>JAUBOD010000208.1:7594119-7609482 GCA_032353885.1 Nothura maculosa | reverse complement strand
GTGATTATGTTTGTTCTTAATGCTAACGAAACTAAGGTATTCCATTTATTATCCCACACAAGCAATAAGATGTTAATAAAAAATCTTTATTAAATAAAGGCACATCATATTTTATGCAGAGTTTATAAATTGTATAGGATGGATTTTTGGCTCTCCTCCTACATCACATGGAGAGCTAAGTCTAACTATGAAAGCATCCACCCCAGGACGATCTCTGGTCTCCAGAACAAGTGGTACAAAAAGACTCATCAACATATTGCCCAGGGCAACCTTCACCAGAATGGGAAAGCTCTCTCCATATCATGTAATGCTTTGCCAGGATCTATTCCAAACCCCATATGGTGGCCCTCTGCGGTTGAAATATATTTTTATTGTATATTTGTTTCCACTAATGTCAGGGCTGTATTAAAGCAGATCTATGTCACTTGAGAGTATGGGTGCAGTAATTAATAGTGTAAGATCTCCAAAGATGATGTTGAAAGACATGGCAAAGAGCCAAACCGATGTGATTCAGACCATAGTGATTATCAAGAATGATCCCTAGAGAGCTTCCATCAAAAGACTTTTAGGTAAAAGTTATTTGCTCAAAAAGAGAATCCAGAAACAAAATGACGCACCTGCATGTGACTGATGAGCAGAGAAAGTGAGAGTAAACATGACAGCTAGATTATCTGGAGTTGCAGAAGTATCCAACCTCTCACTCAGCTGACAAGGAGTTACATTCCTTCAGGACAATACAGTCCTCCCAAATCTATTGACAGGTCACTGCAAGTACATCTATATTGATGATTCAGTACTTCAGAATGACTCTTTTTAGATGCAGTCTTGCTTTGTATCTATATCTCAATTTCTGTGTCATTCTTAAGAACCTTATTGTATATTCACTATGCCTAAGCCAAGACTGATACTGTACCTTAGGGTACCATCTAGACATCACCACATCCAATGTTGATGCAAGACCTCCTAGCAGTTTGCTCTCTACACATGTGCAGGGTATTAGTAGCAACAGCTAAGCAATCTGGGATGGCTGTACAAAAATATGCTTTACATTGCCTATTAGGTATAGCTGCACAGTGTGCTCCTACAACCAACAGTTGGTGCAAATTTCATTGCTGGTAAAGATGTACTGTGAACATATGGTCTTGTAATTGCAATGGAAAATCAAACCTTGCTTCTTGCCTCTTTGTACAGCACCAGTCAGTAACATAGGTGACTCCACTTGAAGTTTTAACTATGTTTCAATGGATAATGTTGTTTTTATACAACAAGTGTAGTGATCCAGAATTTTATTAACAGTTAAACCTGCTCAGTCCTATTGGAATGAAACTTTTTATCCACGCACCCATTAAAGACACCAGAATGCACATGGTATCATCTGACATTTATCCATACATAGAGAGTTTTGACCAAAATTGCATTCCTTTTGATATAATTACTAGTATGGAAAATTTTATTAGAATACAGGACAAAACTGTTCTTCACAGAAGGAGTATTTAATAATAGGACTTGTTTTGCCAATATGGCAGGCAATTCACTGATTGCACCACTAGGATGATTATGTTTCCCACATCCTGAATACAAGACAGGCTTGGAAAGCCTTGCTCTAGTAAGGCCTTGCTGAATTCAGGAACCTAGCTCTACAGGAGGCAATGCGGATTGTGCTGGCACATAATCTTGTCTGATGAATAACAGAATCCTTGTCTTTCTTTGCTCTATCCCAAACCAATGGTCTTGGTGCTTGAATGTATCTAAAATTTTGTTTCTAACTTTGCACCCAATTCTACATTCTTTTCACATTCCAGTGTGCTTTATTTTAGCCCTTTGCTCTTAATTTCAGTGCATATTCAATTTACCACTCATACCTTTTTGCATTTCCTTTCATTTTGTTTTGCTCAGATGCATATAGCCTGAAAAAAAACTCCTAAATGAATAGAGCCATAAAAAATGAAAGGAGAAAAATAAAATGTCAGCTAGAGATTATGTTCCTGTGAGGGATAAAAAGGTAATTTCTAATAAAGTTTCTATAGAAGTGGAAAGGCTGATGTTCAGTCATGAGCTCCTGAACTATATTGCCCCATATAAAAACATGAGGTAGCAACAAAAGAGAAGCATTTTAGCTAAGTTGATATTCAATGAATGTACTAACTGCTTTTGTGGAATTGCAGTGTTCTTCAATATGTTGCCTTTATCACACTGAGACCTGCATAAAAATGAAATGTCATACTCCAATACACTTCTAGTCAGTCATACAGTTTATTTTCTTGTCCCCTGATAGAGTTCACAAATTTAATAACTGTCCTTTATCCTTGTCTCAATTCTCTTTCAGCTTGCTATTCACCTTCTCTTCTCTCCTGGCTAGGAGGAAATGCTTCATCTTCCTACAGCAATCATAATAGAAAGGAAAAAAGAAAGGGAAGGGACGATATTACCTACCCTATAGAAATATATGAGAGGTCATCAGAGCATTTCAATGGTCAAAAAAGGAAAAAAAAATGAAGCATACAGTTTAACCCTATTAGATATTTGCTGCCTGAATTAATTGAGCAGTTTAAACTGAGAAGTTTATTAAGATTCTTATTATCTACACTTCATATTTTGTGTGGAGAATATCATTTATCCTTAATTAAAAATAATGGGGTTATTTAGGAGAAACTGTGGGTAACATCAACACGATCTTTTACATGATTAAAATATAGAATGATGAATTTTTGGCTTTCTGTTTTGATCCTTGTGACTATAATTAAGAATGACTGCAGTTTTTCACATGATCTCTAAATGACAATGATAAGATCATGAATATGAATCTATTCTTCCAGAAAGGAAAGAATTCTCCCAAATGAGAACAAATTTAATTTCAATTCAGATCTTCTCTGAATTGAAAATGCGAAAAAATTGCTAGTATTACCTGATATTTTGCCAGATATTTGTCTCACTGACAATAAATGGAACCCATAAAGGCAAAGCCTTGATGCTTTGAGGTGATGAGCAATATTAGTATGTGAAGGAGTAGGTAGTGTCTTTACTGCTGAGAAGTCTCTGCTCAGAATATCGCTGGACAACATATTTATTTTTACATGTAATATTAACACAGGCTTCATCCAAAGCCACTTTAAATTAATGTAAATCTTTCTACAGATTTTCATGGACCTTGAAAATAGAGAAATCTTCATGAATTTTGCAGGAAGGGAGCTTGATGGAAGAACAGAAGCACGGGCGATGGTGAAGTATTATTTTCACTAAGTAAAAAGACCATGATGAAAAAGACAAAAAAAACAATGGTACATGTGGGTAGGTGGAACTCTGGTCATATGAGTAAAAGGGAAGACAAGCATGAATCAAAGGACAGAGTGCTGCTTCAAACTAAAGGAAAAACATGACGATACTGAACAACCACATAGTAGGAAGGAAATGAAAGTTCAGGATGCAAAAAAATGCTGCTAAGTTTCTGTAGGTGGAGGAGAAAGTAGGAAAGTAGAAAGTAGGGAAATAAAAAGCTGGAGTGAGTTTACAGAACTGGAGGAGAGATGAGAGGAAGCAAATACGTAAGATCTGGAGATACGAAGAATGCACAGAGCATATCTTTATTTCATAGCTGTGTTGTGTATGCCTCATGCTCTGATCCCCTCAGAAAGAAAAGATTGATCCTGGAAATGTCAGATATATAGTCAGATTACTTAAATGGTAGCTCTCCTTCCTTGCAAAGGAGACATCAATTTAGCAGGTACCAAGATTTTGAAATTCCAAGGCCCAAGATTCTGGACTTTTTTCTTCCAATTATCTGTTATATAAAGTATATTATATACATAAAAATGAATAAGAAACTAATTTATTATCTGTTCTCATTGAAGGCTCACAGTAGTATCTTTCAACATCATAACCTATATTATCAGCATTTTTCAGTATCATAATGTATTCTAACTGCACTAACTCACTGTTAGCCTCATGAAAGTGTCAACATGTCCCGTTAAAATAATAGCATTTAACTGAGGGAAAAATGATGACAGGACACAATACTTTGGCATTTCCACTGCTAGAAAACATGCCGTCACTCTCCCTATAATTACTTTAGGTTGCAAATTATTGACATTTACTACATGAAACAAAACCAGCAATAAAAAGGAAATATCATGAAAGGTACAAATCTAAAATAAATAGGATACCTTGTATCACAATATTTACTAAAAATGTTGATTCATTTCTTGAAATGTTATTTATTGCAAAAATACATATTATTATGTCATTAGGTTAGCAATCTGTTGTTCTTATTAATCAAAGATAAAGTAAGTTGTACCTAAATTAGTTGTCCCTAAATTACTAGATTCATTAATTTCCTGTCATCCTATAATTTGACATAAGGCCAGTGAGACAGAAATACTCTATTTGACCTCAATGGTTTCTGAATTGGGACTATATATAATGTTCTGAGCTACATAAGGGAGCTGTAGTCAGTGCCATTTACGTGTGCATGAGTAGAAGTTGTTGAGGTAAGAGCTGTCTACCCAGATAGGCATACATTTGGATTTTTCCATATGTTGCAGCTTCCCTTTCTAGCAGTGTCACTGCGCAAGAGCAAGCACATTGCTACAGGCACAGGAGGTAGTCATCTTGGTCCTGCTTCCTCCCCCCATAACCTCAATGGACCCTGGAAGCCACTAAGAGTCTCCTTGTGATGCCACATGCTCAATGCAGATGGCATCATCAGAGAATACATTGGCAGACACTCACAAGCACATATTTAGCATGTGCAAATGACATTTTTTTCAGAAGCTTGTAAGTCAGCCAAAGACAGGTGTCCTTCACACAGACAACCACATAGCTCTCTGACCTCATGCTGACCCCATATTCTACTTCTCCAGGTCCTCAGTACCAAGACACTGCTTAAAATATGAGTTTAAAAAGGGGCAAGTGAATGAGGATACCAGTTTACAAAGAAGATTAAGATATGGAACAGTCAATTTTAAAGGGATGTCTGACAAAAATTCAAAGCAATATGTGTTGTTTCAATGAAATGAATGCCTGAAATGTCCCATTAATCCAGCTCTGATTTATGAGCTGCCTTTTCAAAATAAACATTCATATCTCTGTGAGGGTTACAATATATTTTATATATATTGATAGCCTCACAAATATTTTACAGACAAATGAAGAAACTTACTTTCATATATGCTTAATTATAGCTAAGGCAACAACTTTCTCAAACCAGCATCTTCATAAGGGCTTCTTATTTAGATAACAATTTCCAGTGAAGAGTAAACAAACCCCAAGAAATATTGTGTCTCTAAATTGATTTTTCAGTTACTCAGCTGTTGCATCCATGGATTTTGATTATCTCAGTCTAGAATGCTTTAATTTATAATGAATACTTCTTCTTCTGAGTAAACAAAGGTCTTTGCTGCTGGAGTCCTCACTGCAATTGTCAATTAGGAAAGAACTAGTAGAGATAAGGAATAGAACAGATAGAAGTAAGGACACACATGAAACATGGCAATGAAAGATGTTTTCTTTTTTCCTCTCTGCTTTCTGAAATGTTAGATTCCACCACATTGGAATAAATATATCCTCTTATTATATTGATGTACATGCTGGAAAAAAATAGCATTTAACATATTTATCTGAACATATGAATTTGTATCTTTGAGCATATGCTATATTTCCTATTCACACTAGAGATTTTTGTGATAATAGTTTCTCATAATTTATATGCCAAACATATTTGAAGATGATTTTCACATATGGAAGTACAAGGCTGGATGACATACACCCTTAATCAGATAATGTGAAATTCAATCATATTTAAGTATATATTTAGGTGAATATATGGCTCCAGCAAAGCCAAACTGTAACACTTGCATCAACATTGTCAATGGCATCAACTTTCATCACAAGATTCTTTCAGTTAGAACAAAGAGTGATAGAGTAACAAGACATCTGGCATCAATAATAAAGGTAAAGAATCCTTTTTTTCAAAAATTTTCACTGATTTTCTATGTGAGCTTGGACATGCTAACTAATGCAAATTTTCCTTTCAAAGATCCAAACTGGCAAGATTAAATGGATAGTAAAAAGTCTTTTGACTGGAAATACATTGAAAATAATTTTTATAAGAGCCGTGGCAGCAGCAGCACTAGTACAACCATCCCCCAAGGGACCATGCACTCTGCATCTTAAGAGACCTTTTTTGCTACCCTGTAATATCATGTAGCCCAGATTTATTCGCTCTGCTCTGCTGGGTGGGGAGACCATACAGCATCATGCTAACCATGGGCAGCAAGCAGCCTAGAGCAGAGGGGAAGACCCCCACAATGGAGGACTTCTTCCTGGCTCCCCTGTTCTCTCTGCATTTCTTGTGAGGTGAGGCAAATACTTATTCCAGAGAAAAGGCAAGTTTTGCAGGGTTCAGATCAGACAGTTAGTTCTCTGGTTTCTCTGCATGATCCTCATTTCTCAGAGGAGTACAACAAATGTGAAAATCACATTCCAGAATCTAATGAAATTCTGGATCACTCATCCAAAATGAAAAACATTCCTGAGCATTCTAACATTTGTGTGGGGCTGGTAGAATTGAAAGATATGACTGAAATAATCATTTCTGCATCTCAGAATAAGTGCAGTAGCTAAAGATGGAAAGGACTACAGCTTCACCTTCTTGCAGTATAGCATCTTTTAAGAGAAAAGGTACCAGTCCTAGCCCCAGAACAGACACTTTCCATCTCCTAGCTGCCATTCAAAGACCTGAAAGAAATAAAGAAAAAAAAAAGGAAAAAAAAAAGCCACTGAAAAAGAAGCTTTCTAGTTCACGGTTCAGACAGGAATGAATGTGAGTTATACAGTCCCAGTGCAGGCTTGAGCTTGCAAAGCTTTTACCTTAGTTGAAAAGCAAGAGCACTGTTTTTCAAGAGTAGTCAGACTAACTGTTGCCTTTCCTTATAATCCCATAATAAATCTCTCTTTGTACTGCAAGTCTTTTAGAAAGGTGCATGATGGCATCTGGTCACAAATTACTGGATAGTCTCTTTAAAAGAATTACATTTCCACAATATAAAAGAATCCACACAATACAGGTCAAGGTAGAAGATGCTATGTTCCTTTATAGAAACCATTAAGGGTCGTATAGTCTGGGTTAAAAATCATAATATACAGAGCACAGAAATAAAATATAAATCTGTTTTATATACATTATATAAAAGTATGCCTGATTATGTGCAGGATGCTGCAAAGAGATGCTGATGTATTCATTATATCATCAATCAGAAGCAACTAACTAGTACTATAAAACTTTGAGAAAAAATATTCCATTTAAAATGTTCTGAGTGGAATATTTCTGTGTGGTAGTTTAGACAGAGGCTGCCATAATGACTTTAAGCACAAGAAGTACACAGCAGATTTCATAATGGATGAAAATCCCCCTGCTACATTCCCCATCCAATTTCATACATGCAGAGCCTGAGAATCTGGCTTCATGTGGTGAAAATTTCATACACATTTGATAGGACAGAACTAATCAATTTCTTCAAATACACACATGCCAGTTAATTAACTAGATGAGAAAAATCTCTGTCAGAGGCAGATGTTGATGTTTATACCTTAGTGTCCAATTTTACACTGGTATGACCTAACCCAAGACAGACTATGCTGTCAACAGTTGGGGGTAAAATGGCAGCACTCTTTTCAAACAGATAAAGGAACTCAAAAGTTTAAAATGTTTCCTGTACATTTCATATGAAAACCTTAGGAATGATCAATAGGGAATGCCAATGATAGATTTACTTAATGGGGGTTCATACTTTGTTATTAGAAGAAATCAAACTTGAAAGGAAGACTATACTGCAAAATAAACAATGATTAAAATAATAACTTTTGTGGGTTTATTTCCGGCAACATTTTACTTTATTTTTCTGCCACTGTGATTTAATTCTCAGCTCAACTATATCTCAGCAGAGGACAAGATGAAAAAAAAACCCAGCATCAGTAAAGAAAAAGGCTGAAATTACCTATGAAAGACCCTATGAATGATTGCACAAAGCTACTCCAGGGACTTGACAGACTGCTGGCTGCCATGCAAGCTACCATGAAGCCAGCAGGGAATTCCAGAGCTTTACAGGCTGGGCCAATAAATACTGCCTGATGTCAGTATTCCTGTCAATGTGTGCCATTCATTTCTCAGTTAGAAAATTCTGCCGTTGGTCAATTAGAGTGTTTTAAAGGCACAAATATCTTGTGCCTTTAATAACTTGTTTAGATAAACAAGTTTTTCTTCCCACTAAAATCTCTAAACTTAGAGGACTGACGTAGCCCATGACAGGATATTTTTCTTTAACCTAGTGCAACCAAAAACTTCTCAAGAATATATTCACCTGGAAGCTCTCTGGGAGCCCTAATTGAAAACTAAATAACAATACGTAGTGAAAATTAAAGGATGGTATCGTGAGGGTCAAAATAAAGTGAATAATAATAATTATAAGAATTATGCCATACATCTCCAAGTAGCTCTAGTATTTCGTTTAATAGAGTTTAAGTCCAGCAAAAAGCCATTAATTCTGTCCCACTGCATTATTACATTTATATCATTACTACTACATTGAACTCAATGACTAATGTTTGACTAAATCATAATTACTTCTCAATAAACTGTATCCTTCTGTAAGTTAAACAAGTTTAATCCGAAGTTACGAACCTAGGAAGAAGCTGTCACATTTCTTGGTGACTCCACAGTGACTCACTCCCTCTGTTTTCAAAAGAAAAAAAGCAGTCCTACCTAATCTGTTTTTAATCTCTCTGGTTTCACTTTCCAGTCACTGGCTCTTGTTTTGCATTTCTCTGCAAAGTTTAATAGCTGTTTACTAGCCAGTCACTCCTCCGAATCTAATTATGCACCGCAACTGAGTCACATTTCAATCTTCCTGACAAAATTAAGCAAGTCACAGCTGTAAGATATCACTGAAGTTTTTGTCTGAGGTGGCTTTTGCAATCCTTTCTTCATATTTTTTCTTCAATATCCTTTAAGCACCGTGCAATATATCATATGCCAAGGTAAAAAAATTGTCTACATCTACTCACTCGCTGCTCGCACATTTTCAATTCTCAAAAGTCATCTAAAATTTTCAGAACCACATTGAAATTCAGTGCTATTTGAAGGAAAGCATAAAACCAAGGTCTAACTCAAAACAAAACAGGTTGGAGAGTCATGAGAGAGGTCTTAACACCCAAATAAACACCATGTAAAGCAGGAATATGTACCATTTCAGTGGGAGTGAAAATGTCCTTAACCAACTTAGAAAACTTTTTTCCAGCAACTGCAGTATGAATATCAGCTGTATACATATTGCATAGGATAAACAGAGAAGAAAACTTCTGATTGAAGACATTTCAATGACATAAAAGCATGTCCTTTAGCGGAAATGTCATGGGATACATGGATATCAGTAGGAAAGGCTCCCACTGTGCTTTGGATCAGGCCTTTTACACATAGAAAGAACAAAGAGGACCTCTGTTTTTAAGGTCTAGAGTAAAATGCTCAAATCTTTCAGAATCTGGGTGAAACTCATTTATCTGTCTCAGTGGGATAAATGAGCACTCCTATTGGTAAAAAAACGAGAAAGATCACTTGGGGCTCTTTCCAACATCACAAGAAAGTATTAGCTTCACATAGTCTTTCCTCTGGTTCAAGATTTTTAATGAAGAGATGCTTCTTTATCAGTATTGTTTTGCTTGAATAATGAATATTTTCCTCTTAAAGTGAAATCTATTAAAACAATAGCCTCCTTGGAGATTAAATATGAAGCGAATACAGAAAACAGCTGCACTTGCTAATCAATATAATGTATACAGGTAATGAGATGTTTTGCTACGAGAGAAAAAATGATGGATAAAATGCTTTTGGATTGAGCTGAGAGAGAAGCAAAGCAATGCAGCATTTTTACTAGTCTCAGCACATCTAGTTGCTCAGCTCATGAAGGGCTATGCCACTTTGCATAAGCCATTATCAGCCGTGCACTTTCATGTATAATTATTGGTGAGCACTCACATAGCAATATGTCTCTTGGTATCTTGTAATCTATATTTTGTTCGCATTTAGACTTGTCAGTAAATGATTCACACTCAATGTCATCAGAATGTTTTGCCACCGTTCTGCATAAATTTCATCCATAGCTGATGAAACATCATTGGACTCTGTTAAATGGACTGTAGTAGCTTCTTTGCTTTCAATATAAAAAGGACATGCATAAATAAGAGCAACTGTCATACACAATGCAATCAAAAGATTTGTCATATTGTAAATGTTCTGCTGAGAGGCTGAGGGGAGGCCAAAGCTGATCCTTGTGTGGGGAGTCTTTCTCATATATGTTACCAAATCAGGTTCCCATAAGCTTAAAGAAGGAACAGCTAAGGTCTGTTTACACTGTGGTCATCTGTGAGAACAGAGAAGAGGACTTCAGATCAGTTCTGATTAAACAGAATTGTTCATTAAAGTTGTCTGTATTTGGAAACTCTTTCTTGCAAGATCAGCAGAGAAGACTGGGATAGAATCAAGGAGAATGGACTGACATTTTAACGACTTTCTCTTTACTTGGGAGAGCAATCTTGAGCAGAACTGATTGATCTATTCATTACAAGTAATGGGACTAAACTGAGAACTCAGCTGATTTCAGCTTGGCACAAGACCTAGTCTGAAAAGAGGGAATATTTAGGCTCTTTCAATTAGGGATGCTATTCTACCACCTCCTTCTATGAAAAAAAATCCTAAAATATGAGTAGGCCTGCCACTTAAATATTTATTAACTCATACGTGTCTTTTAAACACTAATAGTTGTATCATATTTATGCTTGTTTTCTGTCTTTGTATTTCAGCCCCAGCAGTACCACCTAATGGTGAGTTCACTTGCTGACTTTGGTTCATCTGCTTATTTTATCTGCTAGACAAGCACAGTCTATGTCCACCCATCCTTGACAATTATTTGCAACACCATATTATATTCTATTATAAAGAATTAAGACAAAATCATGACTAGAGTTAGACCATTTCCAAGTGGTAAAAGTTAGGATAGTTACTATTTTTAAAAAGCATAAAAGAGAAAAAGAGATATGAGAAAAAATACAAAGCAAATAACATACACAACCCTAAGTTCAGCATAGTTCCTCAACGAAATTAATGAATTAATGTATAAGTCTCATTATAATCCTCCTTACTCACTTCTTTATTCTAAATAACTCAAGTTCTTTCAGTCTTACTGTATACCTCATGTAGTCTTTATTCTCAAGATTCTCTTAGCTTTTTTATATGTTTTTGGAAACCCAATGCTCTATAGCGGGGAAATGAAAGGCTCCGACATATTACAATGGCATCTTTTTCACACCAGCATAGTAGTCTTGACTCATGTCCAGACTGTGAGTTGTAATCACCCTCAGAATATATTATGAAGAGCTATTACTTACCCCAGAGTTTCCTATCCTCTATTTGAGTAGTGAATTAATCCTCTGAGCAGCACTAGACCATTCACAGCAATATTTAAATGGTACCCTATACTCCAATTTAAAAGTGTCTTATATCACACCTCATATCTTAGAAATCTGTTCCAAATGGAACATCCAGAGAAATATTTCCACAGGTTTAAAGTTAAATTTCCATTATAAAAGAAGCTATTTTAAATAATTACTCTTACACAAGAACTAATTTTACCTGAGAATATTATTTAAATTAATAAATCACTGCTATGAAGAAAAGAAAATAGAAGAAAAGGAGAAAGAGGGGGAGGAGGTGTCATTTTAAAATATTTCTGATAGTTACAATACTTTATTTTTGCTCTTCTATTATAGACCATTAAGCAGTGATTTTTTAACTGTTAAATCAATGATTTAATGTATATATAAACTATGCCTATCTATCCCAGGGATATAGCATCCATATTTGGGGACTGATGGCAAGTATTGAAGTTATATAGCACTCCTTCGTATTTGATCCAATTTTATCCAAAGTAGATAAAACAATTAGTTTTGTAGTTCAACAATTCTGTGTTAAAATCTTCATCCTTCACTACATATATCTTTGTGAAACTATAAACACTGTGAAAAAGGTATAGGAGTAAACTTAACAATGTATTCCAGCTTCTCTTTTTCTTTCACATCTCATATGCACAATTACTGTTCTCCTAATCTAACTTTCACCAAGTACATGTCCCTGTAAATGCAGGAGTGCAATTTAAAACTATTTTTCAACTTGAAAGTTGACAATGCTTTTTTACTGTATATGTTTTCACTTGAAGCAAAGTGATTTCAGGGTAAAACTATGAAGTTAATACAGTCATATTCATTACACTATATTCCATACATTAAAAAAAAGCATTTTTATTTATATATCATCCCATCTATGAAGTTTTTCCCTATTTAAAAGCCCCATAGATTCAATGACTTAGCTTGCTTGCTGCAGTTAGATGACTTGTCATGTTCAGACATCCTCTCAAACATTATTTGCCCAGTTGGTTATTTATTTTCTCCTCTTGGCATCGGTCTGCCAGACTGAGAGGGATTAAGGAGACTGTTATAGGTACTTGTAAAGTTGGATTTGTGTTACTATAGAAAATGTAGTAGCGGATGGCTGACAGCCAGGCAACAACAAGAAAGTGGATGTGTCTGGTATGACGCACAGTAGTACTTGAAAAATACAGAGCTGGAGTTCTATTGCCCACTGCTGCTGCAGAGAGACACTTTCCTGTGACTTATAATGTTTACACCATTTAGCTGAATACATTTCCAATGCTATTATAAAGGAGAAGTAAAAAAACTAAATGCAAGCTTATTTGTCTTCAAAGTCATCATCTCATGTTAAACCAACCGGTATTGTTTGGATATATCTGCATTTCTTAATCTGAAGCATCATTCTAACATTGCTTTCATTTACGTAGAAAGTCTGTGACTCAGACATATCTCCCCAAGTTCTCACTTCCAAATAAATAAAAAAGTGAATAAGAAATCAAAGAAAATTGAAGGTATAATGAGAATTCATATGCTTAGATTGCTTTTAGATTTTTCCTTTTTCTTTTTAACCTCTCCCTTAATACTTCTTAAGCACTTGGCTCATCTGATGGTCTCTTCTTCATGGCTAATTCCTGCATATTTGCTGCTAGAGCTACAATTGTTCATGCTGGTACTGCATGAAAATAGGAAAGAATATGTATTACATACGGTTGTCACTTGTAAGCTTGCAGATGATATTAATCTTCAATTTAGTTGTTCTGGTACTACTGGTACATACTTCCTTTTACTTTCTGAATAATAAGTGGAAAATTACAAATTATTTTGGATCTCCATAAAAAAATGATAGACTGATAACTTCAGTACTCATCAGTCTGAGTAACATAAGTGTATTTGACCTTTTGATATCTCTTTATAAATTTTTAGATGTAGCATTTGTATTGCTATATATCCATAACATCAAAAAAAATTGTATGGCAAAATAATGTATTACAGCATTGTACAGTTTATAGAGAAGAAATAAAGGGAGGCGATTAAAGCAATCTATTTATTACTAATGTTTTATCCATTCTATTTTCAACCAAAGACCTAATTTTGAGCTCCTCCTTTCTCAACTTATACATATTCTCAGAAACTGAGAACAACTTTACCAGAATTCAACAAAAGAATCACAATTGCTCTGCAAAAGGTGATTTGTAAATTAGAGATATTTCACCTAATAAACTGAAGTACCTGAAAAAATCTAGAGAAAGCAGCCTAGACTAATTAACCATGACAGAAATTTCATTGAAGATTAGCACCTCAAGAGTCCCCACACTACATGATGCAGAATGAGGAGATTGGAAACCTGGGTTGCCAACTTCCAAACTAATGTTTTAGCACACTGTTTTAATGGAAATTTGGGGGTGCATAGTGATTTTTTCCCCTCTAACACTAACACTTATCATCTAAGTTATGATATTTTGTATGGAGGAACTGAATACTCATTAACTTGAAGAAGAAAAAAGGAAGTGGGAGTATTGTAAAGCCTAGTGTTTAGTGAACTTTTCTTATACTGCTTTTTAAAAATATATTTTGCATTAAATGAACTCTGAATTAATTCTCACATTCTCTTGTTGGCTAGTCCAATTAAAAGTAATGATGCTAATTAAACTCTGAATTACTTTAACTACAAAGACATTCTAAAACCTGAGGACTAGATTATTTATTTATAGAATTGTAGATGAAACAAAAACATTCCAGGTGACATTCCTATGCACTAGACAATTCTTTTTCTTTCTATTTTTCATGTAAAGTTGGGAATAGATAACTCTTGAACAGAAGAAAACTGTGATCATGGACTTCATGACACTAAGACAGATGATTCTAAGCAATTTCAAAAGCCTGATTTACCAGTAGACTGCTCAACCCACTTGCATCTGAAAATAGAGGTTCGTTGCTTTTCCCTAATTCTGCTTAGCAGGAGATTCCATGCCTGGAGTTGCACTATGGTTTCTTCTAACAAATAGTGCCACAATGCTCACTTCTGCAGTGCCTAAATTCTTTTGCAATGCTAGCCCTGAGTACCCTGAAATTAGTTTTGAATGTGACTTCAGCAACTTCAGAATTACCCCTGTCTTTATTTCTCATCCTCTGTCTTTTTGACAGCCAGAGAGATTAAATATTTAGAAGTTAATGTTAATAAAAATTTGTTAATATTAATTATGATTCAGATGCTTGAAGTCAGGTTTGGAAGTACAAGTTCTTTTGCTTAAAGATTTCTACTGATATTTTGAAAAACAGTAATATAAGTAGCTCAGGAGAAATTGTGCTTCATGTCAATATACATTCTAAAATATGTGAATATTTAAAAATTTTCACCATTAAACATTAATTTCTGTATCTTTCTCTTTTTAATCTAGCATTGTCATTATTAACTGAAGAAAACACTGTGTGAATCTTCTACTACAACAAAGGTTGGTGGCATGACATTTGAATCTTTGGCCTTCCTTTAATTATGTTCCTTGCTGGCCCTCTTATGTGGAGCCAATAGCAGACAGCCCAGCTTTGATAGCAGTGTTTACATGAATGTTTGATAAGCATCTGTCAGCCCTTAGCACTCTACAAGGCTGTGTAACACAAAAGACATCCAGAGAACCCTGGAGCTTTTGCCACCTGAAAGCATAATATCTGTTTTTTTCTGAATTTCAAATGAACACAGAGATTGTTCTTTTGCAACTCAAAATGTAATTTATGTATTATTTACTATAAGAATATATTAGTCAGAAAAGACAATTGTTACTTTTTATAAAATGAGGCTCCGAGGAGCAAGGTCAAGTATTGCATACTTACCAAATTGTATTTGATCTCACTGGATTAAAAAAATAAGACAAATGAAGTTGAATAGTTGACAAG
>JAUBOD010000208.1:7557225-7587669 GCA_032353885.1 Nothura maculosa | reverse complement strand
TGAGAAAGTTTATAAATTAACAGAAAATTCAGTGATGTTTTACATAAGCGCTTTCACTTGATTCATAGTTTTTTTCCCCTCTCTCGTCCTGCCACGTGGCATGCTCGAGCAGAATAGCTGTTATGTTCTACTATAGGAGTGGATGTGAATTAATTCCATACAGTACTGTTGTCTGCAAGGATTCCTCAGGGTCCTCCATGCTGCAAACTACTGTACTGTGCAAGGATGGTGCTGAATTCTCCAGCACTCCACAGCTTAATGACTTTCAGGGAGAAAATGATACTTCCTTGCATTGTGAGTGCCCATGAAATGACTGACAAGAACAACATACACATAACTATAGAGATTGAATATGTACACTGTAAGGGGGAACGAGCATCTCAGCTCCTGCCCTCACAACACTTGAGTTCTGCAGTATACAGAAATCCAGCCTATATTTGAAAGGGATGTGATATTTTAAACAATACTACCTAGGGGCCATCCTTTTTACATTTACCTGTAAAGACAAGCAGAAAGGAACTAAATCTGATTTAATGAAATGACTCACAGTCTCTTGAAAAGGCAAGATCGCCTTTTCAAGTACTGCAGCGTGCCCCTAATGGAAGGCTTCATTACAAACCTTGATTGCTTTGCCTTTCTTTGACCAGTACAATCCTGTAAAAGGGTCCTGTGAAAGTGTCCACTGATACCTATTTTGAACAAGTTGACTTATCGCTGAGTAGGAAAGATGAAAAGCACATTTTCTCATGCAATGACACTTTTCACAATATAGATAAGTTCTGGGTAATCATTTTCTCAGATACTTTCCATTGCGTAACTGGCAAAAGCAGCATAATAAAAGAACCGTGATGCAGATCTTAGGAAAAAGTGATGTAAAAACAATTACTTTTAAAGCTGCCTTTTCCTTTTTTTCTTTTTAAGCAGACTTGTTCTGGTAATTTAAAGTTTAGTGGAGGTTCTTCATGAAGTAATACATTAATGAATGCACTCCCACATCTCTTCCCATGTCAAAAATGCTGCTTCATTTGTCCTCAGTGTGACAAAACCACTTAGCTCCACATTGCAGTTCTCACACTCTGAGAAATGTGCAAAGCAACATATTTGACAAGCAGTGCAACATGTAAATGAATCCATTGATCCCGATTAAAATTGTGATTCTTGATCACAGAGGCTAATATGAAGGAGCAGAAAAAGAGCTGTACAATAAGATTATAAAATGAACTCATGTAAACCTTGCAATAAGTCTTACAGACCTTCCCTGGAGCTGTACAACCTTCAAAGAAATCTAGACACTAAGATTTTAAATGACCCTCTCATTATGAAATTTAAAATAAGACTTTTAAGCAGAATCAGAAATATTCCACTAACTCTGGTAAAGTTTCTGACTCCCAGAGGTGAATTCCATTTGACTGATTTCAAATGGACTTCATTCTTCAGACCAAAATTTGTTAACATGATCAACTCTGAAAGTGATCTAATATCTAATCGCGAACCCCTGTAAATGTTTCCAGCTGCCTGGCGTTTTACTGAATGTGATGAGCTCAGACAGGTTTTAAACTGATGAATATTAATTTTAGAGAAGGGCAAACATCAAAACCAAGTGGTTTAGATTCAATGTGCAGGGAGTAGCTGTGATACACGAAGTTAAGTTATCATAAAATTTTATATATAGTCATACTAAAGGTAAAGGTGATCCATTATGTGTTGTCATGCATGATTTCATTGGAATATTGTCCACATTTGCAGAATTAGTTAATTTTTCTCTGTTTTTATTCATACTGCACAGGCCATAAATGTCAGTAATATTCCGGCAACATTGTGAAAACCCATAGGAGGGTTGACTGGCTTATATATATGCCATTACAGCAATAGCTGACAATATTTATGAGCTAAGGCTCATATTTGTGCTAACTGTACAAAATTCTGCTTTGACATCACCCATCAGCTCCACTCTTGGGTGCCATGTATTTGGAGGAGAGCAACGACAAGAAAGTGCAGTCGCAGACTCCATGCAGATGGACCCCATGCACTGACCATCTCTTTCATAGTCCTCCGCTGCATTAGGAGATGCAAGACTGTGCTTCCTCACTGTCATCCTCACTGTGATGACCACTGTGATGAGGGAGCCAAGAAAGCTTCAGATTTGTCTGGCTCCCAACCCTCACTTGTGGGTAATGGCGGTGACTGAGATTTCCTTAGAACTTCAGGACTCTAAAAATCTGAAACACAACCCATATGTCATGTTGTAAAAAATGCAAAATATGTTGGATCTGTAAAAGTGACACACCAGGCCATATGCTTCAGACAGAACAGCTTGCATACGTCTAGGCCGCTACCCTAACTTCAGGAACTGAAAACAGTGGCTAGTCTATTCCACACTTATCCACTTGTTAAATTTGTTTTTGCTAAAGTCAGGTTTACATTTGAAGCCAAAAAAAAGTCAGACTTTGTAAGAGGCTGGAGGCTGGCTGTTTGTTATCTGTGCAGCAGTATCAGTCATGCTCTGACCATGTGAAGTAGGGCGACTGCAAGGTTTCCCAGCACAGCTGCTCAGACCCAGAGGTTGAGTCCGCAGTGAGTTAACAAGCACAGGTACAGCACCAGGAACACACAGGGAACAGCATTCCACTCTGTGCAAAAAGTGGCAGTCTCACTGTTTCTATCACCACCTCCAACACTTTCTTGGCACTTCTTAAAAAGACTAAGCAATGTTAATTCTCTTAACTCAGGCCCAAATGCCACAAGGTTACCTTTCACACAACAAAACCTGTGGGAACACTGCATTAAAAGTCTGGTTTAGTACAGCAAAAAGAAGAAATTCTCTAGAGTCATTAACCTTCCTTCCTGTGCTCAGTTTTACAGAGATCTTGGAACAGCAGGATACTTCCTATACAGTATCCAATGTGCTAAAAGAACTAAAATATGTACAACTAAGCAGGTTAACATTCACCTTTAACCTCCGTGATCCAGTGCTCATAATTCCTTTCAATACACTAATAGTGATGATGGAAGTTTTTTTATAAATCATCAGTACAAATACTTGCATATTTAGAGCTTTTTACAAAAACAGGTATTTGAAGAAGAGACACAGAACACATGTAATGTAACTATATTAATCCTTAATAAAATGGGCAAGTAAGTGAAACATTAAGTTTTTCACCTGAGTGTTCTGCCCTTCTCATGAAGTTGTGAGCATTTCAATAGTGCTCAAGCCAGCTTTCCAAGTGCTATGTGAATTTTGCATGTTGTTTCCCACAATTAACAACTGGTATGAGGTATAGTGTCTACAGGAAGTGAAACTGGTGACATTTCTATCTCTTTTGGCTTTAAAACCTTAAGAATCTGTTGCTACTGAAGTGAATCATTTGGCTCCCAATTTAGGGTGGCAGAGTCCATTTATAAGTAGTATATTTAATACATACTGACATCCAACACTGGATGTATGTTTCTTCTTTCCCAGAAAGAATGCATCAAAGCAGATTTTCTTTGGTTTGGTATTTTTTTTTTCAGGGCTTGATCATATACATCCTGTTCCCATTGCAGCCATGTCAGAGAAAGATTTCTTCACGCCAGCAGCCTGTTGCTATATCCACTGAGAGGTTTTCATCTCTTCCAATCTATCTGTTGAGCTGTAAATGCTTCCTTATTTGTTTCTGTCAAAATTAATAGTGTTAGCAAAACCTTCTAGTTAGACTAACATGGTAATTTTTGACTGAAATAGGTCAAAGAATACCCATATAAACAGGTCGCCTAGAAGATCTGAGGGAAACCTAACAACTTGTGAGGGAGAGAGATAGGCAGTTAGAGACTGGCTGGCTGAAGCATGAAATCTCTGCAGCTGACAGAAGAGAATATATGATCAAGGTCGTGCTCTGTAAAACCCATATGGTGCTTTCCTATCATCCTAGTTTGAAAGCCAGTGTTTGGAGTGAGGCTGTTTTGACTTTTAAAGAGCACGCGGATCACTGGACTGCCCTGAAGAGGATCTATATGGGCCCAGACTGTGTGTTCTGGGCAATAACAGCACTCACCTTCATACATGCAAAGTTTGGAAGCAAATATATTAATTACAGTGGCAATCTATAGAGTCACAAGAACCCTATCAGGTAACTTGAAAAAACATCTTTCCTTCTATTTCTATAACAGCACTCATTATCTCTTATTTACCTAGATGTGTACTTAGTAAATAGAGACTCTATACAGCTTTTATTTTCCTTTGAAATATATGCAAAGATGGTTTTTAAAGCTAGATGTCAAATATTAGATAGATTTCACCTCTAAAATAAGTAAAAGAATATATTTTTATTTTAAATATTTGTGCTTGTGCATACATTCTGTAAGAATAAAAAAGCACTAGTATTACAAGTAATAAAGCAGACTATTAGTTATTACTTTAAGTTTCAAAGAAGTGAAAACATCTCCGGTTTTCCTTTTCCTTTCAGACAGAATTTTTTCAAGCTTTTCAAAGCTTCCATGTAAGCACTAAATCTGTCATCACTACTAACATAAGATTGGAAACTTCTTCCTATTAACAATTATTAATTTATTGTTTAAAATGAAAGTCATGATGTATATTCTAACAGGTCTTATAGTGGGGTAGTACAGGACCTCCTGAAAGTAACATCAGTTTTTCACCTATGTTTCTAATTTTTTTCTAATGCTGTCAATCCCATTCAAAGGATATTTTTTTTCAGGCTATATTTGACAAATAACAGACAATCCATTTTGCTTAAATATTTGTTTCCTTAAAAAATTAATTTACAAATTGCTATGCTCTTTTGTCATGAAAAAAATACAGATATATATAACAGATATATACAGCTATGGCACCTATTATTCATTAATTCACTTTTTAAAACACGCAGGCGTTCCAAAAACACAGTGCTTAACCTTATTTTATACAGACATTAACAGAAAAATAACCTTTTGTTCTTTTATTTTTCAAAATAATTCTGAGAAAAGAGGTGAAACGAATTCTACACAGTTGCTGTGACATTGGGTTCAGCATTTCAGCTTTGTTCTCAGCAAAGGGTCCACCTCAGGATACAACCTTAACATTCCTGTTATTTCTCAAGTGCTCTGAACACTGATTTGCTTTTATTACATTGCAAGTTTCTAACTCATCATGCTCACCACATGTTTTCACAAGTCTCTTTTAACTATCCATGACACTTTGCTTTCCTAGAATTCTCTTTCTACTGGATATATTTATTTATTTATTTATACTGGAAAGGGAGTTGAAATGAATTTCAAGCATTAGCAGATGAAAGAGCAAAAACAGGGCACGAAGAAGCCAGTGGCCCCAGCTACAACTTGCATGCCCTCAAGTTCAAGAATATAAAACAAAGCATACACTAGAATATTGCTGGATATAACTATTTCTTTATGCCCAGAGAACATAACCAAACCAAACATCATCTGCCCTTTCTGAACTGAATATGCCAGTTAAAATGGTAAAGCCACTTTTATGAAGTCCAGGAGATGGACTGTTCTAGCTATGGATGCTGACTCATTCACAGCTTTCGTTTAAATTTGTCTAGCTGCAGTGGTTACCGTCCCCAGCTCTCCCTCCCACTTCTCCGCCATAAATTCACACTCCCACAGCAGGGATGGCTGAACAAGCTGTGAGTAGCATGGATGCTGATGAACCATCATAGTTTACAGCCCCCTATGCTAACAAAAACCAGCACTAACTTTAATATGGTTTACATTAATATGCCTGGCAGTAAAAGCGAAGGCAGATTGCCGGAATGGTAACTGTTTCAGCTGTCCCAAATTAATTCATTCCATATATGAGTCAAAGCCTTTATTCTCTATAAAACAAACTATGTAGCAGAATTATCTATTGAAAAGATACTGAAGTGAATAAGAAAAAGATCACTGCTATGTAACTTCTTCACATACAGTCCTCAGATGGAGTCATATAAAGATGCACAGTAATAAGCCAACATTACTGAAAATATTGACATATAGAAAGATTTTAAAAACTTTCCGCTTATTTTTGAAAGGGAAGAGAGGACCATACCAATGGAGAAATTAAGAAATGCATTTTTTTATTTCATTGCTCCAATTCTAAAAGTATAACAAATATCTGAAAACGTCTCTTTGATACTCAAGTTAATAACATTTGCTTATTAAGGTTTGATTTCTCTTTGTGATTAGTGAAAAAGATTTCGTAAAAGTCATCTCCTCCTTTGCTACCTTGAGATTGAATTAATGCTGGTAAGCAGTATAACTCCTTCATAAGACACACTTTAAAATTAATCAAAAGGTAGCACTATTTTAGCAGATTTTTCCTATGTATCATCTTTACAGAGTACTAGTGTAATTCTGGATTCCACTTTATCTGCAGATTCCTCCACTTTGCACTGAGATGTGTTCAAAAACAGTGGCCCTTTTGATTCTACAAACAAAACGCAACCATCAGTTTAGAAGTGTGCAGTTCTTAACCAAGGTCTTTCACCATTGAAGGTGCAGAAGAGGTTCTGTGAGAGGTGAGACAGTTTGCTGGGAACTGGGATGGATAAATCTTAATCCACATTCTTAGAATTGGGCCTATTTATGGCTTGTTATTCTTTAGGTTTATTTTAGAGTTATTTAGCAGCACTACAATTATTATAAGGATCTTTTTTATGATTATTATTTTAGGGTTATTTTTGAGTGAATTTCAGCAGAGGAGTTCCTATAAGGGCCCAGGAAATATTGCATGTATTTTGCTTGCCTCATCTCTGAGCTTTGCCAGACATATTCCAGGTACATAGGAATTAGTAGTCACTATGGCAATTCCTCTCCCAGTCATGACAGATGAGGAAATTAGAAGCATTTTTTCCTACATAAAGCTAACAGTGAATGTAGGAGCTGCTCCAGCAGAATCAAAATAAAACAATCATTGTCAAGAAAATGAGTTGTAAAACTGCTCATTACAGCAGTGATAAAACTGAGGTTATAGACTCACTGTTTTCCTAACACCATGCAGAGTTCAATGTAGGAAACAGCAGGGAACTTTACTTTCACTTCTACCGGGTGAAACCTGAAACTACCTACAACTTCTCTAGTTCATTCGACTGTGATATTCAACAACTAAAGCTTCACATTCCTTACATGTCTTCTTTGCCAAGGCACAAAGTAGGGAGAAGGGGTGCAGCAGGTGGTGGCTTTGATGAGAGCAGAGAGAATCCAGCCCCTGTGCATTTACCAAGAAGCACAGAGATGAGGCAGTAAATCGATTTTTTACACTTAACTTGGAATAAACTAATTCAGAAAAACAGCTCTCAGAGAAAAAAATACTTGTTTGTACATTTTTCGGTCTAACAATGAGAGCAGATATTCTACGTCTGCGAAATGTGTTCACCTAATATAAATGTCCTGATGTTTCCTCTGAATGTCCTGATGTTTCCTCTGAATGGACATTGTATAGAAAACTACTGCCAGGACACATGTGGTTCTAGCAGCAGTGAAGGGGCAATAATACAGAGTCTTCAGGAAGATGTTCCGCATGTACAGATTGCTTGCACGCAGGGGTCATATGACCCATCTCTAGGCGTCTGCCACTGTAGTGAGATACAACTGTTTTCAATTTAAAATAACACATGTTTGAAATAGAATATAGGGAAGCAAAAAATGAAGGCAAAATTTGTCTTCCCAGAAAAAAAAAGGTGATTTTTCATATTAACTGTTTGTCACAGAGAAAGACAAATGAGGTACATTTATCTTCTCAAACTGTTCATCTGGCCTTTAAGCCAATAAACTAAATGAAAAATATTATTATTTGTAAAATAGGAAACATCTGTCAAGAAAAGAGAGTGAAAAATATCCAGCTAAATCAAACATTATGATGTAAATAAAATGTTAAAAGCTTTTTTTTTGCTTTAAAAAAAGAGAATAGTTTAAATTGTTTATTATGAACCAGAAAAATAAATCATCAATTGGTATGTAAAATAAATGGATACAGAAACTTCGATTCAAATCTCAAACAATGACTTAAAAGATGACAAAAGATGATAAGAATTGAACTATTGGCACTGTTTGGATTGTTGATTGGTTTGAGTTTTAAATAATTTATAAATTACACCAATTCATCTGCATAATTTAGTGTCTCCCTAGTTTTGCTTGTAGTAGTTAGTATGAGGGGAGGGAAAAGAACAGGTTGTTTTTTACAACCTTTAATATACTTATGTAAGCATGCAACTGAGAACCAGCAACACTCCTCTGTTTGTTGCCCTTGTTTATTTAAAATAAGAAACAAATTTTACTGCTGTTATTTATAATAACAGAGCAAGGAAATAACCTACTATATCATGAATAAGGAGATATGGTTTTGGCTTATAATTTGAAATTATTTCAAGTGAGAGAAAAGGATAAGTACTATGAACACATGCCTCCCAATATACATTAGATAACATCCTTCTGCCAAAAGCAGTGATGAGCTATTTGGCTTATATTTGAATCAGCAAATAATAATAATAGCAGTACTAATGATAGTGAAAACAATTTGCAGTGATTCATTATAGGTCAAATTTATTTTCAAAAATGAAATACTTAGAATTCTAGAAAAGAAATTCTAGAAAAGAAAAAATAGAGAACTGAGAGGTTAACTAGTAGAAAAAAATATATTGGAAATTCGACATATTCGAGAAGTACAAGCCTGATTTCTCAGGAGGGACAGGATGCGAAAAAGAGGGTTGGAGTTCTACTCCCTTCTTTAAGGTGTAGGTAGAATTAATTAAACTGCATCTCTTTCTAACATCTCTATTACTTCTCTGTCTCTGTTCTTTCTAACAGAAAAGATTGATTTAGAGTTTTCTAGAGAAAAGAAAGAAAATCCCCAAGAATTGGATGTACTCTGGGTGCAAATAGAAATCTGCTTGAAAGACAACATTGAGACTTACAGTCTATATCCCAAGAAGGGCCCCATCAGCTGCAGTAAATAAGACGGAGATTACGAAGAGGACTTTCAGATAGACTCTGTGACTCTGTTGATTATATCTGCAAGCAATGCTAGACAGAATTTTAAAAGAATTGTGGAAGGAAATAGATGTTAAATATGCATGTATTAATGCATCATTGATAAATCCATTGAATTTCACAGAATCACAGAATGGCTGGAAGGGGCCTCTAGAGATGATCTAGTCCAACATCTCAGCACCTAAAGCACATGACACAGGGTCACATCCAGGCAGGTTCCAAAGATCTCCAAAGAAGAGACTCCACAAGCTCTCTGGACAGCCTGTTCCAGGGCTCTATTACCCTAACAGCAAAAAAAAAAGTTCTTCTTCATATGGAGATGAAACTTCCTGTGTTTCAATTTGTACTCATTACCACTTGTCCTATTTTGACCACCATCAAGAAGAGTTTGGTCTCATCCTCTTTACATGTTTTGTACATGTTATTTGTACACGTTGATATGATCCCCCCACAGTCTTCTCTTCTCCAGGCTCAACAGGCCCAGCTCTTTTAATCTTTCCTCATACGACAGACGTTTGAGTCCTTCAATCATCTTTGTTGTTCTACGCTGGACCTTCTCTAGAAGCTCGCTCTTGTACTGGGGAGCCCAGACCTGCACAGAGTACTCCAGGTCGGGCCTCACCGATGCTGAGGAGAGGGGCAGGATCAGCTCCCTTGACCTACTGGTCACACTCCTTCTGATGCAGCCAGGGTCTCTTTGGCCTTCTTGGCCACGAGGGCACTGCTGACTCATGGTCAATTTCTTGTCAACCAGAACTCGTAAATCCCTCTCCACAGAGCTGCTTTCTAGCAGGTCAACCCCTAATCTGTCCTGCTGCCTGAGGTTATTCCTCCCCAGGTACAGGTCCTTGCATTTGTCCTTGTTGAAGCTCATGAGGTTCCTCTCTGCCCAATTCTCCAGCCTGTCCAAATCCCTCTGAATGGCAGCACAGCCCTCTGGAGCAACAGCCACTCCCACCAGTTTTGAATTATCCACAGACTTGCTGAGGGTGTACTCTGTACCCTCATCCAGGTCACTGATGATAAATTGAACCCTGGCTGACCCCTGTGCAACACCACCAGCCACAGGCCTCCAACTAGGCCTGTGTCTTCACAGCCTCCAAGTTATGTCTTCAAATATTATTACTCCAAGATAAAATACTACAGGTGACAGAAGTGAGGACTAAGAACAGAAGCCCCACCAAAAAAAAAGGCAGAATGAGAGAGATCAAGCACAGGATATTCTAAATGAGCAACCCAAGTGTTAGAAGAGAAACTTAAGAGATAATGCAATATCAGATTGAGATATGATTTCAAGACAAGTAGATACCTTAAATCTAAGATTGATGATAGGACATAAAGTCCTGCAATGTGGATACTACTGTCCAGAAAGAGGATTTAAAAGATTTTGATGAGAGCAGAGCTGCTGAGCTAGAAAAAGGTATGGAAGGGTAAGGAAAAGAAGTGGCACTATGACAACATCAGAAAATAAAAAGAACCTAAGTAATTTCCCAAGCCAAAGAAAAAGAATTTATGGGTTGTTTTCAGGGTAGAATTCCTCTCTAGGCTCTGATACTGCTCTGATTGAATAGGAATTCATATTAACTTGCTCAAGTATAAAACTGAATTGTTCTGCATGTAACACATTGCTCACAGGCATACCAGCAAATTAATCTATCTTCACTGTCAAACAACTTGGAAACACAGATTTTCACTGTGTAAATTAAAATCTTGTTTTTACAGTTCTAAATTCTTAAGTGGTAGCTGCACTTTTTCCAACTAAAACAAAGTGTAATTGAATTCTTTCACCTAGAATCCATATAAGGCTTGAAGGAGGTAAGTTAGGGCAATAGAAATTTCATATATGCAAACATTTTGATGTCTAGCTGAAGGTTATCTCTAAAAATTGAAAGTGTTCCATCCTTTTAAAGAATATAGGTTTTTTAAATCTCAGGAGAAGTATCTTCATTTTTCCATAAAGTGGTTATGATTTATTATAAATACAGTACAGTTTGGGGTTTTCTTTTGCTATTTTGCCACTGGCCTACAATACAAGCAGAAAAAAAAGTATATTCTCTGAATACACAAATTGGTCTTACCTGTGGAAAAAAAAGAAAATAAAACTAATACTATGTGTTAGGTGATTTCAGAATTATCAATAAATACTATTATGTAATACATAAAAAAATTATGTAATTATGTAATATGTTTATTTGAAGCATCTCGAGTTGTTGCATAAGTAATCCTTAATGAAAATTTTATTGCTTTGAATGAGCCTATAAATTCTCATATTGAAACCAGAGCAAAATCATTTACTATTTAAAAAAAGAGAATTTAAATCACATTTGTTACTCCCTATTGATATCTCAAAGCTCCATGTTTATAAAACATATTTGCATATAACAACACAATCTAATATAATCCAGTATCTCTCAGGAGGTACTACATTCATGAGGCTGAGATTACTAACATGCTCATGCTTATCTGGGTGTGCTGGGAATTGTCTTAGAGATGCAAGAAGAGCCAAGTTTCCATTTATGTTGTTTGTTTGCTTATTTGAGTTCATATATGCCAAGGTGATTCCCTACTTGTCACAAACACAGATACACAGAAGCAACACCTACTATTGCTAATCCAGTACTATTGCTAAATAAGACAATTAATCTAACATGATATTTCTCTGTGAACACATTCCTCACTGACAATAAAGGTGATAGAAATTAAACCCTTATTGTATATATACATATATATATATATATAGAGAGAGAGAGAGAGAGAGAGAGAGAGAGAGAATATCTGGAACAATGGATTTGTCTGTCACTTCCAGGTGCTTATGGAACTATTGACAAAGGTAGATATATTCACTAAGGATGAAATTTGAGCTAACTGCTGTACATCAGTCTCACTAGAAAAAAAATTTTATGATATGCTTACTATCACTCATTTTGCTGGTGTTTTCCAAGGAAAGCTAAGAAGTAAAAATGTTCCTTCTTTTCTGTTCACAATCCAAGAATCCCAATTCCAACTTTAATTAATGATTCATACACTAATGTATATATATTTTTTCTACTACAGTAAACAGTAGTTAAAATTTGAATCATGCACTTGAATATTTCAGTTATAAATCAAGACTTAAAGGTTATGAAATATGCTTGCATTGCTTAATTACAGCATTAAGTATCTCCAGGAATGCTCTACATGCAAAACAGATATAATAATTTTATCATACAAATACACTGTCATATTATGTATTACAATAAAATAACAGAATCTGACTCAGCGTTTCTACAAGAGGAAGATGATGCTAGGATGGTTGCTTGAAAAATACTTTCACATGCGTACTAAGCCATTTAAATACTTAAATACTCATATTGGTCATTTTGTGCTACATAGACCGAAAATTATAGGGCAAGGTTTATTTCTCATTCACCTAATTCTGATTTTTAATTTGCTTTGTTTTAAAGAGAGGGTTGATATTTTACTTTCATTTCTTCCTCAAATAATTGGAAATGTTTTAAATTTGAAACAATATTAAGAGAAGTTGTTTTAGGAGACAGCAAAATGTTTAGACTATTTGAAGGTCATTTTGTCCTTTCCAAATATTGTTTTTTTCCCCATGATGTTTCTTATAGCTTGTAACATTTTTAAATTACCAAATTTCTAGCCTCTTCACATCCAACTAATTCCTTGGATTGAACGAGAAAGAGAAAACTGGACTTCATCAGACCAATTCAAACCCTTACAGCAATAAACTCTCCTTCTGAGCCACAGATCATTTCCATGTAACTCAAACAGACTCTCCATAAATATTCAAGAACAGGCCTTCATCTCTGAAAAGTCTAAATGTACAGGAACCAAATTCACAGGACTTCCTTACACTACTTACATTTACAATAAAAACAAGTTAGGCACCAGCACTGAGATAGGCACCAGCTAGCATGAATGAAGAGAGCAAGACAAGGCGATCTCAATGGAAGGATCTTTCAGGCCATCTCCTGCCTGGGCTTAGGAAATTGTGCCTGCTCTCCAGAACTGACATTCAAAACCTGAAGCTGTTGCTATTCTTTACCCACACCAGGATCCTGAATTCTCTGTTGGGTAGCTGACAGTGACTTCAAACCCATGTATCTTCCTTAACTTTCATTTAAAATCTCTCCAATTTGCCATTGTGTTTGACTCACAATCATTTTATGAAAGATAGTTTACAAAATTTATTCATTTCATGTATTGATTCAGTATTGATCTGAGCTGTTGTCGTTATGAAATGAAAGTTTATGCTTTGAATCTTGTTTACAAGGATATCCATTTTTGTTAGCATAATTGTGAGTTTTGCAAGGTTTCTGGAATCACTTCTGTGCCTCTGTTATTTCTTGACAAAATTATACTCCACTCTGACTACATTTTTTTTTCCATTTTTTTCTTATAGTGTAAAAGATAATCCCTGTGTGCCAGTAAAATTGTTTTTACTACTGTGTTTTCCATGTCCATATGCTAATTGAAGCAAAGAATATGTTCGGCTTTTGTGAGGTGGTTTTCCTGTATCTTATATCATAGATATATCCAGGTATCAATACTGAGGTTAATGTCTGGCTATGTTTTTCCAAAAGCAGTGAAATCATAGTGTTATTCTCAGGAACAATAAAATTAAGTGAATTCACTGAAATAAATATAATTTAAATTACTATAAAATGTATTAAAAGAAGATAGAAATAAATGTTACTGCATGCTTCACATCAACAGTATTTGCAGAAATATATATTTCAAGAGGGAGATATCACCTTGCCCAATGGCTTTTTATGATTTCCAAATTACCACAGGATATTAAAGCTTCAGGAATGCTTTTCTTCAAGGACTGTCTGCGAGAATTTGTGCTTTGCTTGTAACCCCTGTAAATGACAGGGGTATATTTTATTTAGCTTGGACAGTTGTTTACAGTAGGCGCTGCCAAAACAAAATATGCATAACTTGATATATAGGCCTGATTTCCTGACCTGAGGCTTTAGAAGAAAGCTTACCTCACGCACTGCTGACTCTCATTTATGTACTTGAACAACAGGTACCATGACCCCAGGGAACTAGGGCTTAACAACCTTCTGGAAGATAGCATCTTAATTCTCTACCCTTATTTTACAATATGTCATTCCTTTCATATACTAGAATAATCTAAAAAATTCTCCAATATAAATACACAAATAACTATGAATAAAAAGACTCTTAGGAATCTTCAATGCATTTTTCCAAAGGTAACCTGATCCTCTTCCATTGTAATCAACAAAAAAGCACTGTCTTCAGTGGGAGAAAGATGTTCATTTTGAGGCTAAGCAAACCAGGGTATTCATGTTGATATAATTACTGAAACTTAAGTATTCTATCAATGCAGTCAGAAGGGTTAAATTTTCCGTATTGAGGGAGTTTTAGATGCTTAAGTGAATAGCATATCATACACAGGATTTTTGAAATGCTCAAAACTCCATTTAAATAAAGCCATCTTTTATAATTAATTCTATCTGTTTCAAATGACTGAATTATTCTATCATACTGAATTATAACAAATATTTGATCTCAGGGAATGTTTCTCCAAACATTTTATGTAATCATTTTAATTTATAGGGGATTTTATATTGTCAATCAGTTTATTACAGCTTGCTAGGATACTAAAGACAAGAATTGCATAACCATAAAACAGAAATATTATGTAAGGGCTGTTTTTCATAACTTTGTTCAACTTCAGAATGCATAATATATTTCAATTGTTTTCTGATAAAAACCTGTCATTCCTAGCCTGTGAGAGGCAAACAAAACATTCACATCTGATGTTATTATTAAAGACATTAAATAATGTGTATGTAGGTGCAAATCAAATTAACAGCAATATACACACTTGCTCATTTTTCAGCTTTAAATGAAGGTAGCAAAAGATAAATTAGTGGTGAATTGTCAGATTTTTCAGTCCATTTCAACATTAGGCAATATTACATATAGAAAATAATGTAAAGTCAGACTTTCTATATGAGACAGCATTATGGACTGGATTACAATAACATTTTGTGTTTTCTCATGATGTTCTAAGGTCAATTCTTTTAGCTTTTGCTTTGTGAGAGCTGCCTGAAAGATTACATGTATGTATATATAAATGCCTAAACAACAACAAGAACAATAAATTGGCTTGTTGGCACCTTTCATTTATTTAGAGGGCTGCAGGTAGAATTGAACAGATGGCAAGTTGAACACTGAAGGATGGAAATGACTAGGAGGGAATTAGTTGACTGTGCTGTCAGTTAGCTAAGAAAAATTTGACAAACCAGATTTTTTTTCTGAGGGTAAAGTGAAAGTCATTAGTTCAGTGAAAGAATTAATGCAACTTTTAAGCATTCCCATATCACTATATATAGAAAAAGATGGCATCTTCATTTCTTCTTATTAAGTCTTTTACCACTTTTAAAAGTGGTAAGACAACTAAGACAACAGCAGATTCTCTGGAATGGAATGATTTGCTGAGAGATCTACCAATGTGATATTATCAAGAAAATTTCTCTTGATTCATATTATTATCAGTAATTATCTATTCATGTAAACTTAAAGAATTGATTGATTAAGCATCTAAGTGATCATTATAGTCCCAGCATCAAGCTGCCTTCCAATAATCCCTAATTCACTGCATAACTATGCGTGGAGAGGCACGTGCTTACTAGCAGCTTTCATGCTGTTGAGCATGTACAGGCCACGAGGTAAAAACATGTTCTGCATCTCCATATACAAGCCCATGAGATACACAGACCACAGCAATCAGCTAAAGCCAGCAGTTAAGTAGAGCCTGTTTCCAGTAGAAATAAAGTCCTTTCTATTTGCTGTCTCTTAAGCTTCCTAATAGAGTCATTTGATATACTTGAGCAGAACAATTCCTGTTTTGCTTTGCTATAATCAAAAGAAATTGATACTATAAATCAGCATTAGCATACTAGAAAGAGTAAGAAAACAACTTTTTTCATACTAAATGCACAATTTAATACACTACACCTGCATAGAATCACAGCAAATTAGGGTGAGAAGGTCCTTGGGTCCTCTAGTTCAAATCCCGACTCAAAGCAGGGCAAAAGTAAATAAGGATGTTCAGCATGTTGCCCAGATGAAGAATATCCCCAAGGATGGGAAATACATTCCGATATTTGGCCACTTTCACTGTGATTTGTTTTCTAATTAGAATTTCCCATGTTGCAATAATTACATAATGACCACTAGCACAGGTAGAGAACAGTCCAGTCCCTGCTTAAGCACTGAGCTTATGTACACTTATATCTGCAATGTGCACTTACAAATGAGAGTTGTGGATGAAATTAAATCTATAACAGACCTGAATACAAAAATGTAGCGTGAGTTAGGCAAAAGAACATTAGGGTAATGTGCAAGGCTAGTGGAACTATAGCGATACCCACATAAACACATAGGCATTATGTGTTTAACCATCAAAACATCCTCTAACTTTCATAATTCTTTGTATAATATTATCTCCTCTCACTTCATGTGGAAGTGAAATGCAACTGGGGGAAGGTTTGACAAACCTCAAAAGATGTTTTTCTATTTCTTTTTACAAGCAATTTCTAGAAGATAAGATTAACATTGGATAACACTAAGTTATAACAGCAAGGTATAAATCATTGTGTTTTCGAAAGAATTCAGGCAGATTTGCCTGAATTCCTATATATCCTAACTTCAGGATTGTCATAACTTGTACTTATTGAGGAAGCTTTCTTTCATAAATCCAGGACTTTTGGGGAGGTAGATTCATGTTTTTCTCTACTGAAAAAAACAGAGGGATATTTCCCCAAGGTGGTACCTTTGCAATCTGGATGATGGAGTCATTTTTATCCTGCTTTATTTGGCCTCTAAGATTCACAGAAGCCAGAATCATGGCAAACAAAATAAGCAGGCATGCAGTTGTCTCACAGCTTGAGAGACTAAGACAGATGTGCAGACGATAAGAGTCTTCTCTGGTTAGGGTCTGATTGAGCTCAACGAACATGTTCAGGTAATACAGCATAACTAGCCCAACACATATTGCTTAGGGACAATGGGAATGCATTTCACTTTATTGTATCACCAACTATAGAAAAAAGCCTTGTCATTTCTGCCTGTCACACATTTTCTTTTGCCATTTTTAAAATCATGCTTTAGTTTCTTCTCCATCTGGGGCCAGAAAAAGGGGTGTCATAAAGTTGCAGGAAAAGCTGCTCTCTTGGTATTTTTAGCTTGATTGGATGAGGAGAGCTCTGAAAATGCAATGACACAGGCTAGTCTGATAGTTCTAGAGAAGGTTTGCAGATACATTAGGCTGACCAAATGCACAGCAAAAAGAAGCTTAGGATGGCAAGTACTACCTTAGCATAGCTCATGTGGGAAATAACTTTTTTCTAACAGAGACAGATATGCCCTGCATGACAGAATCCAAAGTAGTGATTCTTCAGATCTGTTTTCAGTTTTCTGAATGTGTATTCACCAATCTTATAAATGTCATTAGCACATTTTATGGAAAACAGAAGAAATGGTAAATCAAATTATGCCCTAGCATATAAATGTAAATGAAGAGCTTGGCTTTGTATACGAAACTCAGTAGTTAAATAGCTTACACAAAATGAAAGGAAGATAATTGTTCAACATTAATTATGCTAGATTAGGTTGTCCTTGGAACAGGGTAACAGTAGAAGAAATGATTTTACTTTCAGAGAGCATTAAGCAGCAACCTTGTAATTTTATTGACCATTTGATGATGGTCAAATTTACACTCGGGAACGTATATTTTCCTGTTCCCACATCAGCACAGAAACAGAGGCAGTAAAGCAATTTCTGCTATTCTTTAATATTGGCGCTGTTAAATAACAGCAAAGTCAAGAAGTGAATGACAGTAATGTCAGGATAGAACTGCTGTTGTGGAAGAAATAAATCACTCTGTGCTGCAGAGATGTGTGAGGCTTGCTGCCAGTGAACCTGCTGGATTTCTTAGTCTCCATCTAAACTCTACTGACAGTGTCTTGAATAGGTCTCTTCCACTGGACCAGTCTTTTGCTCAGGGAATAGTGACTGCCCACTCCGAAGAACAGCCAGGCTGATAAAGCACAACCTGCATCTCTCATTCCATGCAAGATTGAGTTTGATGGGGTTTGTTTGTTTTGTATTTTGTTTGAAATTGCGAGTTTAATGAGAATTAAATATACTGTGGCAGAAAAGGAAGAAGTAGACAATAGAATAACAATACTAAAGACTACTATACTAAATAATAAAGGACAATTTTATTTCAGTGCAATCTTTTCAAATACTTTTGAAAAATTCACCTTTAATTCACTGCCCAAAATTAGCTCAGCTGCCATATCTTCAGGCTTAAGCTTTTCAGTTTGCCTTGCCTGCTGCCTGTCCAACTCTTACCAGGATAAAACACATGAATAGCTGCTCCCTGTTTCTTCCATTCAAAAATTTGGATCAGCTGTCTACTTGATAATTACTGTTTTTGAATTGACAATATCCTAAAATTATTTCAATCTTCCCTACCATGGATACAGATATTTTTGTAAGGTAATGTCAAACCACAGATTGCCAAATAACGTTTATATATATCATATAAGTATTTTTAGCTCTTTTCTCTTTAAACATGACCCTAGAAGTTCTAAGCTCAGTTTCTTACACTTTAGTTACCCTGACTTTCTTCCTCTGTGAACAAGATTTTGCTAGAGTACATTGCCTGTTTTCTTGTTATACTTCTGAAACCTAGCAGTACTAAACAGTTAGGTCAGAACACCCACATGGTGAATACCTAACACTAATTAGCAGGCCAAGCCAAAAACAGGGAGGTGTTTAGTGGTTTCTAAACACTTGAAATAAAAATGTGAAAGCAGGCATTGAGAATAATAGTGATAAAGAAAATCTAATGATTGCCATTAAAGTAGGAGAAGTGCAAATCATGCAATTTCACAGGTCAGTCTCAAACTACAGATTTACACTCAAAAGGAAGACATTCTCAGCTAGGGATTTTCCTGACTCACTTCCTTGTGCATCACAGAGAAGAAAATGATCGTTAGTGGTAAAAAAATTAAAAGCAATAGTCACTTTATTGGAGAAAAACTATAGGTATAAAGTTGAGTTATATTCAAGTATTTATCACTGCCCTTCATTTGCTAAATACCTTTCTAGCATTTATTGCAAGACATAGGAGGGGAAGTGTTACCAAACCACAAAACAGCTTATGAATGAGCAGTGATTAGTATGTGTCCTTCTGAGGAGTTTAAAGATATTGATGAGATCCATGACTCATGAAGCAAAAGCTTTCTGGCTCTATTTCGTATCAGACAGGAATGCAATTGTTTCCTTTTTTCTTGTATAACCATCAAGCTACTGTTTGCATAGGAGGATGAATCTTGATGATTTGTATTTTAGCTTGATAAGAAGAGAAAGATCATAGATAAAAATTATGAAATATTTAAGATTTTAAAAAGATAATATTCACAATTGCCACTTTTTTAAAGTCAGTGGAACTTTTACATAATTCTAAATAATTCTAAATACACATACATCTCCCATGAAAGTCTTACAACTCCTGATAGACACTGTAAGTTTCAAACAATAAAGAATGAGAAAAAGATACAGTTTGTTCCCTATAATAGTAGCCAAATGTCCTTGGCTGACTTTTATTTTATATTATATTTGTTATTTCTAGATATCTAGGACCAAGCAGTGCTAAGAGAAATGTCCTCTTTTTTGATGAATGTATCATATATTTTCTTCAATTAATATCTAGAACATGTTTCCAATTACATAGCAAAAATATGACTAAAGGTTTTCCTTATTTATTCAAAAAATTGTCTGGGATTTATGTAACTTGCAAATGTTTGTCATTTAATGAGACATATCTTTGAAATATGTTGCCATAAGATTAGAAATATATATGCATGAAACTCATAGTCACTTGCAAGTACAATAAGCCACTGCACTGGAAAATTATTCCCCAAAATAATACATATGCTAGTTGATGCTTGCAGGAACATTGCCAGAATAAGAGACATTAGTTTTTCCATTCCATTCCATATTACTAGAAATAGACACCCAAGAAAAGCCTCTCTTCTGAATATAAGTGAAAGCACAATACTTTTTTTTAATTACAGAGTTTTTCTTCTTTTTTTTTTAAAGATTTCTTAGGCACAATATTCTATGATTTGATGAAATTATATGAAAATCTTAGTTAGATTGCTGGAGACATCTCTACCAAATTTATTATTTCTCTCAGAGTATAATATCAGAGAGCCCCAGGCAATAGTATGTAACCCCCGGAGCTTCTTGTTATCGGGCTGTATATTATGCAGAATTACATTTTCATACTTCAGTTAACAAGAAAAAGAAACACTGGTACCTTGCATCTTGTTTTGCATTCCATTAGAATAGCTTCAAGTGGCTTTTTTTTAGACTTTAAGCTTTCTGTATCCAATACCATTTGCAAGCATTTGGCCCCTAGGTTTCTCCTTGAATCTGTCCTCTACTGTCTTTTTCTGCTCTTGTTTCTGGTGACATTTTCTACACCATAGCTTCCAGCTATCCCTCAACCACAAAGGTAGTTGAAGCAGCTTCCAAAAATACCAGCTCCCATGAGCAGCCCTTCTGTGCTTAGAGTATAAAATGGGTCTCCACTCTGTGTAATAAATGAATTCATGATTCTCTATTCCCAGCTGACATTAATAGCAGCAAGGAGCAAGAAGCGAGTTAATGTTAATTTCTGCAGGTAATGCGTGAAAGCAGACAGGGAAAGCTTGAAAGGTCAACATCTGCTGTCATGCAGCAAGTTGCAAAATTTGATTGGCCAGTAAATGTCAACACCATGTTCTAAAATCTACATGCTATCCTTTCAATTTAATCTTAGCTTGCAGCCCAGCTAGAGATCATGCAGCATGTTTCAAAAACCCTTGAGTTCGAAAATGGAGCTGTATGATTGCCTTCCCATGGCAATAAGGCACCTGTAAATTACAAACTTGTCATTTAATCAGCATAGTAGGCAGTACAACTGCTGTGACTTTTTATATCAAATTTCAGGGAATGCTGAAGAACCCTTAATGATTATATACCATAAAGAACTGCAGTTCCAACTGTTGCCATGGTATTATGTACTCCTCTTCTTTAAAAGCTGTGACTAGAATGTAAAACAGATAATGAACCTAATTGATTGTCCTCTGCACCTTGCAGAGATGCTTTATTTTTCTCTCTATTTTGTTCTCTGTTTTGTCCTATAATACATCAGATACAGAACAACAATGTTTAGTGCAATGATGGGATTAGTTTAGAGGAGAGCAGATACACTTTCTAAAGCAGAAATATGATGGCCAGCTCTAAGCAAATGAGAATGAAAATCTCTTTTTTTTCTCTGTGACAAATAGCAGTGGCTGCTGGAAAGCGTATCCTCAGCTTATGTTTACATACAATTTGCTGCTAGCAGAAGGGCAATATTGAATCAGTGGAAGCCTCTGAGTGAGAGAGATAGAGAAAGGGGACAGAGTGCACATGCTCATGGAGATAAATAGGATGGAAGGTTTTGTACAGACCCAGAAAGACAATGTACCTACAAGGTTGTGATCCTAAATGCAACTTAGGAAATGGGGCTAGGAAATAGGAAATTAGGAAAGAGGTGTTAGACTGTACTAATCTTAAAGCTGCATGACACAGAATAGTCCAAATTCTTAGGTACTGATAGTTCCATGGTGTCTGCGATAAAACATCGTACCGTATTCTGCCCGGCCTTTCTGGGCTCTGCTCCATATCACTCAGCCCTGGCTTGTATGTTCACTTCTGTGTTGCCTCAGAAGTAGCCTGATACACCTCTCGCCATCTGTCCAAAGCAGCAGCGGGGAGGAGGCAGGCTGAGGGAAAGCTGCCAGGCCCCACTGCTGTGCGAGCAGCAAGGGGAAGGCAGCAAAGCAAGAGGGTTGGCGAGTCTCACATACACCCACATGAGCGGATGTTGGTGCAGGAAGTCCAGGTGGAGAGGCTGTGGGCTGCCACCTGCAAACTACTGTGACATCTCCCTGGGGCAAGCTTTACAGTCGTAAATTCCCAGCAATTTGAAATCACAAAATCACAGAATACTTAAATCAACTGAGAAATGTGGAAAATATGAAGTAAGAAGGTTAATATCTTAAAGCAGCTTTTAGCAATTTCTGAGAGCTTTCAGTAATTTTTCCAAATTAGTTTCTAGAAAATGTATGTGTGTTGCACTACCTGCTGTGACATTTAAAAGCTCCTTTTTTCTTTTTTTTTGTATGAATTTTATGAAAGATTCAAGTATACTGTTCATCACTGGTAGACAGCTATACAAAAAAAGTTCTTTCTTTGTATGTACAGTATAGTGTAGTATATAACAAATGTTGTATATGTAGTATATAACAAATGTTGAAGGAAAACAATATGGCCACATACACACACACACACACACGCACTCACACACACTCATACTGATCTTAAGCCTGTATATGTGGCAAAAAAGCAGAGATGGAAGACAGAATGAAACAATGGAGCTGGTATTGTTAGTGAAAATACCTATATAAAATGCATGAAAATATTCTCAAAATTGGAGTTTAAACTAATTTTTTTAAGGAAACTAGTTAAAATAACTGTTCTTTTCTAATCCATCACCACCACCTTCTCTCCTCCAAAGAAAAAAAGAGAATCTGGAAATTCATGAGAACAAATCAAAGAAATAATATCTGGGAAATCTAGAAAGTGGCACTATAGGCTATTATTTAGCTAGTGATGGCTTTACACTTTTTTTATTTACTCTTTCATTGATAAACACTCTGGTTTATAAAACAAAAAGGAAAGTCAAAAACAAATCACCAAAAGCTTATACACTTCTAGTACTTGTACAGATGACTCATTTCCAAGCTTCCTTCTTATTTTTAAATGGTGCTTAAAGACTGACTAACATCCCAATACTAGACAAGATTATGTACAATACTATTCAAGATTACTTATGGTGAAAGTAAGATAAGCAGATAAAGAATTACATACAAGTTTTTGTGGGAACATTCTTAGGACAGAACTGGGTCTTCTACATTCCCACAGTGCCCCTTTCTGAGGCAAAATATCATTGGTGCAAGATATCTCTTGCATATCTTGCAATCAATAGGACATCATGACATCATCTAGCTCCCAGAAGTCATTCTTCTCGGAGAGCTGCTCTCTCAAGCATGGCAATGCCAAAAATGATTCTTGAAGGGGCTGCAACTTATATTGTTCCTGTCATAGACTAATTATATTACTTAACAGGTATGCAAAATTTCCTGCTTCCTTTTTGGGCCATCTATGTATTTTAGTCATTCCTTTATTTTAATGGTGCTACATTTTGTATGCCTTGAGTGAAAGGCACTAAAAACTGCAGGACTAAGGTGTTGGCACTAGCTTCGCTTGTATACTGCCAGTTATTTTGGCTCTCATTGATCTGGTAATACATGCCAAGTCAATGGTGCATGGCTACTCTAATAGCTCCTCTCATCACTTGTCCTCCTTATCTCAACCACAATCACTGAAGCAAAGTACCTTAATCTACCTTTTAAATATAATTAGATGAGTAATTCGTATACGGATCTGCTCATTATTGATTTTCTTTAAATCTCCCTCTCCCCCAAAGTTATGTGTAGTAGAAGTGGTACATCTGCTCACACATACATTTAGATTGTTAATGATTCTTTTGAACATCTGTTATACTGCTACTGAACAGTTGTGGTTTCTTTAAGAAGGCACAAGGGACTGGACCTGTGCCACCTCAATCTTGGCTATTATTTTTTTTGGAAAAACCTCTGGGAGCCATTTACGTATATGGTGCTGTGACAATATAAACTTATGGCTCACTGTTTCATCATTTCCTTGCCCATTATGTTATTGATCAGTCTGCACTGTTATTCATGACAGGAGCACTAACTAGTTTGCATTTTCATTTCATTGCTCACTGCTCACATGGGCTGAGCATTAAAGTACCACAAATGCAAAGCCCCTTAGTCAAACAGGATACATGGCTGAACAAGAAGGGTGAGAATCTCACATCAAAAACTCATCTAAGCCAGAAGATGCTGGTAATGCACAATAACGTCTCAGTAATATTGAAAAATGATCAAAAATAAACACTTTGGATTATTTCCCATGCATCCCCATTTACAAATATGTGCATGGAAAAGGAAAGTGGTCATATTATTCATTCTCAAGCAAATGTTTTGGTCAAACTTCTTTAAAATGAGTTGTAATTTAATTCAGTCAGTCTAGTTGCTACTGCACTGTAAGAAATTTGGGGTCTGACACCCAAATTTGAAAGTACTGTGCTGAAGCAAAGCACTCCAGAATTTCTTTTCATAGCTCTCAAACAAATTCACTCTAAGATATTTTGAAAAATGGTGAATGGCTCCTAACCTGATTGTGGATTTGTTTTCTAGCCGGTTGTACTGTGTGAGCAAACAGTACAGAGTGATTTATATAGAAGAATCAATATAGGCAGAATTGCTGCTGATTCCTCAGATAGATTTCTATAGCTAGTAATTGCCCATTAGCATAGTTTTCACTGCATGTGTGCCACTGCTGCTACTGTCCAACACAGGCCTCAAAGCAGAGAGGGTAGAAATGGAGGATAAGAAGCCTTGGCACAGTCTGTGTGCCTAGCCCAGCCTCATTCTGGTCTGGTATAAAATATAGAGGAAATCTAACCTACTTCAAATTCAGCTTATAATGATACTTTGTACTTGCAAGCACCTATTTTTATGCTAGAACGAAGGAAGGAAGGAAACAACTTCAGTAGCCCTGAGAAATGATGACGAGCAGACATCCATTTTTATTTTCTATGACCTTTCTGCAGCATTAACTATCCCATTATTAAAATAGCTCTTTTTCCACCTGACAGAAATGCCAGGAATCAAGGGAATGACTTAATATGATTTAGTGCCTTGCTGAGGAATATATCCAAAACACAGGCCCAGAAACCTCCAGCTCCAAACCTTCCATTTTCTAGAGTTCCTTGAAAATCAATTCTCTCTCTGGTTTGATCTCTGTCTGAAACCATTAAAAGAACTCATGAGGTGAAAGATTAAAATACTGGTAAAATGTAGATAAAACACAACTCTATGTATTTTTTACTGTGTGTGATTGTTACTACCACCAATAGGACTTAATGCTCAAATAGGATCAGAGAATCCTTAAGGTTGGAAGGGACCTTTAGAGATCATCTAGTCCAACCCCCCTGCACATGCAGGGTCACCTGGAGCATGTGGCACAGTGTTGTGTCCAAGAGGATTTTGAAGATCTCCAGAGAAGGAGATTCCACAACCTCTCTTGGCAGCCTGTTCCAGTGCTCTGTCACCCTCACTGTCAAGAAATCATTGTGAGCCACATGCTGACAGCCTCTATCCCACATAGGAGCAAAATCGCCCCTCAGAACATGGATAAGATGCTTCACACCATCCAGATAGTGTCTAGAGTGCTGCAAGGGCCCTTTGACTTGGGTAAAAAGCTGCTAGGCATGAAGGGAGTCATGGAGATGATGGTTGCCCTGTGTGGTTCTGAGAGGAAGATTGACCAGCTGGTGGCTGTGGAAGCCCTCATCCACACCTCCACCAAACTGAGCTGGGCCCCTTCATCATCTCCAATCGAGTGACACTCCTGAAGGAGATCTACACGAAGACCAAGAATGAGAAGATCAAAATTCCAGTATAAGGATGTCAACACTCTGCCTTTTCACTGTCTCACAGTGCTAACTACTTTATCCTTGGACATGGGAGTGGAGAAGGTCTTGGGAGCATGCCAGGGTCTCTCTCATCTTCAGTTGGAGAATGGTTTATGATGATTTTTGATTGTTTAAAACAGATCTCTAGCAAGACAAAAGTTATATAGATTAAAAAATGGTTCTGAATAACATGAATAGTGGCTATTAAAGAGTCTCCATCACCTGATAGTTCATTTCTTGATATAAATTACCTCTTTTTTTTCTGCAAAGATGCGATGTTGTAGTAAACTTTAACTCAGCTTTCACCGAAATAATCCTGCAGCAAAATAGCTACTGTAATTGAACTTCAAAACTAGCCTTTACTGCCTGCCAATCCTACAGATTCAGGGGTTGTAAGTAAAAGATTGCTGAAAACATTGGTATGAAACTTTAAAGTAGGCAGATCTATTCTGGGGGTGAATAGAATGGAACTTTGGGATCTATCAGATTCATATTTTACTCTTGCCAAGACTGAATTTCACAGATAACTCCTTAAACCAGAACAAAAGAGGAATTTTAATGGCTTGGAATAACTGGTAATGAAAGGAAACAAAATCACAAAATTGCACTCTGAAACTCATTCTGAAAGACATTCACAGCCTTTTAGAAAGTCATTCAAATTAAACAAAATTTAAAAGTAAAGCTTAATTGCATAGTATATGGGTTATTATTTTAGTTCTCTTGCATCTTCTTGGCTAAAATGTGTAGTCGTTACTGAAGTTTGATTGTGTTGCCAGACCTGCAAAAAGTATATAACTACAGAACTGACTACTGAAATAAGAATAGAGTTGAAATGAAACCATTAAAGACAGCTATAGCTGAAAGCTCCATTAAACTTTAACAACTATTATCTCATGATCTCATATAGATTGCAACTCATGGAGGAGTTCACATTGCATTTGTACGACACATAAGTACTCACAATGTACAGTGAAGTAATGGAACAAATCATAAAAATGATTGAAAAAAAAATCTGAAGCCAAAAACGAAACAACAAATAATACTAAATGGATCGATAAACTGAATAGAGCTTAGTTAATATAAGGAAATTGCCAAAATTACACGTTTTTGGAACTAAGTTTGCAACTAAGAGAGTTTAGTATCTCCATTCACTCAAAATCATGGAGAATTGTTATCCTAACTCCCTCTAGATTTTTGGAATATGATGGAGTTTTGTGTTTGTAAGTGTTGAACGGCCTAAAATTTCTAAGCATATATTCTAAATTATTTGCATCTGAAAATTTTGAAATGTATAGAGTACAGAATTTTTTTAGAGTATATAGAATATAGAAAGGACAATTGTTATGATTTCCCAGGATATACTTTAACTGTGACATAGAATACAGTATTTCACCGAATTACTCAAGAAAACAGCTATGTTTGCAACTGTACTGAAATAAAAGTTTTATTTGAAGGCTTCTGTGAAACACCATACAAAATCCATCACATTCTAAATTGCCTTGTTTTTTCTCAGTGATTTACTACTGTAAAAATTGCACTTCATTACTGATTTAAAAGTAGCTAGGCTCAGTTTCAAAGCAATACCTTTTAGCTTTGGCTGCTAAGTTAGAGATATTTGCACTACATGGCTAGTAAAGTTCTTAACTCTGACATAAGCCTTGTTGGAATAGATACTATTCTATGCATTTCATTCCAGTCTTACATCTGTATTTATTGGGAGATAAGGCTAAATATCTCATAGTCCAGCTATACAGCTATAATCAAGAATATATATTTAGGGCTAAGCTGCCTATTGGTATCTTTTTATCTTTTTAATCTGAATTCCAAGTTAAATATGATGAGTCAAGAAACACTGCAATATCCAACTTTTATTTCATTTATGGAACTGATTTCTGTTATGAAAGACTTACTGCATTATAACATTTGTCAGATTTCCTGCATGCAGAGACACAGAATTTTAAAGTAGAAGTGGAAGATAGACTTTGCTTCATGTGAGAAAATAAATAATGCTGTAGCTATTTTGTCTTGCAAATGAATTGGAGAAAAGCCTGATCAGAAAGAAACAGTGAGTTAACAGCTGCTATCTATTTGTTTCCTATTCTACTAGCATGTTTTCAGCTTTTGGAAAACTGTTGTAGTCCATGTTTAATAACAATCTAAGTGGCCAAGCCATCTTCTTTTCCTGAAGGAATTGTAAGAAATCCTGCCTAAATATAGTAATGTCTTCAAGCAAAGGAAAGCATATAGAAAAGAAAATTGCCAGTATATTTCATAGTGAATTTTAAATTAGAAACAGTCTGTCTGGAGCACTCTGTATATCAAATTTCTTTTCGTACCTACCTGGTAGTTTTTACTGTGTCCCCATGTGAAACACTAATACACATCAAGCCATTGTGTCCACATCAAGCCATTCTGTTCATATAAATAACTCATATTTATATGGCACCTTTCTGTCAGGCAAGTGACATTTCAACTTCTGGTATATGAACAAGGTATGAAACTGCCAATTTATATTTTTGGAACCACAAAGGATAGTATATATTTCTGTAAAAATAATAAGTGCATAAGAATTTTTAATTAATCATTATACATTTCCATGCGTATCTCTTGTGATGGTATAAAAAATTGATTTATCTTTTTTATGTCCATAAACAGCTAGTTATTTCTCCACTTTGTTAAGAAGGGTGGCCAATATTTTATTAGAAAAGTAACCAAGTTTCTATTTTGGAATGTCCTCTACAGCAGTTGATTAATATAGTCATAGAAAACCATCTTAGAAAATCTCGTCACACAAGGAGCTCATCTGCAGCATTATTAACAAAATTAAATGACAGTCAATCTAGTTAGTGGCTTTTTCTCCTGTATATATTGTAATTACAAGATATGGCATAAAGTTGATTAAATTGTTAAATTATATACATACAGATGTGTTTTAGGCTAAAAGCAAAGGTACAAAAACTTACCTCACCTCTCTACTACTTCAGTACTTTCTTCAGTACTTTTGATAACCATTCTAACAGTAAGCTTTTGAGGTTTTGTTATGTGGTTAATAAAAGCTCTGCAGGGTAAAAGTTGAAATTACTTTGAAATGGTAGATTTTTCGAAAAAAATGCTTTTATATATCTTAATACCAAGAGGTTGTATTCAAAATATTTTTTGCTGTAGTTTAAAAAAAAAAAAAAAAAAGGCATGCTTTTAAACCATGCTGCAAGTAGTTACAGCCTGGACATTGGACCAATGAAAACTTAAAAGTGATTCTGACTTTTAAAAAAATGGAATTGACTTGTTTAATTTCTTTGCTTGAGATGAGAGGAGAGCTGCATAAGGAGCATTTTCAGAGTTCTATTAGTTTGAATAGATGAAATAGCTATTAGTGGCAAAGTAAAAAGGAAATGTGCCTGGTTACATTGCAGATATTTCTTGCCGAGACAGTTCAACCACGGTATTCTGTATCATCTGATTCTGCACTGATTTCAACCTACTGACCTGCACAGAGTGCTTAAAAACTGTAGCTGGAGAAAAACTCTCTTGACCCTGATTTTTGCAGTAAACATTTTACAAGGTCATGTTGATTTTTTCAAAATGTTGGTTTGCAGTGGGGAAGAAGACCTAAGAGAAACTGGAAACTTTTAATTTAAAACTCCTTTTTTCCTAAATAGTTAGAATTGCACAAATATTTCTAGTCAGTGTAGTATTTCACTAGAGGGAAATGGGAAATAAAGGATTCTAATTTTGGTGAAAACAGAAAGATTGTATAAACTATGAAGGGAGTCCTACAACAAGGACAAAGAGCTAAACCAGCATCCATTATCCTCTCACATTGTTGCTGATGAACAATCTACTTTACATTGTATTCAATTGGAGACAGATGAAAAAGAAAAAAAAACAGAAAAGGTAAAAAAGGCAAAATCTTACTCATGAATAAAGCACTGGAGATTAAAAACATTCAAACAAGCAGTAGTGATTGTAAACAATGAAAATTCTGCAAAACAAGGCAATATAATCATCTGCTTGATATATTTAGTAGAGCAGATGGGAGAAAGGTCCCTCACCTCTGTATATGGGTACTGGTCTGCAGAAGCAGGAAAAGGAAGATCCTTCTCTCTCCAGCAACACCTTTGTTTTCTTGTAATCTTGTAATCTTATCTTCCAAAGCAAATAAACTGAACTCTGCAGCTTGGTATTTGTTTTTCCAGGGATAGGCATTGGGCACATTGGGCATCTTGCCATACAAGCAGCAGTTCCAAAAAGGGCTAAAACCATTCCTGAAGTTATTTTTTCTTCTCCACTGATTTTTTTTTCCAAGAGAAGAGCCATAGAGAAATTATATATATATATGTCCTTTTATGTCTGTACAAATTTCATATCTCCATGTTAGCACAGTAATTTTTGTTATTTTGGTAATATTTTAAGATAAAAGATGCTCAAAATTTTTCTAACATGGAGTTTTTCTAACATGGAAAACATTTCCAACTGTGGAAAAATACCATCATTAACTCTTATGCCTTTAATGCCTTCATTAACTCTTTTGCCTTTAAAATTCTGAAAAGAATTATGCTGAGTTTAAGTTTCTCTCTACTTCTTTCTCAAAGGCAGTGAGATGGTCTTCCTATAATTATTTAGGTAAGTATATTTGTAAAGAGCTCTATACTTGTATAGAGGATAGACATTGGCTTTGAGCCCTTCTTAGAAATAACTTTATATTTATTTTTATAAGTGAAATAAATACCTATAACATTTATGTTATTCATTCATAGTATTATAGAACAAAT
>JAUBOD010000208.1:7538005-7556265 GCA_032353885.1 Nothura maculosa | reverse complement strand
GCCACCTGCTCTAGGTGTGCCTGCTGGAGCGGGAAGGTTGGACCAGATGATCTCTACAGGTCCCTTCCAACCTTGAAGATTCTATGATTCTATGATTCTATGAATCTCTCTCATCCTCACAATAAAGAAGTTCTTCCTCCCATGGAGATGGAAATTCATGTGTTTCAACTTGTACCCGTTACCCATTTTACTGTCACTGGCCACCACTGAGAAGAGTTTGGCCCCAAACTCTTTACATTCTCCTTGCAGGTATTTATTCATATTGATCCAATCTCCTCTCAACTTTCTGCAATCTCAGAAGGCCTAGCAATAGATTCAGGCACCTATTTCACTATAGATGTAGCATGGCCTGTTACAAACCCAGAGGAGTAGTGTAAACTTTGCTCTTCATGCTAAACATATACCCAGCTGAAATGAGATTCGTTCTCAGATTTCTACCCAATGTCCAACTTCTACCAGAGTTTGTTAAAACGTAAACTGGCTGAGCAAGATATCTAGGCTGCCTCTACAGTTAAGGGAAAAGAGATTCCACAAAGGAGGATTTGTCACACCTATTTTAAAATGAGCTTATTTTATTTAAGTGCTTCTCTTGATGATAAAACCAACATATGTGTCCTGCTTAAGACTGGATATTTCATGAATAGACTGTTAAGTTAGCAGAGATCAATTTCATCTTAACTCTGCTTTCCTGATAGACTACCTAGTTTAAAAAGAAAAAAAGATTTGACCTTTTCCAATTACTAAAATAATCCTGCAAGAGTAAGAACTGCTGAAACACACAGAATTTTACAAGCAAACTAAAATAAACACTTTACAAAGGCCTATACTTGGCTAATATTTAAATAAAATGCTCAATAATTTTCAAAGAGTTGATTAAGATCGATATCAACAGATTTTTGTGTATTACATTTCGTTTAAATATTTTGGATACCTGAGAAATGCACAAAATTTCCTGGGCAATAATTCAATTTCCATTATATTTACATCTGATATATAGATAAAAATGGAGCACTTTTTATCTATATATCAGATATATAGATTTCTGAAATGGAGATAGAAATTGCTATATCTGCTATACAGATAAAAAGTCTTCAGCTGATTAAGAAAATGGACCATCTAGTTTGCAGCATAAAAATAGGATCCAAATAAATGCTTTCAATTCCTGTATTCCTCAAAACAATGAACCAAAATTTTCATCTGACTGAACTGAGACTACTTAAACTACAAATAATTGAGAAAGTAAACTTTCTTTCTATTACACACTCATTCTCCATTAGATTATAACCAATTGCTTTACATTGACGGAGAAGAAATGGTACCACGGAGTGCATAGCAAAAATAATGTCATTAAATAAGTATAATTTATTTGGACTCTTGAGATATTTTTGATAAAATGCCTTGCAGGAGATTATTACGGATGTAGAAGCTACAGAATAAAATGATAAAAGTTCTGATTTATATTAAAAAATGGCTAAGAGATAGGAAAACAAAGGGTAGATACAAGTGTTCATTTTCAACATAAAAGAAGGTTAATAATGAGATGCCCCTACAATCTTATTAAGAGTGGTGGCACTTGATACATTTATTACACATTTAATGTCCTAAAGAAAAGAATAAATAGAAAAATGGACATGAAATCTTTCACTAAAAATTACAAAAGTCAAGAAAAAAACAAAACAAAATTAATTCCATGGATAAAGAACCTAAAGAATTAGCTAGTGTAACATCAAATCAAGTTTCTAAGGCAGGAACAAAGATGGATATAAGCCCACTTCGTATCAATTCATGCATATTGATACTCCCCAAATGAACACAAATCAGGAAAAAAAAAACTTTTGTAATGATGGACAGTTTTATTTGATGTAGTTAGGAAAATGAAAGAGCTGCAAAGCAAATAAGGTAGTTGAATTGAAGAAGAGTACTGAAACAATATATTAGAATTCTGTGAATTGTTGAGATGCCATTAAAAAGTTACAGATGTAATTAAGATGTAAGATGTAAATGAAATCTTAATTAAGATGTAAATTAAAAAGAAATGATGTTGTAGCATTATTTTAAAGAACAAATGGAAAAGCTGAGCAATTCATATTAATACATATTACTAGGGCAATTAATCTCATGATGTCAAAAGGCAACAAAGGTAAAAGTCATACCAAGAAGTGTTTCACTTCATTTTCAGCATTTAAATAACCTGGGGAACTCATTGTCACATTGCAGATAGGACTAGGCCAGAAGCACAGTTGTGTTAAATCCTTCATTAACAACAAGGAGAATATTCACTAAAAACTTAGAAAATATTTCTAACATTTCTAATGATTTGAAAATCTTTCTAATGAATCCCTAGACTGTGTTGCCAAGCAAGACAGCAGAATCTCCATCATTGGGGACCTCCTCACATGTTGGCTGCACGAACATCTGCCTGCAATGACACACAGTTCTTTTGGGCATGTGTGAGAACACTAAATAATTTACTCCAGCTGGATCACCCTAGCAGCCCACATTTTGGTCTGCTTTCTGGCAACGTAAACAAAAAACTGAATGAAACTCTTAGGATCAGCAGTTATTGATTCTTTTAGCCTTAAGCATACCAACAGCACTCAAAACAATACTAGAAGTTACTAAGCGAAATAGAGCACAAGAATTAAAAGCATGGGTTTCGAGAGTTTGGGGTTTTGTTTTTGCTTTTGTTTTTTGTTTAACTGTACTTAACAGTGAAATGTAGGAAACAGGAATCTGATTCAGGAGAAAAATCATTTTTTTATATTTGACAATGAATTGTCACAAGGGAATTTTGTGAGCTTCATTTTATTATAGCCACTAAAGAGTCAGAACTTGCTTTTATGAAGAGGAAAAGCTCCAGCGAAATTCAATGAGAATTTGTTCTGTATAGAGAATGCAAGATATGCCCCTGCAATGCAGAGGTAATTTTGGTTTATGTCATTGGGCAAAGTTTGTCTTTTAACACTGCAAAACTTTGAATACCCTGCAGTAGAGTCACTGCTGTTCAGCTTAAAACACATCTCTATGTAAATTTCACATTTGCTCTTTACAGGTACTCAGGAAAGTCTATATTTTAATTAAGGTCAAAATGTTACCATTTCCAGCAGTGAACACACTGTGGCAGATATTTTTGGATCCAGAATTTCAAGTAAATTTCAAAAGGCTGCTATGATTCACCTTGCATCTCTATTTGCATATGTGCCCGATGGCCTGTTGGGTACTGATGATTCATAGCTTTTGTTGTCTGGATTGTTTTTCAGTTACTCAGGCAGGTTCAGTTATTTGAATTATTGATGTTCAATGCTATGTGTATTAACACTGAAGGTCCAGCAGAAGGTGAGTACTTTGAATAACGGGGTCCCAGAGAGTCTGCTTGGAACTGTGAGATTGGGAGACCAAAACAAATCATGAAATAAAAAGATTTTTTCTTGAAATAAAAAGATTTTTTCTTGGCCCTTCTTCTGTCCAAATGTGTTGAATATGGATTTACTAAAAAGATGAACTGACATAACCTTTTCTAAGAACTCTTCAGAAAATCTAAAGAAACTCCTGGAGAAAGAAAAGAAAACAGTATAAACTTGTCATGTATTACTGTGGAAAAGATCATTACAGAACTATTTGTTTATGAAAAGCATGAAATCTTAGTTGTTTATATTGTATTTACTTTATAGTAAATCTGTGTTTTCTTGATTATTGTTTGTTTTTTCCAAGGGGAAATAGATTTGCCTTTCTGATTTTCATAGCATAGTTAGAAGCTATGAAGTTAGAAGTTTCCATTGATTTCTTTGTTTGTGGTACTTTTCTGTTACCCTTCTATGCACCAATTCTGACACCATTTATAATTCTCCTGGTATCTGGATATTCCTTATTTCTGTTACTCTTATATAGTAATATTTCTCAACTACCTGTTTTATACTTTGCCTAGACATTTCTTACCAACATTCTGGTGTTATGGATGCTAATTTTAATTCAGTTTTAGACTAAACTACTGCCTTTACATGATAAACAAGGAAAACAGCGGAATCACTCTATGGAAGCATAGAGCCATACCAGGCCTTTGCTAAGAAATGGAAGTGAAGGAACCATACTCCGAGCTTAGTACTCCCTTTTACTCCACATTTTTTCACTCCTTATTTCCAATAATCCTGTATGAGGATGGGGATAGCTTGTGTAGGTTAAGTCTAATTTTAAACACTGCTAGAATTGAAGTAATCTGAATGTTTTCTAGGTTTTCAAATTTTCTTTCAGAAAAATTTCTTCTTGCTTGTACCTAAACGTCTAATGCAGTGAACAGACCTACTCAGACAATCACTATGGTCCAATCCATCCTCAGGGATTTGTTCTGAGGATTGGATCCTGTTTCACAATACAGACCTCCAACCCGAGTTATTAGGTACTAATGGGCAGGGTGTCATCCTCAGGGTACATTGAAAGTATTTGGCTTCAGCCTCTGATACACATTAGCCAAGAATAAAATAGGAAGTGTAATAATTCATGAGGTAAGATGTTATTTGGGTATGGTATCAAAATCATCTTTAAGTTTTTTTCAGCTACATTAATGCATAGTAGTGAGCAGAATTTGGCATTAATGTTCATTTTCTTGCTTTCTGACTGACACAGTAGCAGAAAAAAAAGAAATACTTATCATATATAGAGACAGTTCCGTATTATCATTTGACACTGCTTAAAAATAATGGATCAAATTCCTCTGCAGTGCACTACCTACCACTGAAGTCAGTGGAGTAAAACCAAGAATGAATTTGGCCCAGTATTATTTTCAAAGTGAGATTAGAGAGCAAGTGAACCAGCAAAAGACAATTAAGTCAGTGATGCACTTACTATCTGGGGTACTCAAGCAATGTGAAAGCCAGCATAATGCAGTTCTTATTCACTGGGCATGCAAATAAATCAACTTTAATGTCAATAAAGTCAGTAATGACAGATTTTATCACTAAGTTATAACTAAGCAATAATGATTGGGAAGAAAGTAAGTAGCTCACAGCAACTGAAGTGATTTTTTATTTTGTCCTAGGTGAAGCCAAGAGTAACTGAAAAGACTGACCCTTACCCCCTCTATTATTAACCGCAAATCATTCTTGTCATGTTAGAAAGCAGCTCATTTTTTTTCCAAGTATTATTCACTGCTATGCTGTGCCGCACACTATGACCTCCCTCAGAGGTCCTGCAGTTCATTTCCAATTAGCCCCTGAGTGTTAGTAAGGTGCAATTTTATTTTAAAGAAATCAGGATCAGAACTATATTTCCATTTCTCCTGTAAATGTAGGTACTGATTTAATTCATCTACCATCTGTGATCACAGAAATCGGGGAGCAAATAAAAAGCCAACCTGAGGATGATTTAATGCTTCACGAGAAGCAGCCCTGCACTAAATACTGCTAGATAGCTGCCGCATTCCACTTGCAGTTGCCGCATTTTAGTGGGGATGTTCAAAGGGATAAGTGCTTTGTTTAAAATGTTTCTAAACTGATAATAAAAATACCAGCTATTATTTCTCTTGATGTGTGGAGGTAAGGGGAATACAGAATATAAATATTTTTAAAATAGTATTATATTCAGTAGTTAGATGCTCTTCTGTTATTTTAAACTCTCATGGCAACTTTAAAGAAAACTTTCGCAGCTGTTTATGGTTTATAGAAGTTTGTGCAGTTATTTTTTTCTGCACATCTTGAGTGAAAATATGACACATTTTTTATTATGTATGTAGTTGTTTTCCCTATGGGATATGATTAACAATGTTCGATTGCCATGTTTCAGTAGTTTTGGCTGACATTCAACAAATGTCTGAGCAGCTAATAACGCACTTAGTTCTGTTAGTCCACCCATCTGTCCATCACATCTGCCCATCCTTATGAAGGCTGTTATTAAGCAACATACCATTTCTCTAACATCCTCTTTATATTCATTGTCATCCTGAATGCCTTGAAGGTAAATAATGTGTGTTCACAATTATTTTAATTCTTTTCATAAGCAAAGGATAAATAAACATGTCTTTGCAAATAAGCAAAAAAAGAAAAAAAAACATTGCTTTTACCCTTTTGGTAATGGCATTTTAATCCATCAAATTTACACAGTTGTTAGTCAACAATCAATAGAAATGGTTTCAAAATACATAAGAAACTTTCCTATTGTCCATAAAAATACACAATTAGTCACCAAAGATATGACCTCAAAAGATATTGTTGCAAGAAAAATAGCACTAAATAAGGTCAGTGTTTGCTGTCTATTTGGGACTTCACATTTGAACTGCCTATTAAAGATTCCTACATAGTGACTGACTCTAAAAATTGCTTCAGTATCTGAGTAACTTGTTCCACATAGAGAAATCCAGGGATAAAGCTCATTAAAGCAAAGATGCTTTTTCACTAGTGTATGTCCTGGCTTGTACTATGTTTGAAATTGACTGCAGTAACAAAAGGAGCACTAAATATCTGAAGGAAAATGTTTTCTGCATTAGCGCAAGAAGGAGGAAAGACAGACGGTGGAGGGAAGAATCATGATGTCAAATTGACATTGTATAAGATTATTGTAATTCTTTAAAATCAACTATAAGTGTAAGTCATCATCTTTCATATGTTATAAATGTCTCTTTCTGAGCTTCCTTATCTGTTACCCATTATCTAGAGAATGAGCACTGATAGTACACTGAAGATCTTTATATGTACATATGGAATATGTATCCTACAATGACAGAATCCATATTCCTCAAAATGCTTGTGGCAGACAGTGAACAGATGCCATTGTGATTTTCCATTGACCTTGTTTGCTATAAAACCTTTCTTAATGTTGTTAAAGCAAAAATAAGCAAAAATAAGGAGTTCTTTCAATGTATTCTAGCAAATATCAAGTTCTCAGGATTCTAAGCTTAACAATTAACAACAGTTTAAAGTGTGTAGGTGTCAGAGCGGCAACCATCCAATCTGGGAATAAAATACACGTTCACATGAGTGAGAGAACTTACAGGAGATAAGAGGATGGTGTGTACCTCAGTTTAGTTATAAAAGGTCAACAAAACATACTGCACTGCTGACTGCATGGCAGGTGTACGCAGGTGTTTTTGCACTTGCTCAAAAGCATGAATATGCATTCAGCCACATAGAAAGGCCTACAGAAGTCTGACCTGTTTTCACTAAAATTCACATAAAAGAAAAAAAGCAAAAGATCTATAGAAAATAAGGAAACAGCTCCCAAAGATGATCTCAGGTGTAGGTGGGCTATCTCTGCATGCATGGACAATAGTCATAGTTAATATTTCTGTGGGCACAATTACTCCAGCTTAAAATTTGTAATGTAGACAATTCCAGTGATAACTGATACCAACTAGACATGGGGCAAGTGGCTATAAAACAAGTCCCACAGTCAAAAGCCTCCGATTTCACCTCTACCACACTGTCCTTTCCCCTTTCCCCTCCACCTGATACATCTATAATTACCTCTGAAGATAAAGGCAGTAATTATATTGTATGCCATAATAAGATGTAATATTAAGTACCTTCCACAAAGCTGACAACCCTTACCTTTACAATTATCTTTTTAATTCACCATTTGAAGAGAAAATGTGCACGATAAAAAGAATTAATCACTCCATTATCTAGTGTTATGCAGAGAATAGTAAAAGATAAGCAGAGCATTCAGCTTTGATATTGTTTGTTATTTGCTTGTGGTAAAGCCATTATCCACAAAGTACTTGGCACTAAACAACAACAACAAAAAAAAACCTGTGTGTTTGGTCATTTCTTGGTCCTGTCCAAGATGCTTGCTTGAAATTTTTACTTTGAAAAAATATGTAACATCTTGGTGATAAGCACATCAGGAAAACATTAGCTTAGCATGCTAGCCACGCTCATTACTGGTAGGTAGGAGACAGACAGGAAAAAGATTCCTACAATACGAAGGAAGCCTAAACATTTACATGCATTTTCCTGGCAGGGTCTATAAATCAATAAACTGAAAAGAGAAATTACTTGACGCCAACTCATACATATATATAAAGCTTTATATTTCATTTTCTATTTCCCACATTTCAGGGCAAAAGTTTTAAGCAATATGTAATTGAGGAGAACACAGCAATACGTCTCTCCTTATCTGCAAAATATCAAGCACATCTGTGACACACCATATCGTATGGAATATTACTATCGTATATAATATAGCATTTGCATCTCACAGACAAATAAAATAAAAGATCCTTTAAGGAGAAATCCATACTCTAGCAGCACTGTACTACAAAGCTTTGCTTGTAAAAAATACTTAGTGGTAAAATCCTCATATAAGCGAAGTAACAATTTATAGATAGAGCAATAGGTGATCTCAAAGTGAATAGTAATTCACAGTAGAACAGTATTGAATACAGAATTCAATAACAGCTAATACAAGTGTTGGGTATTGAAATAACAGTCAGTCAGACTCCAGTTTGGTTGACAGAAAAAGCCCAGTAAAAGGTGAATCGGATTTTAAGAATAATTGTGGTTTTCATTAATGGCTCTAGGATCTTGATTTTTTGCTGACTTTTAATTATTTCACTGGAGTCTTTATGGTCCTTGAGACACGATCCTTTCATTCCTCTCCTCTCAAAATTTCTTCCACGCACAAATAAAATTCTAAGGTAAAAGTACTCTTTATGTCACATTAAATTATTATATCATGAAAGTCTATAATTTGCCATGGCAAGAAACCTTAGTGAAAAGAAAGGTTCCAAATTCACTTAAAGTATTTTCAATGAAATGTCTACTGTGCCAGTTATTTCAAGGAAGTTATTCTCAATTTACATGTGTGAAATTAAACTTAAAACTTTGTGCAAAAAAACATAATATTAGGAGAAACGGACCATGGATTGATACCTTTAAGAAGACCAGCATGATCAGAGGAAAAGAAGACAAGCAAAACTGCGTCCTAAAGGAATTTAGTTATCCCAGTTGTCTCAATATTTTAAGGAAAGAGTAATTATAAAGACTGTTCTTACAGTTCAAATTCATCACAAATGGTACAAACTAGTAACAAGATTAGTACTAATACAAATTATCCTTATTCTCAATGGATGTACTTGTTTTTCAGCAGAGTTGAAAAGGCAAGAATACTGCAAGATTTTTTATGCTTCAGATTTTTCTTCTATTTTTTTCTTTTTGTACTCCATAAAAAAATAGAGGCTGGCCACTCTATTCAAATGCACTTTCAAGTTCAGCGTATTTGGGGGTGGGGTTTTTTTTGGTTTTCTGTTTGTTTTTGTTTTTTGTTTTTGTTTTTTTTATTACTAATCTATTGATTAGATCCATCCTTAAAGTAAAATACAGGACTAATCATTAAATACAAAACCTGGACTGTGGAATTCATAGAATGACTTAGAACAGAAAAAGTATGGGAGTTGCAGTGTCTGATGAGAAGAGGGGCAAAAGAACATACATTAAGAGAATACAGCTTATAGTAGAGAAGAGCTTGTGACATTCATTACTTCAACACTGCAACATTTGCAAAAGCTTAGTTAAAACCTGTCCTAATTACACAGGCTCTTTCAGTCTTTAAAATCTGACCAAAAAATATAAAGAAAGGTATTTACACCTCTGAGATCTAAGAACACAGTTCACCTATCTCAAGTAATTGAAATGGGGAACCTAAATTCCTTGTGGAGCCAGTGGAGAAAGGCAAGCACCTCCAAAGACACTCCAGCACTTCTAAGGTAGAAGCAGCATCAAAGCATCTAATGGCTCTTTAGGTAACCACTTTATTCCCTTCTCTTTTTCCACCATATTTACTGCTGTTCTTAACTCCTTGCTGAAATGTCATTTGCTTTTAACAGTTCTGTTGATGGAATACAGAAAAACTTGACTGCCTTTTTATTGCCCAAGTTATTGCCAGCACCTGCACAAACCCAAGCTATGACAATCCCAAATTTCTTTTTGGTATGTTCTTATCCTAGCATGAAGCACCTCCCAAGATGCATCATTGCAGAAACTCTGGCTTGCCAACCTGAAAAAGCCATCAAGGAAGCCAGATTTTATTTCTTGCACTATTCCATTGGCAGTTTGTCCTTTTTCCCCCCTCTACTGAACAAACCTGTTAAAAGAACAAGAGGAGATGCTTTAGAGATAACAAGAGCTAAAGAACTAGCAGCATGTGTTATGCATGATAGCAGCAGCCGTCCTGGTGGGAGTCCAAACTTTGAATCTGACTAATATATGTTGGGGATTGAATGTCAGTTTGAGGAAGCTGGTACTGAAATGGGAAACTAGTATGTTCTTCGCCCCTTTTAAAATATAAGGTAAGGGATGGACTGAGATAGAGAAGGCAGAGAGCTGGTAAACTCACATACTGTGATTATAACACCCATTTGTTGCTCAACTTAGCTTGTCAGGCAACATAAAAAGTCTGATAAATGAATTGTTCACACTAAGATCTATTAGAAACAGTTATGGTAACTTCCTATCTCCACAAATAAAAAGTAGGCAATGGCAAAGCTAAAATTTTAGGTGAAACATGTCCACACATATGAGTTTTCTGGAAGTCGGGGAGGTGCTACAACTTTTCAGTTTGAACACACTCCAACTAACAAGGAAATCAGACTGCCCCTTCTTCCTTAAATAGTTTGTAGTATGGGTATATTTTAAATGAACTTCTTTACATCTTCTAAATAACAAACTATTGAATGTTTTGGTTTTAAACAGTAAATAAGCTGTTATTAAGGTGACTGCAGCTGGGATACATTTTACAGTGGTCTTCCAAAGCAAAATATTGTCAAATAACCTCCTCAAGGAATATGGAAAAAATATCCACTAATTAGTTTGTAAAATAATCAAAAGTTTAAAAAAATAAAAATGTATCACACAAATACTGTGGTGTAAAAACCTTTCAAAAATAAAACAATCAAAAAATTATCCATATCTTTTTTTTTCCATTTCTCTTATGTGAGTTGAAGCTCTGGTGATGACTAAAATCAGAAGCCAATTATTTTCTTTATAAGAAATAAAGTAAACACAAATATGAGGGCATAAAATATTTTTAAAATATATTAAAATAGATAAAATTAGGATAATATATGCACATATAAAATATAAACTTAAAAGATATAAGATACAAAAAAATGTAACACTATATATGAAAAACAACTCTCCCCAAAGAATATGCCAGACCTTCATCAAAGCATTGGAAAAGGACATTGCTATTCTTTCAGTGGAAGAGTACTTGCTTAATTTAAAATGCCAGACTCCTTTTAATTCCAAAGCCTGGGGTTTCAGAGCTGTGGAAGCCTTTCCTGTGCCTTTGGTGGCACACATCACACACACACTGTTTTCCTGAGGGCAGCCTGGTACAGCCTGAGTGATCACCTGGCAACAAAGTGCAAAGCAAAAGCAAACACACTTTTGTTTCAGTTGATTTCTTTCCACTTTTTATACTTCTTTACTCAGACAGAACTTTTTCAGTCACCCAGGTTCAGTCAGGCCGTTTGCTTTTTTATTTGTCTCAAGGAGAAAAAGATTCTGGGGCCAGAAGTATTGTATTTCTTTTCATTTCATTTTGTTCCATGCTTTTCTGGTCATGCAAATGAGGTTAGAAGTCAGATTAAATGTCCAGCAGATATATTTCTCTAAACAGTGAAAATTAAGTGTGACACAGACTTGTCAAAACTTACACTTCTGTGACATGAAGCACAGGCCTAGTAAGGACAGCAAGTCTAGGCATTTCATGCTTTGCCACCTACAGAAATCTCCCTGTATAAAGCAAACCAGTCCTGAGCCACAACACTTAATTTCAGTGGCCTGGCTGAGGGTAAAGCAACCATCTCACTGGTGAGAATGCTTATGTGACAAGTAAATGTCACATTCTCCTTCTCCAAGCAATAAATCAATCTGGAATGGCAACTTGTTCCCAGTTCAGACCTAATTAGAAACTCTAGAGTGTAAAGTAACAGCAAGGTTTTATGATCATCATCTCTTGTTTGCAGCCATCTTTATAATTCCCCAATTCCTGATGATGAGAAAGATTTAAAAATTTTACGTAAGTCTGCAAAATACATTAAATTTTGGTAGTCATGATCATATAAACCTCTACGTTTTTTGTCATCACATAACTACAAGAATGAAAAGGTAAAGAGCTACCCAGGGCTATCTGGAATAATTGATTAAATTCTTAAATGATATTTTAGCGTTGGTTACATAAATCTGAATTTCTATGGACTGGTTTCACTTTCATTTTATGGTACAAAATAAATCACTGAAAAACTAGGCATAATAATAAACTTTTATCTCTCAAAAACTTTCTGAATTTACTGGCAACTAGCTTCATCAGGAAAACATTCTCAGTTTTTTTTGTAGGAGGCAACAGTCAGCCCCCTTTCCTATGCTACATAGAACAGCTAGCAGTGTTACAGTTAGGTTTCTCAGCAAAAATGGTTGCAACCTGATATAAATTGTAGATCCCGCTGCAGATCCCTGTGGATCTGCACATCTGCACATGTGGTAGATGTTAATGACCAAATGGTTTGCTTATCTCTTGTACTGAGAGTGCTCAACCTTGTGAAAAATATGTGCCAGAGTATGGACAATAAGAAATGTAAGTGAAACTTTCCTATGCTGGCTGAATATAACTCACTTTCCTGAAAAAAAATCCCATGGTGGAACCCACTGCCAGTAAAAGGATAATTGAGACTGGTAAATTCATTTTAAATTTGGCTTTGAAGGATACAGATTTCTAATGCAATTTTTCTTTTTCTTTTCTTTTCTTTTTTTAATCCTAAATGGTTTATTTCTTTATTGGGTATACTTGGAGAGGGCGTCTTGAGTCTTACTAAATCACTTGCTAATTGTCACATACATATTATGACTCGTGCTAAGACACTGGAATCTCTTCAGTTAATACACATTTTCTTCTCTTTTTCATCTCTCCCTTGAAAATGGGTCTTTCTCTTTAGTTTGCAGTAGTTACATGCTCTCCAAGAATATACTGAATAGTCCAATTATTTATTCTTTTCAACAGTTTCAACATACCTTTTCTTGCTTGAGGCTAACAGTCAGGAAGCCTCATTCAAGGGGCTTTGTATTTCAGTTACCTAGTAACAATCTTGGAGATTTCTTCTTGCACAGCTGTAGAGGTGAATTTTTTGCCAGAACCTCAGACATGTATCCCACATACTTTCTGAAATTTTGAGTGAGCAAGACATTAGAGAATAGAGATTTCCTTGTTAATGAGGATCCTATTATTTCTTTATGTGGAAATACACAACATATAAATGGGTTTGCTTGGAAAAATAGTTATACCATTCAATGGAAAACACAAACAAGCCTAAAGCAGGCCAGTTGGCATTTCGAATTCCCTTGTTATTTTATTTTTGTAATGCTTGTTGATTATGATAATTGATCATTCCAATAATATCAAAGATATAATTAATTGGGAAAAGTAATTTGGTTGCCTTTTATGTGAAATATTCTTAATTAACAAAGAATATTTAAATAAATTATCATACTACTGAAGGTCACACAAATATTAGCTGCAGTTGGGCTCACTGTCAAACATACTTATTTTTACCTGGAGACAGAAGGAATAAAACAACCTGTTTTATTAAAATGAAAATATATCTTTCTTTCATTGAAATTGCACTACAGCATCTTATTTTTGGCCTCTTAGTTAAGATCGAACATAATGTCGATAGTTTACTATTAAATATGACAATTTAATCAGAGATTGCTGCTTTCTGCTTTGTCAAAGCTGAAGAAACAGCTTGGTTTGGTACCTTCTTTTTCCTGTACCTATTATTTTCTGTGTTTTTTTTTTCTGTAATATCAAATAAATAAGATGAGAAGGCAACACACTCAAGTTTAACTGAACTTCTTGACAGATACTGCAAAAAGAGGAATATTCACAGCTTGTATATACAATTGATCTGGCTTCAGGACTAGTTGTCAAGAACATAGGCACTGTATTTTTTGTTGTTGTTTTTCTTTCTTTTTTTTTTAATGATAGGCCTCCAGAATGAAATTCTAGACCCCACACTATGTGCCCAAACTTTGTACATGTGCATGTGCATGAAGAAAACTAAACCATATCACTGATTATTTATCCCTCCAAATTGACCAAATCAGGTGCAAGCTGCCCAAAGCTATCTAGAAATTCAGGCAAGTGAAGCAGGTAAAGCATCTCCAGGGAGCATTTCACACACTTTTCTCCAGAGAGCATTTCAGCACTAAACAGAGAGATCTTGAAAGCACAGAGGGGCCTTCATGATGTTTGCTCCAGATACCTTAACAACCAAGGGAGGCGCACAGTGCTGGTTTGCTCTCTATTCCTTTCTCCCTCCATCCCACTCTCTACACTCTAGACAAGGGCACAGCCATTATAACACTAGAAAAGATGTTGGGAAAATTATTTTCTTCTCCATTGTGTGTTAAAAAAAAGTGTTAATTGTTACATAGAGCCCAAACCAATTGACGTGTCCAACATGTTCTTAGAATGACTTTCTTCAGGAAATTTAGGAGATGATGCGTTAGTTTCAGGATCATACAAATGTCAAAAATGGCATAAAATACAAGCAAAAGATCAAAGATCTTTTTCTCTAACATCTCTTCCATACAGAATAAATTTTAGTCTTTCAAGTCAAAATTAGATTCAATTTCAACTGAAGTTGTGACCTTCTATAGCTGTAGAAAAAAGTGTGAAGTTGATGACGAGATTAATGATATTTACATGCTGAATGACAGAACTAAAGCCTTAGCTGAAGTACTGATTAAAGATAATTAGTCAGTGTAATGCCATTTTGAACCTATGAAGAATTTCATAAAATCAACAAATAGTCAGAGTTTGGATATCTTCTGAATCTGTAAGTAGTAAGGACATATTTGCAAAGGTGTCATCATTTTTTTTCCTTAATTAAGACTTTTTTTTTAGGAGTTCTCAAGTACCACTGTGACTTTTGTGACAGGAAAAACATTTGGAGAGGAAAAACATTTATACAAATCATCCTCATATCCTCTTGAAAACACAAATCATACTTTTCCATGAGCTCTATAACAAATGAGGCAACATTCCCCATGGGATAGTATCCTGTCATCATTTGTTCCAAGAAACTAGGTCTGACTGGACTTTTTTTCATGGTATTTGTGCTTCATATTCTAGAGGTCACTCAGCTGTTTTAAAGGCTTTATGCAAGTATATTTAAAAAGCAGGAGTGGAATCTTTACATGTTTTAAAATAGAAAACGTAAGCCCAAGAAATTAATAGTACTTGCAAGGTGAACTGGCTCACTGCATCATGCTCACGTTCCAAATTTCCTTACACTGCAATAAAGAAATTATTTAACTATACATGTATATGGGTGTGTGCACCTAGATGTATCATAATCAAAGGCAAAATCAAGAAAACAGACTCAGAATGACCTTTTTGTCTCCACTGAGTAACACTATTTTCTGTCCAATCCATCTGAAAGAAGCACAAACATGTCATTTCCGAAATGGTTCTTATCCATGGAATCACTGGCGGAAGGCATCTGAGAGGCAGGTGAGCTGCGTATCCTGCCTCTTTAGGGGTTTAATATTCCCTTCCACATAAGCCACTTCAGGAAAACACTGATCAGTCCACTGAAGGATAGACATTCCTAGACTTTAACTTGAAAGGCAAAGGACAGTATTAAAGCTATATTATTAAATTTCATTAATCATTTACAGACTGAGAAGGGGTTAATGATAAAAAAAAAATTGTAAAAAGAAAATTATATAAAATATATTTTGGAACAAAGTTATTTTGTAGACATTAAATAGAATTTACTCAGATTACAGAAACAGCAGCACAAATACTTAATGAAAAAAAAAAAAACAGTGCATTCATAGCTTGGTAGTCTCTTAGGAAATTAATGGTACTAGTAACCAAATAATTAGAAATGGGAATTTGTGAACATCTTTATTAACCTTATATTAATTTCAAAGAATGAGAAAAGAAAATAAAGAGCAAATTTTACTCCCTAAAGTTACTGTATATAATACACAAGAAAAAACATCAGCTGTAATTAAAAATGGTATGTTTCTCCCATTTATACCAGAGAGATTTATAGTTCCATTAAACCAAAACTGCTAAGTCAGCTAAAATATTATCTCCATACAAAGCACTTCACTTTCAGTAATGAGGGGTTAATCCAATAAAACCATACTTTCGTAGGCTGGAAAAAAATCTATTTTATTTTCAATTTATATGGTAGTAACGATTGGATAAGAAAACATGCATATCAGGAGATAAAGTCTCTTTAAAGCAGGCTTCCTTGATATTTGCAGGGAAAACAGTCCAGTGTAACACTGCAGGGGCAGGCTACAGCCCTGCTGCAAAAAGCAGCACAAAATGTCACATGAGCAGTGCTGAGAGCTGAAGACACATTCGGAGCCACTGACTTGTCCTAGTAAGCAATGAGATGTCACGTCAGAGCCAATGCTGGCTCCTGTTCAACAACATGTTGGAGTGTGTGCTTTGGCGTTTGGAATCTGGGGGCTTTAAGCGCGCTCTGCAGGATCTTCCCAACCCCAGACCCATCAGGAAAATTGCCTCTTTGCGCAAGTAGACTTGCAAGCTCCTCTTTGCCTTGTACTAAATTCTTAGGGAAGAAGCTTTCATATGCTGCAAGAAAGGGGGAAAGTGTTAATTTGTGCAAAAGACCCTCTGCCCCTCAGCTACGCAGACGAGACTGAGGAGGAGAAACCTGCACAGCAGGGAGAGAGGGACAGCCTAGAGCACAGACCCCTGCAAGACAGACAATGTGGGTAGATGTAGCCAGACCATTTTCAGGCTTTCCAGCCCTGAAGAGGAGACAGAGCAAGGGACACCCTTGATTATGCTGAAGGGAAAGGGAGTCAGGGCAGCTGCACAGAGCCGCCATTGAAAGACACACTTTCAGAGTCCCCGCTGAAAAGGCCCTTTCGCAGAGGCAGCTGCTGGGCACCTCATGCCGTATTCCAGGCACGGGCTCCGCGCTCGGCCCGTCGCCTGCCGCACCTGCTCCCTCCACCTGAGCGGATCGTGACAGGAGTAACAAGGCGCCAGCAGCCTGCAGCGCGCTCCCCGCTGCCTCGGCGGCCGCGCCGCAGCCCCGCTCCCCGCACTGCAGCGGCAACGGTGGCCTGCTCACCTCCCCTGCTGCCCTTCACCGCTAAGGGAACCCACATGAAAAGTGCCCCAATGCTGCTAGGAATTTTAATACTATACTACCTAAAATATTCCAGCCACAGGAGATGGTGTGGGAGTCTCCCTAAATTCAGATACACTAGGTATTACCAGGCCACTTATAAGTATATTTACTGGAAAATGCCTACATTTATCAACAAGATCTCCTGAAAGAAATCCACAATGGAAATCTGCCATAAATACAGAGCTCAGACCCCAGTGCCATCGCAGTCAGGGTGACCTGCACGGGGTTTAGCCCCCATTTTTAACATTCCTGCCTTTAATGAGGCCGCTTGGTGCCCACTCTGTGTGTGTCTGCCACAGGCTGGGGGCAGGCGTCACTCATAACCGGCTCACCTGGCAAGTCCTCACTTCTCACTGATTGCAGAATACTACAACAGCAAAATATATTCTCAAATATTGTAATTTCCAATGTATGTACTTATGACAAAATTAAATAACAAAAAATTGTAAATCTATACTTCATTATAAATAATGTAGGAAATGGGTCCTTTCACTGCAAACGTTTTTAAAAAGCTGTCTCTAAGCAGCTAGCAATGCACTCGCAGAGGGAAGCGCCTCACAAACGTGTACTTCGTCTGCGATGCACAGGTCTTTTTAACTCTGTATTTTTTTCAAAATTATCTACCAGCAGCCAAGTTGGATGACCTTCAAAGCTTGCAGAAAGCCTTATTTTCCAAATAATCTCCAAGTGGCAAGCTGACTAAGGAAGAAATTTTTATTTTTGCCAGTAGCCCGGAATCCTTTACAGCTGGTTCGTTTGTTGCTGCACTGAAGCAGTGCTTCTCGCCTCTTCTATTAGTGCAGCTCTGGCAATTAGAATGAAAAGGTTGTGGAAGTTCAGAAAAGAGGATGGCTTACTTCGATTCACCACAGCTATGGTTCTAATAGACACTGAAAGGTTAAAAAGGAACTTTTAATTAGAAATATGATTTATCCTGTAAATCTGCTGCAATATAATTAACTGCTACCATGCACTTTCATAGGATTTGCTGTATTGAGAACATTTAACATAGGGATATATATTTCATATCACTTATTGCACATCTTTAAGTATTAATTAATTATTAGATATTATTAATATTGCCGTCATT
>JAUBOD010000208.1:7526610-7537905 GCA_032353885.1 Nothura maculosa | reverse complement strand
CTTCTCGCCTCTTCTATTAGTGCAGCTCTGGCAATTAGAATGAAAAGGTTGTGGAAGTTCAGAAAAGAGGATGGCTTGCTTCGATTCACCACAGCTATGGTTCTAATAGACACTGAAAGGTTAAAAAGGAACTTTTAATTAGGAATATGATTTATCTTCTGCAATATAATTAACTGCTACCATGCACTTTCATAGGATTTGCTGTATTGAGAACATTTAACATAGAGATATATATTTCATATCACTTATTGCACATCTTTAAGTATTAATTAATTATTAGATATTATTAATATTGCCGTCATTTGAATGAACCCACTGAAACAAAAGATGAAGGGATAAAATTTGACTTGTAGTAAAATGCTGATACCACTTGTATCACAAAGCTCATCAGACTTGCTTGGAGAAGCGTTGAGTGTTCCTGAGGACAGCCTGAGCAGTAGGCAAACTGCGAACAGATAAAGGTAGCAGGGCTTTGGGTGTTATACCAAATTTCATATTTAACAAATTCACAGTTTACTAAGAAAAATTATTCTCAGGGATGCAGTTCAGAACATCTCTTATGAAAAAAAAAATATATTTTGACACTCAGAAAATGAGCACACTGCCTTTAAAATTTCCTGTTTCTTCCATGTATTTATGGAGGAGATTTAAGCATCTCTAGTCTCTTTTTCTCAACAAGAAACAAAAGATGTTCCTCACAATCCCTTCTTCCTCTCAAAACTACACTGGAACCTTTCCTAGCCTCCAAATCACCAGATTAAAGTGCCTGAACTTTCCAGAATCTGAAGCAGGCAATCAATCTTCCTAGCTATTTTTCCGTAGCATTTTCCTATTTCTTTAAATGCCATGGAATTGCCATAAAATGCCACACATGTTTACGATAGTATTTTAATCTATCTCTCAAAGGAAAACTAAAAGTAAGGATTTATGAGAAGAAAAATAATTAGCAGAGAGTATTCTATCTGGGACTACATAGGGGACACATAAAAAGAGTAAGATTATTTTCTTCCACAAATCAAAGATGTTGGAGGAATCTATTAAGTGTCCTGTCCTCTCCAGTGTCTGCAATTCTTCATCTTTAATCTCAGCTAGATATAGTGTTGCCATTCTCCAGATATAGAGCCTATATATATATATATAAACTACAGAGATTCTCAAATGCCAAAACAAAAATACGGAAAAATAATGGAGCTCATCGCTCTAGGAAAAGAAGTATCAGTCTGTAACCATTTTTTTCACAGATTTTGCAGGAACAATCCTCTTCACTGGCAGAAAACATTTTCCTGTAAATATATATGAAGCATAAATTGTGGTACTAAAGGTGTAGGTGTTTTCTGTCGTGAAGAGGAAATCAGAAATCACTGTGGATAGCCAGTGAGAGGATGCAATTATAAAGAGAATCCTGTTCCTATAGACTCTAGGAGGCTCAGGATCAGCTTTATAGTGTCTCAGAGCAAGGAACATATTCAGATTCCAAAGTGGGTGTTTTATTTTTCATTGAATTTTGGTTTTAATTTTATTTTTGCAATGACCTGACTATATATTTCAAATGTGTCACAGTTCTATTGCTCAGCATCTCTGCTGGCAAAAGGACAATGGCCTCCCCACTGATTTCAGACTGACTTTATTGCGCAATTTTGAAGAACTCAGAAATCAGGCTCAACAGTCAGAGGCAGCTGGTCGAAACAGGTGTTGCAGAAAATTATAATCCTACTTTGATTAATCTTGGGGGTGTGTGTGGAGGATTGAGGCCTTTTTTTTTACAACCACCCTCCAGTAATGCATAACAGGTATGCAAATAACCAAATGTACAGAGTCAGTAGTAACAGTCGGAGATATTGTCAAGAGAAACATCAGGAATGACTGAAGCGTGTGAGCCAAAATAATTTGCTTTTCAGGGAGAAAGGCTTTGATAATGTTCTTCTCAGTTCATGCATTTGCTGGAAGATATGGGTTTGTTTCTAAAAATGCTGGATGGATTTATTTATTTTTAAGACAAAGAATTTCTGGATCAGTCTGGTTATGCTGCTCATTTAAAGCAGTTTTCATGTGATGAAAAATTAGAATACAAATGAATAATTTTATTAATCAATAATTTATATACTGTAACAGCTGAGTAAGAAGATTTAAAAGCTTAATTCAATCTAATATCTTTATTCTTCTACTGGTGAGGATCACATGTAGATAACTACTTGACGGTAGGGCTTGAATGTTCAACTGGTGAGACTATGTTAAATATTTTCAATGATGCACAGATTTTAAAAGTGACTAGATAGTCTGGCCATATCAGTTTGCAACAGTTTGGGACAACTTAGGATGTTAAAATGGATACTATTTTAAGAAAAATGAGAGCTCTCATTCTGTGAAAATCAGCTCCCTTTCCGAGTGCTCGTGTATGGTCACAAAGCACTATGCCTGATCTGCCAGCTTTCTTCTATTGTAGAAATATGGGCAGGAATTTTAATGGCAAGACATGAGCATTATTGGTTGCACTTTCTTAGAAATATCTACTCACTGTATTTGTAAATAAATGTTTTAATTTTTTTTCTGCTAGAAAAAAAAGAAAAGGAAATGTATCAGTAGATTAAAGATCTCTTTGTTTCATATATGCTCTTTTGTGAGAAAACTCTGCTAAAAGTCACAGAGGAACTAAACATTTACAAATTCCTTCTACTGAAAAACTGCACTTTCTGAAATTGCAATACTGCTGAAAACTGCAATAAAGTGCCCCAAAAAGAAAGCAAATGCTGCTCTCATTCCTACAAAGGGTGAATAGGAACAACTGGATATTCCCAAATCACATTACTAAAACCATCAAGAAAAATGCACTTCAGCACATTTTACACTTTTGCATCACTCACCTCTTCACCCTGGGTGCTCTGAAGCCTTGTAAGGCTACAGCTTGGATCTGAACTTACTCTGTTTATTTTACCTTACTATATTCCTTCAGATAAGCAGAAGTCTCGGAGGTCAGAGGCCTGCTTTTCCGTGGAAATAATTAATGCAATAATATTTCCAATAACTTGGAAATAATCTATCTAAAGTTGTAATATTGACTGGAGGACCCTCTCCACACACACACAAGTTATAGCTGATGCCAGATAAATTCAAGTGTCAAATTGCTGTGAGTTAGGAGCACAAAGTGAGGATGTTATCCCCCCCAGCACAAAACACTTATGTGAGTTAAGCTCCTTGACAATCAATATTTGACCTGTATCCATAGATTTGTCTCTGAGACTTGTGATTATACGCTCTTGGCAGCTCTTCATTTTAATTACATTTATTTATTTATTTTAGTGGTTAACGGCTTTCTTGGCACTATGCACAGCAGATATCCAGATGGTCATCTGTTGTAAGGTCAAGTAAAATAAACAAAAGGACCTTTATGCATTATCAACTGGTAATGCTTTTCTTCCCTGAAAGCTAAATGCTGCTAGTCCTATTGTCTGTCTCTTGACATATTTTTCAAAAAAAAAAAAAAAGAATTTAATTGTCAAGGTAAAATAGGACCAGAAGATTTAGTTTTCATGGAAAATACATATACTCTGAGATGGACAATTCTCTCCCTAATTTTTGCTTTCTGCATGAAAATTTAAAATTGAATTATACATTATATAGTATATAGAATAGTGCATGACACTATGGAGCAGCAATACAAGGACTTACACACTTACTGAATTTTCTCATATTATTAGCATTACAAAACAAATTACATATCAGTCATCTCTCTCTAATATGAAGCAGCTTTACAATTATATTACCTACTCCGATTGTCCAAAATAAAAATGATTAGAGTTATATTCTATCAATATAGAGGTCATTTTCTTAATTATAAAGAGACAGAGACTTCGTAAGAACTTTGTTAATTACTCGTTACCAAGCTACATTAAGATCTTGTAATTATTATCTTCCAAACTGGCCGCATATCCAATAAACTATTCAAGTCATTCTTTTTGAAGAGATCACTTTATACTTATTTTGCATTAGAGAAGTAACTTATGTGAAGCATTGACTTCACTAGTACTTTCATTGTTTATCTTAGGCTGTGTTTTATGCTTAAATACATGTTCCCTCATGAGACATAAGGGAAAAATAAAGAAGTATTTTCACCTCCCCATATTTTTCAGCTAACAGATGTACTGGCTAAAAGCTGCTTTTACTGCCCGAAATATTTAACTTCCTAACATTCAAAAGAACTGTATAGTAAAATAGCTCTATAAAAATCACTGCATCTATAATCCATACTCTGCAAATCGTAGGCTGCCTTCATATGCTGGGCGTTGACCTGGAATCAGAGATGAGTTCTATCAAGTACAGGAAATTAAGCGTGTAATTCTGTCTCAGCTTAATCTCATCTATATCCAGCGTGTATGTGCTTTGATCCTTCCCTCCTTCCCTCAGAAAAGAATTAGAAAGTCAAAGAGTGTATGAGTATAGTTGTCTTACATAACAGAACTTGCCAACAGTTAGAAGTTCATCCTCAGATGCTGTTATTGAAAAGTTCCAACTTTAGTCGCAAAAAAAGAATATAGCATAATGTAAGAATAAAATATATCATAAAATGGATGTATTTATTCAGTCTAAAAGCCCATCTTTCCCAATATCCTATCTTTAACACACTCAAAAGGCATATCAACAGGGAAGGCCTAGTAAGGACAGGGAAGCATTTTTTTTCTACCAATCTCCATCAATTTTCACATTCGATACTTTCTGATCCAGATGTGTCTTTTAGGTTCTTAGTAACCTTTAATATCCACAACAACCTTTGGCAAAGAGTTATGCAAGCCTGCACAAGGGTATGGAAACGTACATGGCCCTGCCTAAGGACTTTGCCAGCTGCCTGGAGTTGTCCATCCACTCTACTCAGTGCTGATGAGACACATCTGGAGTGCTGGGTCCAGTTCTGCGTTCCCCAGTACGGTACTGGAGCAAGAGCACCAAAGTGCCACAACGATGACTAAGGTACTGGAGCATCTGTGAAGTGAGGAAGGGCTAAGAGACCTAGAGCTCTTTAGCCTAGAGAACAGAAAACTCAAGGGGGATCAGAACATTATTGACAGACAACAGACAGGAGGCAGTGAAAAAGACAGAAACAGTTTCTGAGGACACTGGGGATTCCTTGTGAATGTAAGAAAATGAGTTCTCACTGGATGTGATCAAACACTGGAATAGTCTCCATGCCTGGAGATACTGACAACCTGACCAGATGTGGTCCAGGGTAAACTGCTGTAACTGATCCTGCTTGAAAAGGTCCTTTCCAACTCCAACCATTCTTCACAGAAATTTTATTTCATTCCTCTTCTTACTGAGATGACAGTCCATAATGAATTCTCTGGAATCACAGCCAATAACTGGGAACTAAAAATTGCACACATTATATCATAACGTGTGACTTACCACAATACCACCATAATTTATACTGGGCAGTTTTTGTCTTAAGAATCACAAATTGCGCGCCTGTCCTGTGACTCTGAGTGGAATGTCCAACATTGGTGTAAACACATAAATATACTTGCACTTTACCTTAGTGTATTTGAAAATAATGCCATTTAAAGCAAGAAATTGTGAAAATATACTGACAATATTATTCCCAGTGTAAAGTTTTCCTCACGTGAATTTTAAATATGTCTGCTAAGTAATGTTTCCTTCAACGCAGGCTCACTTTCACTGACGATCCAAGCACTTTACAGAACAACAGACAAATTTACTGGGGCCCTCTTCATGGGATTGCTTTTGGAATTATGGTATCAAAACCCTATTGTAAATGGATATTCAAAAGGCAAATGGATTTCAAGTTTTCATTGCAAAAATCCAACAAAAAGATCTGTTCTATAACCACGTTAAATAACCTGCCTGCATTTAAGATATATATTTTTACCAGATTTTAGGACTGTACTTACCTATTTTTCCCTAGAAATACATTGTAACTTTATTTTGGGGATCAGGAAGTAAATCTCCCATTGGCACTCTTCCTTGTTTTTCTCTTCTTTCAAAATATTACATTTCCAATTTAGCTTTTCTGTTTTCCAACTTTGCTTAAAGAGGCAAGAATTTAAAATGTGACAGAAATATATATTTTCATAACTTTTTTTTTGCATCTAAAATGCAAGTATTTTAGAGTTTGATGCAAGTTTCTAAAAAAAATGTCTCTGATAGCAGACTTCAAATTTCAAGACAGGGCACTATGCAGTTTCAAGTATTAAGGAGTAACTAAAAAAGGTTTCTCAGTATTTTCTGTTTTAATGTAACAGTAAATTACTTTGCAGCCTTAGCATCAAATATATTTAATTTGTTTGTCTTTAATATACATTTGTGACATAATATAAAGAACAATTAATGTTGATGTTTGCCTTTCCTGAAACAGTGAGTACTTTGGGAATTATTTAATAAATCCTTTTATGGATTTTTTTCATTAATTTAGTAACTAATATTTTTTCCGGACCAAGATAAGGAGCCTTGGAGAGCTCTAGTAAATATTTATGCATGTTAAATTTTTAAATATAATTTAGTGACACTTTCAATAAAAAATGCCAACCACTTTTTCTGTCATATATTATGGAACTAGACGATTTGCTAACAGTTTTCGTGCACACAGCTGATGCTATAGACACATGTTTTCACACGTTCATCTGCTATATTGTATCCCATATAATAGAAAACATTATATTGATAAATAAAAAAATTGCAACAATATTGCATAAAAACCTACGTTTAGTACGTATATGCATTTAGACATATATAGATGAACTGAAGAACTTACAGATTCTTTGCTGTTGATTCTAAGAGTTTCTCAAAGATTTTCTAGCTCTACTTAGACTATTTATTCAATTAAATACATTATGCTGCAATCTCCTGTGTTTAAACACAATGGTCATCAAACCATTTATATACCAATTTCAACAAAGATATGGAAAAAGGTAGTAGCCTTATTTTGGAGCAGGTTTTAAAAACTCACAGCACGTGCTGCAGCTAAATTAATAAAAATATGATTCACTGTTGATTCCTGTGAAGTAACTATGTCTGAACTAACTCCTACCATGGACCACAATGCTTTCTGCTCACTCCAAATGGATTGGGCATTGCTGGAAAGCCAGTTCCTCTCCTAAATAGTGAAGCACTCTTGTCCTGCAGCCTGGATTCAGAGCTGGAAGAAAATGTGCACAGGCCACCAAAGACCTCACTCCAAACTCCACAGTTTCACTCCATGTTTGGAGCTATAAAGGTGTGCCAGATTTCATCATGGCCAGCATCCTTCAGCTGAGCATCTGCATCAAGACTGGAGCCATTTTAAGCACAGAAAATGTATAAACTTTCTGCAGAACACAAACTGTTTCTGTGTTCTGTGCTCTCATAGTCTTCCCTTTGTTTTGCATACAGAAAGTGTTTGATTTGCTGTACCGGGATATGACTAGACTTTCATATAATGTATATATACATGCACACACAAATCAGCCTCCTAGTGGAGGAAGAGACAGACTTCGGAGCATCTAATTTACCCAGGTAATACCTATCATCTCTATTGCAAATGAACTAATTCAACTTTGCGTCACTCCCTTGTGGATTCATGAATGAAACATCTGAGTACAGATGCAAAATACAGTTTTGGAATCATGAAAGATGCATTCACAAATGCAAAGCTCATACTTTCTTATCAGATTATAGCATTAGTTGACCAAGAGAATTCTCCATCAAAATGTGTCAGTTAGCTGGCAAATGCCATTTCCTATAGACTTAAATTTCTTGGGCATTAATTCAGGATTTGATAAGATTAGATGTTTTCTTTCTGTACCCCAGTCTTCCAGAGACTAATGTCAAGCAACTGGAGATATGGGTATATTCTCATGTGATACAGAATGGCAAAAATACACAATATCTAGTAAATGCAAATCTTCAACTTGAAAGTAACCCAAACAAAATAATTAGAGCTAAACAAACAAAAAACTTTGTCAATCACAAAGACAAAAACACATATGCAAACTCAATTCACCATAGTTCCAAATTTAATTGTGCAAGCTGTTAAAACACTTACAAAATATCAATAAACTAAACTCAGTTTTACTTTTTATAGCCTCTGTTTTGCTGTGCACACACTTGTTAGTTCATTTACATTGTAATGAGTCTTAGAGACTTAAAGCTTTTCATTTTCACTGAATACAACTTATGGGCATTATGCATGCTAAATTGGGAAAAGAAAGACTTCTGAAAAATAAAACTGGAAAGAAAGAGGAGTTTTAGAGGTACATGATATACTGATGCAAAGACTTTCTAGATGTTTGTAAGAACGCGATAGTGTGTTTCTGCTCTAGCTAAAAAAAAACCCTTTATTGAAATGGTAGAATTACATACTATGATTTGCAGAATCAGACAATTACTACAGTACAGAAAAATCTAGTAATATAATCTGGCCATGGACATAAATCCTATGGAGAAGATTATATACCCTATCCCAAAGAAAACTTACCAAAACTTCTCAATCTCCTTTTAAAATGATATTATCCTACATAAAATATTAAATGATTCCTCTATGAGAGAAGACAACAGTGAGTAAAGAGTCTCTCCATTTTTATCTGTTAGGCTGCCCTTATTAATAGAATCCGTACTAGCCTATACTGTTGGAAGCTTCATAGCCTTCCTCTTCTGCGAAAGGTTCACTGGTCCAGTTCAGAGCACAATGTTAGAAGTTGTTTTACAGATGCCTGTAATGCAGTTTAAACGCACAAAGGCACAAGAGGGTTTCATCAGCCAGTACTGCTGCTAGATACCCAGTGCTGAAGTAGTCTGAAATTGGTTGCATGCAAGGGCAAACCTGTGTAAGGACACAGTAAATAAAGTAAGAACGAAGAACAAGCAGGTACAGTCAATTTTGATTGAAATTTTGATTTTACTATTAGCTATTCTGCTAATATTACAATTATTTTTTGCAAAAGTTGTCTCTACAACATTTTTTTTCTTTTGAGAACCCTATATCATTGCTAAATTATAAAAATTAGATTGTGACTCAGGAACAGGGTTCTCCAATAGCACAGGACTGAATTTCTTCAGCTGCTTTATCAGAAGCATTATTACCATCTGCAGATGCAGCAGTGACAAAACTTTCAGATTAAGACATATAAATCGAGCTTATCCAAGTTAGTTCTGGGCTGGAGAAGGTGTCTGTCACCATAGTACAGAGTTATGTCTCCAACAATAAGTACAATTTATATCTTCTGATCTTTTAAACTTTATAGTGCTGTTTTCCATTGTTTAATCTCCTGGATATTTTCTCCTTTCCCTCTTCTCTCCTTTCCTTCCAGTCCTTTTACAAGTTATCCAAAGCTGATCACCTTGTCCTCTCAGATACCCTTTACTGTTGATAGCCTATCTCTGTATCACAGACTAGATGAAACCACAGGAATAAACAGTTACACTCTCAGAGTTGACACAAAGCTATCCCATCTAGATCATCACTACATAAACCATAAATTTTCTTACTCATCCTTTTTTCAGTTACGGGCAATTCTGTGTCACTAGCTCTCAGAAAAACTAGTACTTTTTAATTTTAATTTCTGGAATATTTTAGTTTAAAAAAAACTATTACACAGAGAAGTCTATTCAAACCTTTGCTCATGTTAACATTCTGTCAGCACTGAAAGGAAGATTATACTTTACCCTAATCCTATCAAACAATAAATGTTTTAAATTTAAAAAATCTAAATTTAAGCAAAGATATTTACAAAGAAGGTTTGTATAGAATGAATTTTAACTTAATTATGTGCAGAAGAGCTTTAAGGGCTCATAGAAATGGTGCTATTATCATTACAAGCATAAAGATAAAGATGGATCAATAGCAGTAAAAAACGCTGGATGACCATAAAGAAAGGTTGAGGCAGCTCTGCATAGAAACCATTTCAATTTATAATTCTAACTATCACAAATAAAAAGAATGCTGATTATGTAATTACAATGAGAAGAGATATATGTGTTTAACCACCTGTGCTTTCCACACCCAGTGAGTATATTCTAACAGAAATGTATGCACATTTCTCCTCATAATTCAAGCTCACTAATAGCTTTACAGATAAGAAGTTTTGTAAAATCTCTGGTCTTAATGTCTACCAGACTTCCCCATGAGATACAGAATTTGTATATCCTACTTCAAAATGAACATTAGTAATGGAGTGACAATCAGATGCTACTGACAAAACATGTTCTTGTCCTGCATGAGAAATGTCTTAAATCTTGGGAGCTGCCTGTCTTTAAAGAGATTACTCCATCTTATTCTGCTGATGAAAAACAGTGTAAGTAGAGAAGTCTTGTTCCGGCATTAAATCTGCAAAGGTCAAGTTAGAGCTATATATGAGCATTTATCCATTGTTCCATTATAGCTACAGGAATAGCTTCAGGATTGGGGAATTGCTCACTTAAAGTGCAACACCCTTTTGATTGTGAGGGTGACAGAGCACTGGAACAGGCTGCCCAGAGAGGTGGTGGAATCTCCTTCTTTGGAGGTCTTTAAAACCTGCTTGGATGCAGCCCTGTGCCATGTGCTCTAGGTGACCCTGCATGTGCAGGGGAGTTGGACTGAATGACCTCTGAGGTCCCTTCCAACCTTACACATTCTATGATTCTATGATTCTAACATAGCAACAAGTTAAGTGAAGTGGTGGCTTGTTTTGCAGATTCTGATGTCTTGACATTCTGATGTTCTGCTGAGATGTTATATAAGTTAAATATCTCCAAGAGGAATTCTTATGAGAGATCTAAGGGTTGACCTGCTGGAAAGCAGCTCTGTGGAGAGAGACTTTGGGATTCTGATAGACAACCATGAGTCAGAAGTGTGCCCTTGTGGCCAAGAATGCCAATGGGTGGACCCTGGCCTGCATCAGGTGGAGTGACCCCAGCAGGTTGAGAGAGGCAATCCTGCCCCTCTACTCAGCTCTGGTGAGTTCGTACATGGAGTATTCAGTGCAGTTCTGGGCTGCCCAGTACAAGAGGGATGTGAAACCTCTAGAAAGGGTCAAGCATAAAGCAACAAATGTGATTAAGGGTCTTGAACGTCTATCATAAGAGGAAAGTAAGCTGAGCCTGTTTAGGCTGGGGGAGAGAAGACCGTGAGGGGATCGTATCAACATGTACACATGTACACATACCTGAAGGGAGAATGTAAAGAGGATGGGGCCAAACTCTTCTCGATGGTGGCCAAAGATAGTGCAAGTGGTAATGGGTACAAATTGAAACACAGGAATCATAGAATCATAGAATGTGTAAGGTTGGAAGGGACCTTAGAGGTCATCTAGTCCAACCCCCCTGCACACG
>JAUBOD010000208.1:7505779-7526510 GCA_032353885.1 Nothura maculosa | reverse complement strand
CTTAATACACCCCAGGATCCCATTGGCCTTCTTGGCCACCAGGGCACACTGCTGTCTCATGGTCAACTTGTCGTCCAAGGAAGTTTTATCTCCACATGAGGAAGAACTTTTTTTTACTGCTAGGGTATTAGAGCACTACAACAGGCTGCCCAGAGAAGATGTAGAGTCTCCTTCTTTAGAGATCTTCAAAGTCCGCCTGGGAGCAACCTGTAACACGTCCTCAAGGTGTCCCTGTATCAGCAGGGCAGTTGGACTAGATGACTTCTAGAGGTCCCTTTCAGCTTCAACTGTTCTGTGATTCTGTAATTTACAACAGAGTAACAATGTTTGAATAATTTTGGCTCGTCAGTTTTAAATCTGGTCTAAATCAGGCAGTTGAGGCTATCTAAGTTTAATACTTAAGTTCAGGTACATTGTATGCTTCATCTAAAGGCCTGACTCAGTCTTATTCTAAGAAGATACAATAAATACCTGTTTTTATTTTGATAGTGCAGAAAGAGGGTCTACATTGTGTAGTTTTATTCTTTTTATGATTTTCTTGTCTATATATTTCTTGGGAAATCAATGCTTCAAAGATCCTGCATATCTCTAAATACTTGTAATGGGAGAGATGTAACTTTCATATTTTGGCCGAAAAAAAAAAAGTGTTCTTTTTGAAAACAGAACATATGACATACTCCTAATGAAAGGTTTGTGGTGTTAAACATAAAATTGTCCAACAGATGTAATCACAATCTGGGTTCCCCACCAAAAGACAGTCTGTTACTGGAGAGAATATTAATCCAACAGTCCAAGACTTAAAGCAGTCCTAATAACAAGGACAACTTATCATATGAAGTCTGTCCTATACTGATATCTTTGCTTCTAATCAAAAGTATTTCCTCTCATTAATAACTGTATTTATAAATAACACAATAATAATGCTTTATTATCAACTCCCATGTCATAGGCTGAAAAGAATCAAATATATATAAGTAAACCACCATTTACATTTGCATAAACAAATAGAAGTAAAGTTACTAAGTAGTCAGGTTATTATAGTTATTATATATGTCTACAGAGTGGATGTATTAGTAAGGAAAACAAACATTTGGCAGGAAATCTAGTTAACTTAATCACTGGTTAATAACTTAACCATGTTGAGATATACAGAGTTAACACAACTAAAAAGACACATGAATCCATACCTACCTATTAAGACTATAACAAGATATATGACTGTGACAAGCGCCACTGAATTGTTCGCAGATATTACTTTTATTCAGAATTAGATGTGCTGAATTGATCACTATAATGTCCAACTAGTTAGATAAAAACTTTCTTATTGTCATTAAAATAAACTGTGATCCAGTATCTGTTCTGAAGATTTGTTGATTTTGTTTGGCTGGGCCTTGGGAAAATGGCTAAGATAATCAATAGCAGGAAAAGAAAAAGCTCTTGATTATTTCTTCAGTGGTACACAGAGCTTGTTTCAAAATTTTCAGTTTTGAGCGGTTTTTGAAAAGTAAGCAAAATGCATTAAAACTCATTATCATGTTAGGCATAAAACTTTTACCACTAAAAAACCACTACAGTAATTATTTACTACAAAAATGCAAATGGCACCAAAACCAGGGAGCCCATTAAAGGGAAATGAAAAGGAATAGTTGAAAGGGTAACCTGGTTGTAGAAAAGTTCTAGATTCTTTAAATCAGAATGAGAGAGATTTGAAATAAATCTATATTACCTCAGAGTTTAAAAAAAAATAGAAGGGCACATGAATGTTTGCAAAAGTGCAAAGGGACCTATTAAATAGGATGCTGTTTAAAAAGCAGAATCTGCAACCTGATGAAGAAAGCAGAATAGAGCATGAACTCTGGCTAAGTCCAGATGCTATTCAAGCAAGAGTTCTAAAGAAGTAAGTGAAATTTCTGAACAATTAATTTGCTGTATATCTTCTTTCTTAAATTGTCTTCAGCACCAAGGTAACAAATATAGTAATCTTTTTAGGGGTTCCTGACTAGGATCCAGGTACCAGCAATCCAAGAAGCATAGTACCTATACCTGGCAAATTAGGAAGAAAATGTAGTAGAGTTGGATTTGTGAATACCTGGAAAAATATAGGGCAGCAGGGAGAAGTGCCATACTTTTGTTGAAAATTAGCTCGTGCTAAACAAGAATGTGCATAAAATGATTTATGTTTTTTGTTCTGTAATCAAAAGGCTTATGCTAAGATTCCTATCAAGAGGTCATTTTATAGACAAAAACTTGTCATTAAATTCATGACATTATAGGGTAATTTCATGGATTCATAATTGATTCAGGAGTGGAAAACAGGGAACAAATAAATGGTCAGCTTTTACAAAAATGAGTGGGATGGTTTTGTCTCTGAAGATCCACACAGAGAAATATCAAAACCTTCACTCCTCAAAATATGGGCAAGTCAAAACTAGCGAAGACAAAAGTTGACTGCGAATAGTTGTGTAAGGATCTGACAGTCCTGAACAACAAAATCACAAAACAATACTAACAGAGCTAAAGAGCACTAACAGAGATATCTTTTGTGCCCTGATAATTAACTTCCTCTCTTCTTCCCATCTGTTGTTGTTGTTGTTGTTGTTGTTGAGCTGTAATTTTCATTCAGCACAAAAATGACTTTTTCAAGCAGGAAGTGTTGAATTAAATTTTCAAGGAAAGTGTTATTATGCAAAAGGATTTCCAACAAGCTGAATTATTTCTCACTTATTCTCTTTATTTTGAAAGATTTATTCTTTTTTGTCTTTAAGACTTGCATTTTGTTAAGATTTTTTTACAAATGAAACCTATATTAAGCTCCATTTGCTCCATTTCCATTTGCTGGAATAACTTGCTTATTTTTCCACACTGAAAAGCACACAGGAAAATGGTTTAGGAATCATGAGGAAGCAATGTGTCAGTGCCAGAAGCAAACAAGTGGGGATATGACTCTAGAGCTGGACTAGCATATGGAGCTAGAGCTCAGGCCCTTGCCTGTGCCTCCAGTTGTTAACATTTGCTTTTCACTGCCAGTTCAGTTATACAGCTATCCTCTTCCTCTCTCTGCTTTTCTCTGTGCAAACTCTCCATCTATTTCTGTAAAACAGCACAATGCTTCTGAGGTGGAAACAGGCTACTACCACCTTCCATCTGCTTATCTGTCACTCCATGAAGGACATTTGTGTTTCTATCTCAGACCTTCTTGGTCTGAGAAGGGCACCAAATCCTGCATTCTACCTTTCTGAGTGCCTAAGGCATTCCCTGAGAGGCTCTGGAGATTTCGAGATATTTCCTTGGTTAGGGTAATATTCAAGGATGATAATACTGGAGGGAATAATGCTGAGTGCCTAAACTACCATTGAGTCTCAGATCCATTAGGTGCTTACCTAATGGATCTGTGCAGGACAAGGTAAAAGCTGCTGTTCTTCTCCTCACCTAAAGAAGGAAATCTGGAAGAATATTTTACTATTCTTTCCTCTCATCCACCATTTTGTCTTGTAAACAGATTTCTCTCCTGCATTTTGATTTCTGTCTCTGGCATAGCAGCAATTTTCAGTGATTCTAGACCAGATACTAGTTTGCTGTAAATCAATACATGATTTTACAGAGATATAGTGATTAACAATATTTGAGGTTTTTACTATCCTTTGGTATTTCTCTCAGAGCTATAACAGCAATAAGGAACAGACAGACAGAAATAAAAATCTTAGTGCCTTGAAGGAGAGTGAAAAGGCTGAAATAACTCACTAAAAACGTATGTCAATGCATTGGTTTAGTCTTGTAAATTCAGGAGATATGATCAGTGATTGTAAAATATTTTTTCTTTTAATTTGCACAATATATTTGTTATCCTCCAACCATTCAGACACAGATGCCTTGCAGGCTTCATCTGAGGGCAAACAAGGGAAGATACCAATGTCACTTTCACAGTATTTTTTAATTAAGATTTTCTATAAATGGCATGCAAGCCATCAGCACATTTCAACACACAAGACATGAACAAGGTCCTGAACCTGCTGTATCACTTGGAAAGAATTTTAGAAAAGCAGAAAATTTTAATTATTAAGAGGTTATATAGGTGGTTCTGCTCTGTTTGTCCATAACATTCTCAATATGGTGTGATTGTCTCAGCATTCTGAAACACAGCAGAAGCAGCAAATTGTGCCTCTAACACAGTAAACCAGAGTGTTTTCAAGCAGTCAGCTAACTGAAAAATTGTCATAAAATATAAAGCATCTACTATGACCCCGTATGATTCTAGCCTATGCCAGCACCTCCCTTGCTGCTTCCTGATTTATTCCATTTTTCTTTCACAGCCACTGGTATTCATAAACTGATCTTACACGTACCCACACTTTAGTCAGTTGGAATGTTCTTTTATATGAAATGAACACAGTATTTTATGGTTAATCATCTTTCTATGTGCTTTACTCTGAATGCACATTCCAGTGATTATAGAATGCACAATCATAATGATAAAGGGTTGAACATGTAGCCTATAATTTATATGAACTACATTACCATGTGGAAAATATGTGCAATACACTGTGCTATATTATCTGTTACCATGACTGCCCTTACAGTAGTTTCTTGGCTGCAATTTTTTAACTGCTCTGGAGGTTTAAAGTTAAGTATTACGGTTCCAGCACTCCCTGTAGAGGAGTAGATGAGTATCCAAAACAAGAATTCTCATGTCACAGCTAAAGAATAGTTATTCTTTAGGGGTAAAATACAGTACCAGTTTTATAGCACACAACAGGAATTTACACAGGCAAAATGTTGCATAAAGAAGAAAAAGAATGAGAGAGTGATTACATTTATCCAGAACTAGATTTAACATGTTACTTTTATGAAGCGAGATGAGATGCTATCTGACCAAAATTGGCATGTTTTATGTTGTACCCTAAAAGTGTTTTTGGGCAGATTCGGGAGAAGTTGCTACTTACCATGTTACCAAATCTACTTCCAGCTGTAATTAGGTGTTACTTGGATTTCTAATCCCAAAGTAAAAATATTGGCTTTCTACGTGGCTACTGATGTGACCTTCTTAACTTACAAAAGCTGAAGAGACCACATGTTGTGGTCTCACAGCAACAACTTGCCAATCTTACTGCCTAAAGATGAGTCATACTTTTTTCCATATCTTTACATTTGTTTTGAATTATTGCATATTTCTAAGAATCTGTAAACGGTCTGTGCCATTTTCAGCTTTTCTCCACACTAGTGCAGAGATCGGTACTTTCAAACACCAGGTGAAGCATCTTTGAACTGCTTACGCATTATCTTCAGGAACAACTTCTTCACCTTTACTCACATCCTTATCTAATTTAACTGACCTTGAAAGCCTAGGCATGTTGATCTGCTTAATCAAGGATTGGCAAATATTATAAATGACATAGATCCTAGATGTGCTAAATCTATGCTATTGACATCTTATCCACCTTCCCATATTGAAGATCACTGGAGCTTGAAAATTGCCCTAAAGAAATTGCACAAACATTAGGAAGCTGGTGTTACTACTATTCATTTTGGCATGTCGTATAGAACAATAATATTGATTTGTATACCACAATTATGAAAGAGGCCTCCTTTTACTCAGAATATATCTGGAATTTGTGATAACAGAACAAAAGGCTTTTTTTTTATTCCTTTTATGAGTACATCACTGCAAGTTTACAGCAATTTGACATTTCCATGTCATGATCATTTTGATATATATTTCCAAATTACAGGGAGTCTTCACTGTAATTTAGTGACTCAGGCAAGTACTATCTCCATTTTGAATGACTTAACAAGCAAGTATGTAGGAAAGAGAGAAATGGAATGAGATCAAGTCTTATTCTAATGACCATTTCTCTAGATCATCCCTCCTAGCATTAGAGTCATGAAGCCTCCTGCATCTACTAAGATCTAACTCAGGCTTAGTGAACTATGTAGTGCTACCATGTTGAGAAATATATAGGATATAGTATTAAAGAACTGCTTGTAATCTAGAAATGTGAGAAGAAGAATATAACTAATGGTTTATGTTTTTCTGTGAATACACTTATGCTTGAAGAAAACAAACTGAAGAGTGGTTTCCATTGACTGTTAACTTCAGTGGAAGCGGAATACATTTATGCCAGTTCTGAATTAAGTTCTCTATCTTCATTTCAAGTGATTAGCATGCTTTTGTGCTACTCTATTAATTGCAAATTCAATCAAAGAAGCTTTTCATTCTTTTCCCTTTTTCTAAGGCAGAGACATTCTCCGTAAGGAAAACAAAAAGAGGTTCTGCCTCTTTTGTCTTGCCTTCTTTCAAATGCTGTTCAATGCCCTCTCTAAACTTTTCTTATGCTTTCTCTGTGGAAAAATGGATGTGACTTATAAAATAGGAAACCTATGCAATGAAATTACATTCTATTTTCTTAGCAAAAGATAGTCAATATTTGCTTCCCACAAAAGGAATAAGTAATACTTCCATCACTCTCTACAGACAAAATTAAAAATAAGAGGTACATTTTCCTTCTACTATTTTGACAGTGGTGATTTTATAGCCATGGTGTCCCTTTAAATATTTAGAATGAGCTGTTCAAGATTGTTTAGATTTTCTCATTTCTCAAAAAGCTTTATCAAAAAAGTGAGACTTAAGTAGAAATAGGTATGAAAAACATCACCTTAGACTCTGACTAATGTTCCATCAGTACCTCAGTTCTGATGTTAGGGCCTCCATATTCCAAACTGTACATGAGCAAAAATATCCGTTTCAGTCTCAGTGCAAACTGTCACCTGAGCACCTACAGTCTCCAGGGTCCTCTGCTTATGGCCCTGCACAAGCAGGGTCCTCTGCTTATGGCCCTTATTGCTGCACTGAGCCTGGCAGCTCCTCTCAGAATAAACCTGATCAGCAGAGTCTGCCACAGCACAAAGCTGGTGCTGGTGCCTTCTTTTTAAACATGATATGAGAATACACTATAATGAAACTAAATCCCCTTTTGCTTTTCTCTGCCTCAGTGTACTTAGATTCTCTCTCCCATCTGACAAAATTCCCTAAATATTAGATCTTTACAAGCCATGATAACCTAACCCCACTTGTAGTTCTACTATACCTAAAAAGGAAGTAGAAAAGAAAGTAAACACTTTGAAAGATGTTTCCATTGCATTGTGATTAGAGCATTATACACTAAAAATGGTTTCCATGACTCAAGGGCTCTATAGTTTTAAAGAAACTCAGTAAAGGCATCGTCTCATATACAAGGCTGCAGAATTTTGCAGCAAAGTCCATCAGTTAGGACTTCTCCTCCTGGACCTAGGCAGGAGGCTACAGAGTCCCATTTAGCTCGCTCACTGCAAAGTCTCTAGAAGTTACACAATATATACACCATTTTGGGTTTATAAACCCAAGGGACTAAATATATTCTTGAGCACCATCTAGTGGTATTTTCATGTCTTACAGGCAGAGAGATTGAGAATTCCGATGTCAAAAATCTTCATAACATAGGGAATGGCTTAAAGTATAATCATGCTTCGAGTGATTAAACACTCTAGCATTCTGTCAATGCTAGAGAGGCTTTTTCGTCCAATTGTGCAAGGCAAAAAAAGAAATCCAAGCTATTATGGTATTTTATTGGTCTGCTTCCAGGAGAGCTATTTAGCTAAAAGCAACTTAATGTTTTGGGGGGTTTTTTGTTTGTTGGTTTGGTTTCATTTGGTTTCATTTGGTTGGGTTTTTTTAGGAAAAAAAGAGGAACAAATAAAAATAGTTGAAAGCTTGAAGTGGGAAGTTAAAGTAGAATATATTGTCTGGTTTAGTTTATGATGGTTTTACAGATGCATTTGTCTGCCAGATTCTCTTCATTGAATTAGGGGCACAGTTATTTCATTCCTAAGCATAGTCTGTTCTTTTCAAACAGCCTAGATTTAGAAAAAAAAATCAAAAAGAAGGTGGAGATACATTTAACTGACATAAAAATAATTTGTAAATTAGTTAAAACGGAATTTAACTTCAGGGCTGTTTTTCAGACAAATAGGTGTTCTGCGTGTGTAATGTATGGTAGTCTGCTTATTGACAAAGTCTCTTTACTATGCTTAGAATTACTTTTTTCTCCTATTCAAGATAAAAAATGTATTATATATTCTAATAGTCACATAAATAGGCTCTACCCCAGCACTATATATATATTTGACAATAGTAATATTTTTATTTTTCTTTCCTTTTTTAATATTCCTTATCTAATTTAATAACTGTAAGCTAATTATTTATGTATTATTCTAAAAAAAAACCCTGGGAAAACATTGATTAGTTAAGTTATGCCACTGTTTCTTTGAGCTAAGCTGATTGATTTACTTTTCTTCTTTATATTCTCCACCAGTTTTCTCATATCCTTGCATAGTAGATTTGTATACCAGTCTAATCAAGCAATGTTCATTTTACTTTTTTATTGAAAAATTATAGGAAAATAAAAAACAATAAGAAAAAACTTTAAAATCATATCATTCTGTTTTCCAAAGCACCAAAGTTTCAAAAAGAAACACATTCTGAATTCAGCTTTATACTTTATACAGTTTGCAGTAGGATCTTACCAGAATAGCAAATATAAGCTTCCAAAATCTATTGCTTTTTGTCTTTATTTGGGCTCTCTTTTTAAAGGGTTGAATATATATGGAAGTTCATCAGAACCTGCCATAGTGGTAATCGACTAAATAATGTTTTATAGCAGGAATAATTTTTTACTTTTAATATTTTCATATTATGCCTAGAGACAGTAATTTCTATGCATGAATGGGAGCCCTCTCCTTGCCCTAAATAAAATAGCCCTATAAATCCATTTTCTCAGGTAGGAGAAGGAATTAGTCAATTTTTCTTTACTGCGATTCCTCCCTAGAACACCATAAGGCAGCTCCCTTGTAGGGAAATTTCTGTACAGACAGGGGACATGATTGTTTCTCTGTTGGAGTACAAGGCAAAAGCTAGAGGAAAATGGCTAGTTTCCTTATCAAAGTCCATCATTTTCCTGCTCTGTTCTGAAGAAACAGTACAAGATTTTAGAAATTTTGCTCTAAGACTTGATAATACAAGTTGGTAAATGTACTGGCCACAGACATGAAATTTTGTTATTGCTATGACAAAAAACAAATGTCAGTGCCAGAATTATTATTATTTTGTATATATATATATATAATTACACATACAAAAGCATATTATTTATTATCAAGCATAGAAGTGTTTTTCATTTTCATTTCTTGAATTTGAAGATGTGCTTTTTGCCTGTAATGCAAAATAAATATGGATCCTCTCAAGAAAGATTTTAATGATCTTTTCTCCGACTTTGAACTTGGTAAAATGAAAATCACACATGAGTTTTTATTTCAGCACTCCTATATTGGTTGCAGGATGAATGGTTGCAGCCATTTGGCTCATTTGGTGGCTAATACCTGGGAATGTAGGTGCTTTCTTTGCATTAAGGCTGTCCTGTTTGATGTTTTTTTTGTGAAAGCTGCACATTATCTTAAGTAGTCTTTCATTTCAGGTGCTGCAATTTCAAGAATCTGGATACAAATCTCCTGAGCTATCTAAGTGGCCGGTACAACTTTCTCCAGGGCATGCTGTCCTCACTACACCTATCATAGCTAATAATCCCATTTTACTGCTCTAGCTTTATCATCATTGATCTCATTAGATTCTCTGCTAGTCATTAAAAAGAGCAAGTCTATGCAAAAGATGGTCTAGACCATGAAATAAGAACTAAGGGGGGCCCAGTTAAAATTATAGGCAGCCCATAAAGAATGAAACAAAAGCCTCATGTCCAATCTATGAAATTTACAGTTACAGGCTATCACTGAATTAAAAAGCTAAATTAAGAAACTTAGCAGGACTAAAAGGATAAGTTCAAAAAGTGATCTGAGAACTTCCTGCAGGTTATCCAGGAGTGGCCATTATAGGCATGGCTAGATAGATAAGTCTTCCCAATGAAAAGTCTCTAGACCATTAATAACATACTTCAGAAGACACAGCAGCAGAAGGATCATTACTTACTAGTCCTACATCTTCCACTCTTTTCTTAAACAGTTGGACATTTCATGAGATAGCATAAAAAGCTAGTGAGATGTATGATGTACTTTGTACTAGCATAAGCCAGTAATGCTCCTGTGGTCATTAAGCTCAATTACACTGCTCTTAGAGTTGAATGCCTGTAAAACATCAATTTAAACTCACACTGAAGTCCTCCCTAGAAAGGACACCGTTGTCTACAGTTAACGTGTTCATAGCTCTTTCGGTCTCTTTCTTTCTGTGCAATGTCCATCCAGAAAGCTGTGCTTTCCTCAGACATATAGGCACACTCCACAAAATGTTAATTTGAGACTACTTAAAGATTTGCATTTGTCTTGAAAAGATCTTATATTTCAAGGAAAAAAAATTCATTTGTGTAGTGTAGTTCTTGTCATCAGTGTTAGAAACATTTAACCGTTTATCATTTAACTGGTAAACTGTGTGGAAGTATTGCTCTTTCCTGTTTTGGTTTTGACACTTAAGTACAACAACATAAGAGAAAATGTGATTGGAGTAATTTGTGTTGTTTAGATATGGTGTCCCTCATTATTTGTTTCAACTTTGGAAAGGAGATTATTTAAGCTAGTAACATTTTAATACACATATATTATAGGTAAGCGTAAAAAGCTTATATAGTTCACTACTTATCCTATTAATATTCTCAAAATTAGATCCATTGGCATTATTAGAGAAATAAATCATTTTCATGTTTGAGAATAATCTTCTCCTAGAGTTCCTGACAAAACATAATTAGCTCTACTCAGATTCCTTGTAGACCATTTCAACTTCAGCAAAGCAGAAGGGCTGCTGCTCTACACATTCCACTTCTTTCCACAGCTGTTTGATAGCACTGATACTATCATTCCTTTGTGTGCCCAAATATCATCTCTCATGGAAGCCTGGGGTACACTAATTGACTAACAGAAAGAAGCAGTGGCATTTTCAATAAATGTAAACAGTGACTTCAGGGAGAAGGTGTTTGATTTATGATTTTTTCATAAATAGTATATTGAACCAAAGATATTTGTTTCGAGAAAGTCTAGATTCTATAAAGCAGTGTCCTTACAGTGAAATTGCTTTTAACTGGAAAATTCCCAACCATTTTTGTTAGATTGAGGGCTGGTGAAAAAGAAATTCTCTCCAATTCTGAAGAACTGTGTTCAGCAGCTTCAAATCAACCCTATGGAGCAAGAAGCCTGAAACTCCCAGCTTTGCATCTTGATCAAGTCCTAACAGTTTCAGTATAATAACTCAGAAGTTAGAAAGTCCTCTGGCTTCTTTAGAAGAGAGCAACAATATCAGCCTCAGTAACCACGAAACATCATTTAACTATGGAAATACTTGTTTCAGTGATTGCTGAACAATGTTCCTTACACTGTGCTGCCCATGAGGTATTTTTGAAAAGTAGAACTGTCAAGTTCAGGCTTACTACATCAGCAATTCTAAAGCTACTAACTTGCCTGAACAGAAAGGGAAGAGTAGAAGAAAAGAAGAAAGAAAAGTCACTTTGGAAAAAGCTAGGCACAGCTGACCTTGCAGGACATAAAATAGGAAGGAATTGTATTTGTGTTTCCATATTGACTTCCAAGAAAATGAAAACACAAAAGGGATAAATAATTGTAAACTGTATTGCTCAATAGGTACAGAGAGAGAGGAAATGTGATATAGACATCCTCTGTATTGTTTAAATTTGGAGTTCTAGTTTCGATCCAACAGCTAGGTGTGAGGATTAGAACAGTTCTATGCAATATGGACTATTCTCATCTATAACAGCTTAACCATTCTCTGTTGACAATGTCATCATCTACACTGCATGAAGACAAAATATTTTAGCCTTCCTCGTCATTGATTCTTTTCTGAGGTTGGAAGGTCTGGTAGCACTGCTAATTATGTTGACAGGAGAATATCCCAGGATAATAGATGCCAAATATGAGACAAAAGAAGAAAAGTAATATATTCAGTTGTGATATAGGTCTTTAATGCTGCCCTGGACAGAATAAAATGAAAGATACCATGAATATAACCTATTTAGAATAATCTGGGAAATCCTACTTCAAATGTCTACTTTAATGAATGATTTTTCAAGAATTTTCCATTTTGGCTGTCCACACGGAACCAGAAACACAAATTTCTGATTACTGATGTATGAAATATGCCTTTGTGCAGTGTGACAGTGTAAAGGTGTGCTCCTTCCCCAGCCCGACCTGACTTTTCACAGGTAGCAGTAGCCCAATTTAGGTATTAACCATCAGTGACATTATCTGATACTGGTGGTTGCCTCCCCGATTTCTTCCCCCATTCAGACAGTAATCGCTAATAACAGTCCTGATGGCAGCATTTTGATGATGAGATAAGGGCTAATTGAACCAAAATTCATCTGAAATGAAAGAATGACTCTAAGTCAAACATGCCATAAATATGTGACAGCGCATTGAGATCTCCTTGCATGGCATCAGGCTGCACACCAGGATCTCCCCTTGAGCAGGGATGCCTCTCAAGGATACTCCTTGGGGTTAAGAGATCCTTACCACAACAGATCCATGGTAAGTAACTATAGCACACTTCCTGAACTTGGAAACTGAACTTGGAAAGTGAATTGTATACAAAAATGTGCATAGAACTCTTTAGTCATAAACCATTGACCTGATCTGGGACTAGGATTGGATCCAGCTGCACCCAGACTCCTCTTGGAAGGAGTCTGGAAAGCAAGACAGTCCAATCTGAACCCCATGACTCAACGGGAGGCTCTCCTTGGTAATTTTGAGTATATCTTGTACCCCAAGCAGTAAATATTAAGTGACTTTCCCACTGAATCTCACTAAATCATTGTCCATAGCAATAAAATCTATTATTTCTTTCACACAAGTGCATTGTGTCACTCACTCCCCCACCACTCATCTTCTGACAGTGCAGTCCTACATGTTGACCCACTCCCAGTCACATGAATGTTCCTTTCTTATCCTAAGTAGTACAACTGCCTTTAGTTGGACTCATATGAGTAAATCTAACTCCATGCATTAAAGCTTGTAAGTCCAACATGGCAGTACACATAAAAAATTAACCAACCTCTGTGTTTTGTTTCTTTTATAATATCTACAAATCCTGAGCATATTAAACTTAAATGAACCTAAAGGCTTTTGCTGCACTCTTCATTGTTTTTTCCCTGTGAGCCTTTGTGCCACAGCAGGAGAGTTGCATGCCTCTGCAATATTAATATTTCTAAACATCTGGCATCTCCTATATGAGTTTGCAGAGTATTTGCGTGAAAGCCTGAGGAAAAAAAAAAAGTGAAACTCTAGCTTAAGATAAGTTTTCAGAAAAAAAAATCTCAACAGGCAACGTTCTCAACAATGTAACTGCTTCAGTAACGTGCTTATTTCTATTGAAGGTGTTTTAAAAAACATAAACTCCAGCAGGATGCAATGGTCTAGCTGAGAACCTGCATAATCTTTGCTGTCATTCTTGTAAGTAGATCATCATATTTACAAATTTTAAATCAGACTCTATGGGAAAGTTAAAATATCATCTACACACACACACACACACACATACACATACACGGGCAATCAGCTCTACGTTTGAGGATTTAAATGGAATATTAATCTTTGTTGTATAATAGCACAGTTTAACCATTTCACCTATTAATTACTTAGAGTTAGAAATCCCCAAAGTTAAAAGATCTCTCAACATTGATTTTACATATATATATATATATGTGTGTATGTATGTATATTTCAAAGAAGAATAGGGACATAATAGCCTTTTAATGAAAGGTCTGGTGAGAGGAAAAAAAAAGGAGAAATGGCTATTTCAGAAACAATTGTGTGCTTAATATTTAAAATGATGTGTTTATTATTAGATTCAAAATGGATGTTTTTATTGTTCTGTGAGTAGTCGATTCAGGCATATGAAAAATACATACCCTGAAAGGTGATTATAGATGACTTTAAGCAATGAAGCAAATATTTTTCTCCAATCTGTATTTTAATTAGTTTAGAAGTTTGGTTTTACTGCTTTTCATGAAAACTGGTGAATGATACATCAACTGCAAATATTATTCAATTCCCAGTGTCCATTTCTTTCAGGGTGATTATATTTACAAACTCATATTTTATCCTTCTGGATTATGTCTCATCAATGAATTTAATTTCAGAAAGAAAAGTATCTAATTATTAAAAACTTATGGAAATTAGGGACATCTGGAATTAACAGATATAAACTTAGGTATTTTAATGTTCACCTAAATCAAGGTAAAGCTTTCAAGAAATAAGCACGTCTTGCACGTGTGGGTGGCTTTTGAAAACATAGCAATAATTATTCTTGATACTGCACGGTTTGCTGTTTTGACTGCTGAGAATTTTTTTTGTTTTGTTCTATATGGTTTTAGGCTGTTTATTTGCCTATAGTACATTCTCTTTATGTAAACACGAGGCTGCTCCAAACAAGCATGTAGTCCTAACTTGCAAATAGCTGCAGCTGTGCACATTGGCAGAGTTAAAATGTTATGGTACAACTCTAATTTTCTGTTATGAATGACTATTAAGGTTAAAGACTCATAGGTTTGCAAGATATTGAAGCATTTAATATTTCTTCACTTCTAGCAAGTGACAGATTTATAAAAAATAGCCTGCTTAAAGGCATTTGCTCTCACCAAATTAATCAGGCAAAAAATTTCCCACCTTCTAAAATAAGAGTTGAGGATTCAAGTCTTAAAGGAGATCTATATGGTTCAGACAACTCCTTAAAACAAGCAATAAGGCCTGCAGTTTCATTATCTCCCTCACCTTCTCCCCTCCATAGTTCCTTTGATGAGTCATGCTCAGATTACTTATATTACCACTAGAATGCACTTTTAAAACACAGCACTAAACATTTCAGGCTTCATTTACTTTATTGTGGAGTAGAGGAGAATACAATAGGAATAACTCTGGACGAAATGGTAGTTCAGATTTCCCAAACTTCAGTTTTACAGGACCAAAAATTTACCATCAGGAAAAAAAAAAGATGCATTCCTCCCAATAACATAACATTTTTTCACTGCAGAAATTATGCCATGGTTTATAGATAAACACATAGCAATTGCTTTCCAAGACCTCACAAATGCAGGCTTTGTCAAGCATAGACACCAGACAAGACATCACAGTAAATTTTGCAGATCTCCATCAAGCAATTGTATTCTTTCTTCCATACAAACTCTGAATGCAGTTTGTGAGCTATCATTATTCCTTGTTCTCTTTGAATGTTTGGATTAGCAGAAAAATGGCTAATTCACTATTTGAATAATCATAAGGCTTTAAAGTAACTACCCTAATTGGGCTAAACAGGGGAAACTTACTCCTCCCAAAGCTACTGTTCCAACAGTCTTTGCACTGTGCCTGCTCTCCTCTACTCCATGGAAAAGACTTACACTTCAGCTGCAACATTGCTGTCTGCCTTCATCACCCTTGATGCAGCTGCAGATCCTAGGAAAAATCATCTTTCACAGGCAGTTTCCATAGCATATGTGGGCTGGAAGCAGATGATAAGTAGAGGCCAAGTGCACGGCCATAGTCCAGCAGTGTATGACCAGAAAGACTGACCACCATAGCTGACATATCTTAAAATCTCTCTTTATGCTAGTAGTCCAATGAAGCTACATGTCATCTATGATGCTACGGTGAAGCTATATGTAATCTATATGGCTATGGTGAGCTATATGTAATCTATAACAATCTGGCAGCTATATAATATATAATTAACAGCATATTAATTACCAACTGGTATATTTGCAAAAATTTGGTGCTTTCTCATTTTGGAGTCAGATAACATTATCAAAGTTGTTTTGTAGAAAAAAAAATACAGATATATACACTTTGACATGTGTTTGTCTCAAATATACATACATATATGTATGAATATATATATATACACACACACAAATTAAATGAAGGAGATAGCTGACAGGAATTTATTATTTCCTAGAACACAGAAATAAGGGATCCAATTCTAACCTGGGAGAATATGATACTAATTCATGTAAGATGCAACTAGAATATGGAATTCATGACCACAGAACTGGCTATAGCATAAGAAGAATACAACACTTCTTGTGAAGAATACGAGGTGTTCTTCAGACCATGTGTGGTTTCCTATTTGGAGATGGGAACAAATTCTGTCAGGGGAAGCACTGAGGCCGCCTGTGCCTACTCTACAGGTCAGATCGGGGTGAAGAGGAGCACGCAGTGAGTGACAGTAATTGCAGACTTGTTCCTGCAGGACTCATGTGCCTGTGACTCACTGACCTTCAAGACTTTATGTCTCAGGGGGTTGCTGCTTGCCAAGGCCCAGGTTTGAGCTACTGTAGAGAATCTATCGAAGTTTATCCAGTCTTCAGGCTGCTTAGAAGTTTTTAGGTCTCTTGTTTTTCCTCATTTCCCCAAGGAGTCTGCCCCAAACAACACAGTGACCAACTTGGATGCACCTCAGAAGGAAAGATACAAGATGTAGTAGAAACAGTAGCAAGTGTTTGAGGCCAGTCAAAGAAAACTGAGGACAAAGTTTGCTTCAAAATGTATTTCTGTATATTGCTTGTATAATGTTTTTGTGGATTCGGCTCTAGCAGAGCTGAAACTTCTGAACTGTAGTTTTACTCTTACAATTTGTCCATCTGGGAAAATGTTCCACAGAGTCTTGATCCTTACAAAACCAGGTTTTGCAAGTTCCAGCATGAGGCGAGTTTGGCTTTTGTTTACAAGGCAAGTACCTACATATTATGAAGAGAAGGGCAATTCAGCTATATGTCTGACACTATTTAAGTGAAATTACCCTTCCTCCCCTGTCCTGACAGTCTTTGATGGACTTCATTTCACCAGAGGGATACATTTATAGCTCAGAAAAGCTGAAAAGTGTTATTACCACTGAAAAAATCTAACTGCACAGGATTAAGCTGAATGAATCAATGCACTTGAATTTCAACAAATCAATGGGCTTTGTTTCTTCAAATTAAAACTAGTGAGATATGGTCCCGCTTAAGACATCCTAAATCAGCTTTAATGCTTCTAAAGCAAGCTCGTTACCTCTGTAAGTGGAAACTCTGCAGAAAACATAAAATCTCAATTGCAACTCAAGCCAGACTTACCAGGAACATCCAATAACTTTGTGAATTGCTCTGTTAGTCAAAAGATTTTAAAGTTGCACTCAGAAATGGAATAAACAAGATTACACTTTTAGCTTTGAGCAAGAATCCTAAGACTTTCAAGTAATACTATCTGATCACAAAGCAGAAACTTAACAGTAAGTCTCAGTGCTGATTTCAAGGATTTGCAACTAAAGTGCCCATAGGGATTGTCAGACTGCTTAAAAATAAGTATACAAGCAACCTAAACAGAAGGACTTGTCATTGATGATTTTCATGCGAGTTTATGGCTCTGATTCACAAGAGCTTCCTCTAAGTATATAAAAGATAATGTATAGATTTGTTTCTTTTGGAGGAAACAATAAAATTGTTTTCTTCTTCCCATTGCAATCTTTATAATTGAATGGACTGGAGAGGGTGGTTTTTTCAACCCTGCAGGTGCAGGGTCTTTTCAACCCTATAGGCTCATTATACACACCAGAAATTGAGAAGTGATCAAAATAAAAGGTGTGGAGAGCATGTGGCTATGAAAAACTTGGAATACTTACAAGCTTGGATTTGCAGGTGGATAGTCTCTCTGAAGATTTTAATCCAAACACTCACTACATAACTATGCTCACAGCTCACAGCTACTTGGAGCTTTTCCTTAATAGGCTCCACATTCAATGGGTGCTGAAGGCTATTCAGAAATAGTCAATGTTTGTGACATAAAATGTGGTGTGAATGCAGTATCTAAATTTAAAATAACATGATTTAGACCAAGCTACCTGATGAAGAGTCCTCAGAGGTCACTAAAGCTTTGATTTTCCAGTTAGCTTATTTTATAGCTAGTGCTTTAGAAGCCATCAAAACCATAACGAGATAGATCAATCAGATTGCTTTTATTGGTCTACTGCGTACAATTCAATATAGGCAACAAGAGTATCCACTGAATCAGACTTTGGGGGAATTTGCATTGTACTGGAGAACAATTTTAACCTTGAGAGTACTAGAAAAATAAACAGCTTGCTAATTAACCATGTGAATGATATGTATTTTAATCTGAATTGTATATCTAATTAGAATTTAAATTAAAAATTAAAAAAAGAGCACCAGCAGATAATGGACTTCTGTAGGTCGTCAAATCTGCTGCAGTACTTTTACTGACAGAATTCCAAAATGCATCTGGTTAAGACAGAAGAAAAATAGTGCAAGTTTTCCTCTTATCATTCACTTTATATTTCAATTTCTTGAAAACAGAGAATAACATGTTTTCATTTTAGAAGGGAGGCTTTTTAATTATACAATGAAAGATTCTGTTTTTCTGCCTCCTAGTGTTTTTGTTTCTTGTGTTTCTGTGTAAAACTTGTCCAAAACAGTCAGTGCCTCTGAACATACTCTAAGAATCAGTGCCAGTAGTTTTAATTATACTGCAAATGCCAGCAAATGCTGATATTTCATTCCTGCATCTTTCATTTAGTCTCACTCTGACACCACGGTTGTCTCTGGAAAGTGTACGTGCTGCCATGTCCATCTGTGGGACAAGAGGGAGGTAAAGAAGACCAGGTGGCTTGGTTTTACTGCTGTACTTAAAAGTGACAACTCCAATGCATGATTTTACTATAAAAGTCAACTACAGTAGGGGGCAGAGGTTTCAAGAAAACAGAATACTTCTCTTTTTCTGAAGAAATGGAAATGAGACTAGAGCTACCACCCTATATAGACTGGTGCATGAGTTAGTGGCAGGAAAAGTGGCCATAATTTTTTTTTTACACTCTTTGTAAATTGCTAACCTTGCTTCACTTTCTTGGGAAATGATTTGCTTAAATAAGGAACTAATTACGCAAGAAAGAACCTCTGACCAGTGAGAACTTATGAGTGAATTCTGCAAGATATGATCATCTGCAAATGGTTCAACAGGGAAATCTTATGACCAGATGGGGAAGGTGGATAACATACCACATACACCCACAGGACATATTATATATAGGGTCAGATAAAAAAAAAAGAAATCAGTTTCCTTAAAGATATTAGCTGTTAATTGACAATCTCAAGGTTATTCCTTTATTCCAAATGAAATACTTCAAGAACTTGAGTCCTAGTAAAGTATTTTAAATAACTAAATATGTACCTGTCTGGGATGTAAACTGTTTTCATGGGTAAGCTAAGCTGTCTCCTGTGTAGGTCCCATGCCAGATGATATTCATAAGCAAAATGAAGGAAAAGCCAGTAGAATAAGTATAACAGCATCTAATGCATTTTGGGAATGCATTAGTTAGGGAGCATTACTTATGTGCTTATATTGCTCAGGAAGAGGCTTATTTTGCCAGGCTTTTCTGTTGAATGCCAGGGAAGTTTTGGGGGATCTCTCACCCCTGCAGGTGACTTATTCCCTATAGTAGCCTCAGACGACCCTACAGAAGTTGGTATAGATCGTTATGCCATCAATTCAATCACATTCCTGGAGGTAAAAGGATGCCTGATGGCATAAATACCCAGGAATAATTTACTTTTATCAGAATTCTATTTCACCACATCCAAAGACAGAGTAATAGTTAAGACAATGAGTAAGAGAAGAGGCTGATAGAAATCAGTTTAGTTATGCTGGAAACTGTCTCCTTGTTGCCTCTGAGGAGAAGAGAGGTTCTAAGCTGTGAATCACCCACTTACTAAGAGGCCTAGGTGTTGAATTAGCAGAAACTGCCCTAGGGACAATGAGAAAAAGCAATATGAATAGCTGCTCTTATACTATGTTAACATATTCTTCAGGGATAAAGAAAATTTTGACAGATACAGTCAAAAGAGATACTAGATTGTGCGAAAACTAAGAAGTATTTCTGTGAAGTAGCCTCATACCAGATTTCCCCAGTAAATCAGGTAGCTGCACAAGTCATGGTAATTTTTAATGTGTTGTAGAATGATGTGATTAAACAATCACCTTGGGCATCTTCAGTTACTGCTGTAAAAAAAATGCTCAGTGGAGACTTCTGGCTTTGCGAGTTTTAAGTTATAAAGCTGTCCAAAGAGCTTCTCACTTCCATATATTAAATGAAAGGAGTAAGTATTGTCATAGTTTTGACTTGATATCTGGCTATCAGTTGAAGAAATCACCTAAGAATCAAGGTAAAGCTAATTTTCTGATGTCCTCTGCACTGTCCCAGTGTTTTAGAATGCCTTTTAGATTCATGAATATTACAGGGATAGGATTGCTAAGGTAGTAAGTTAACTAAGGATCTAATTTATATATTTTTGCTAAAGAAAGAGGGAAAAAAGCCTGTGCCACTTTCCCAGTTAATACAGAATGTGAAAGCGGATAAAGCTTCAAGTCTAAAAACTGAATAAAGTGCTGGAAAATCCCTGCTGAGATGGAGAAAGTAAAACTTACAGGCATGGTGATTTGAGCTATCTGCCTATACAGCTCATGGTTTCTAGCTTATCTGTCAAACATCAGAAGTGTTTTTACCCCATTTAGTCATTATATATTCACTTGAATTTTAGATTTGCAACACACAGCTGTCACAGAATCACAGAATCTATAAGGCTGGAAGGGACCTCTAGAGATCATCTGGTCCAACCTTCCTGCTCCAGCAGGCACACCTAGAGCATGTGGCACA
>JAUBOD010000208.1:7470218-7494057 GCA_032353885.1 Nothura maculosa | reverse complement strand
ACAAGACTAAGAATTTTGGCCTTCTCCATGTCCTTTATCATCAGATATCCTACACCCTTCAGCAAGCCGCCATTTCCTTTTGCTGCTGATATTCTTGTAGAAGACTTTGCTGTCCTTAGATGTCCCTCATGCAGTTATTAATTTCATAATATATACTTTTCATCAAAAATTTTAATCTTCATTCAACTCAGACTCCTAATACATTTAGCTAAGACTACATTTTTAAAAAAATTTCAATGGGGACAATATTCAAGGAAGTAAATTTCCTGATATTCTAGTCCTTATCCTTCCTATCCTCATTCTAGATATAAGGGAATTACTGCTCAAATAGTAAAACAGATTTTGTTCTTGGTGTGCTAAACCTTGCATAAGAAACACAATTAAGTCTACAGAAGACAGATTCACATGCATGCATTTTGATATTTAGTGATCACAGACATTCCAACACAGCTTAATTTATCTTCTGCCTGATTCTCATACTTTAGGCGCCCAACCATTAAATGTATTGCATATTCTCCCCTTATTTATATCTAAGGAATCATTCCCACAAGTTAATATATGAGCCCAGCATCTAAATTTCTCCTTAAAAATACTACATTGTATTATATAAAAATATATTAAGGAAAAATCTCAGCTTACAATATCTATGCTAGAAGATTTTCACCTAGAATGAATTTTATGACAGGTAGTTGGAGCTCAGAATGCTAAGATACCCAAGCATGAGATATTAATAAAATACAATCATTAGCCATTTGTAAATTCCTATGGTGAGAGTAGGTAGTAGAGAAGATTCTCCTATGAGACTGACTACAAGGACAGAAATGACAGGTAGATGCTTGAAAACCACATAAAAAAGAGTTGCAGAATCCTTTATTGCAATATGAATTTTAAAAAGTTAATAGCATATATCCTTGACTTAATAAATCCAAATGTTATTACCATCATTTAATAGGCTGTCTTCAAACTTCAAAAATGTACCTATTCTACAGAGATGGCCTGACTTATTAGGTTTACAATACTGAAACGGAGACCAAGTACACTTAATATCCTTACACAAACTACACTTACTACTTACACAAACACTAATTTTCTGGTTGATGTTTTATTCTTTCTTCCCCTATTTACTCTTAAGGTTGTATGTCCAATCACTGGACTTCATCCTGTCACTCAGAACACAGGGCTATCTTCAGACAGAGGCAAAACATAAAGCTGCCTAGAGCACAGACTGAAGAAAATTTGAAATTCAAAGTCTTAAGTAAAGAACTCTCTCAGAAATTTCTGTTTAGAAATTCAGTCCTGGTGGCCGTAGCATAATGACTGGCCTGTTTCCTTCTACTCTTAGTGGTTCAGGGTGCTGAATTCATAGTGCCTAGGAGTGAGCAGCCACCCCAGCACTTTCTGCTCTGTGCTGTGCCCATCTCCAACCACAGCTGGAGCATTCAAAAGGCCTCCCCAGCAAAGTCAGAGTATGTGAGACCCAACATTCAGGGCAGTTACCCTGCCTTTTTTCTCAGGCCATCAGCATCATGGTGCTGAATTCAAGAGTACCATTCTGGCAAGAGTGGGACAGTTGCACATGGAGTTAAGTGAGGTCAGAATGGCACATTCTGGAGTCACAATGCTTGTCTGAGCCCCTGACCAAGATGATTTTCTACTGTTTCTACAAAACAGAGTTCTAGCATTCCAAGAAAAAAAACAAACCAACTATTTGGTCACATGTTGGAAAACTGACTATTGTTTACATCATTAGAACACATGGACAGTTTGTCACATCCACAGGTATCGCCTCTTATTTTACTTTTAAATCACATTAAAGTCTACATTATTCTGGGAATACATGCATAGTATTTCATGATTAGACCTCTAATTCATATTGTTTGGGAAATCTGACTGTTTGCAAATATCCTTAACCAGTGGGACTGCAATCTCACATAGAGCAGACTGATAAATGAAACTGTAATAATTAAATGTTAAATTCTGAAAAGTTTATACCTCTATACATTGAAAATTAACTACCTACAACAAGTTTATGATATAGGCTGCATTCACCTATAGCAGTGTATTCAGAACATTACACATCTATATGTATGAGGTATGGTACATAGAACAGCATTTCAGGCTCAAGGTTTACACTTCACTTGATTAGTTCTTGTTAAATACACATCACAGAATTTAGATTTTCTTATTTAGAAAAGTGAATTAAGTAATAACATTACAGACACGTAATTTTAAGTATCTGGTCTTTGTAGAGCTGGTGATCTGGAAGACATCAGCAGTTCCAGTAAGTGAGGAAAAACAAGACTTTCTTTCCTATTGTTCTTCTTTGCCTCTCCAATACATTAACATGTCTAAAAATACAACCAATAATCAAAATGGTAGGACTGAAACAAAATCTAGAATTTTAATCTAGCCTTTATACTTTATAAGTAAAAACTGTGTGAGAGTGCTATGCAAGAAGGACCAATCTGTCTTATTTCAGGATATTCATCAAAAAAGTCAATGAATATTTTCCAAATATGAGAGTCCTTCCTTATAGTCTTCTAAATGAATGTTCAAGGACAAGAACATTACAGATGATAAATAATAAATTTGGATAACAACAATGGAAAGGATTGTATGATCAGAATGAAAATTGTATTTTCCTACTCTAGGATTTCTGTTTAAATTTCAAAGTATAAAGCAAAGTAAAAAGGCTATTTAAAGCAGTCCCTTCTCTGCCAGTAGGCTTCCCTGAAAGGCAAGGTGAAATAAGCACGAAACAATGTGTAATACCAGCTTTGCCAGAGCCAGAACCACTATTGGACTTGGGGTAGCGAGCGCTGTTTCAAGTCCATAATCCCCAATATACCTGAGCAAAGTCTGCATGGACAAAGTGAAACCTTCTGCTTTCATTTGCATCCATCTCGGACACCTCCTACCCCTGCCAACTACAACTCACTGCTTGAAGTTCATTAAACTTTAATTAAATCGTATCCCATAAAAACCCCTATGGCCTTTCAGAATATTCCCAGTTTAGACCACATAGGGCTAACCAGCTATGATCAAATCAATTTTCCTATAACATATTTCCCCATACTACATTATTATTTTCCAATTTGGTTATCACTAATAAACACAAAAATAGCCAAAAACAAATCCAAGCTCCGTCTGCCATCCTTCCAACTTATTAGGTACCTACACCAAGAGTGAAGCACACTTGACACTTCAACCTTCCCTTCTCACTACCTTCATAAATAAGTACTAGCAAAAAGAGAGAGGGAGAGAAAAGGGAAGAAAAAAAAAGCCCTATGATGCTTGATAATTTCATTTTATTTCCTGCTGACTCCAGTCAGATTATTACTATTTTTGATTGGGCAGCTTCTGGTTCCCTAGCAACAGGTTAATTGATTGCAGCTGCAAATCCATCTCGGTCAACCCTCCCCTCCTGCCCCTCACACGACTCTGTCCATGCACATCTGCCAGGTACAAGGCAGCAGACAGAAATCTAAAGAACAAAGGCAAAAATAGGGGGAGGAGGGTGGCAGTGAATTAATCACAAATGGCTTCAAATAACAAGGGGGAAGAAAAGAGAGTCATGCGAGGGAGACAGGAATGAAAGATTTATTTCAACACCCATTTTGTTGATGTTCTTTTAATACACGGATCAATAAATCTCTTCATTCACTACTCATTAATTAAAATGGATTCACTCCAATTTTGTATATAAAATGTTACGTCTTGAGTAGACTTGAAACACAATGAAAAAAGATTTGAAAACACAAGTTTGAATGTTCATTAAGCATGCCCAAAAGCTCTTCTCTTCTTCTGTATCAGTAATTATTGCACTCTTAAATAATTTGCAGTCAGAATTGGGAATTTTTGGTTTATTTGTTTTAGAACAAGACATATTTTAAACTCAGTGTCGGAACATATTTTTCAGAACCAAAATAAGAGACAGACACCAAGAAGGACTTACTTAGAATTCTGGGGGCTAACTCCAGTAATATAAGGTTGAAAACTGCAGCTGAACTCAATTTCATAAACTCTCTAGACACTGCAGTTTCTGGCTTAGGCAACTGAAAGACCTCACAGAACTAAATGTCAAATATGCATGCTCTAAGCAAATCATGAGACTTCAGGAAAGTATCTCATTAAGGCAAAAATTTGGGAGCAAGATGGAGAATTTCAAGAATTACCAGGAAAAGGAAAGAAAAAGCTCTAAGGAAGGAAAGCTTTGTGAACAGCCTCACTTACTGGACAAGCATTGAATCCCTGGGGCAGCTGAACTTGGGCAATTTGCGATTTCTTCTCTCTAGAGGAAGAGGAGTTAATTCACAGTGTGCAGGTCATGAGAAGGTGAAGTCAGTCCATGGTATTCTCTTAAGGAATCATGAATCCGAATCCAGGATGCTCTACTCTCCCTTTTAACCTCCGTAAATGGGACTTTCAGAGATACAGAGTGTATCATAATGTTATTGAAAATACATGAGGCCATGTACCCAACAACAATGCCATAACCATCATGGCTTGGATAGACTCAGGAACTCAAGTTGACTTTTAGATTACAGTTGTTCAAACTTTTCCACTATAGGACAGGTTTGAGATTCCCTACACCAAATATCAACAAATAAACACGGAAATCAGTTCCCATCTGTTATATCCCTAACTATTGGACTAACAAGTCATGCAGTGCAGATTGAATGCCTGCTTAGCTCATCAGCGCATCAGCAGTTTTATTTTTTATTCTGTGTCATTTTGAAGCATCCAATTGTCCACAGAAAACTTAAAATCTAAGTACCTATCTGCTGTAATGAAGTTTCTATCTCAAAAAGTGTGGTTTAGTGGCATCTAAGCTACTGGATCTGACCTTAAATACTCCAGCTGGTAGAAATTTGCAGCTTTGTAAAGTTAATTTGTAAAATCCATTCTGATGTTTTTAATTAACTGAAGAACTACAAGTCCAGGGCATTTGTTCAGAAATCCAATTCAGCCCTCACATGTGGAAAATATTTAACTTCAGATTTTTCCATGTGAAAAATGAGAAAGAATAGATAGAAAATGTAAAACATAATGATTTGATAATGCCAACTATCCAAAGATCCAAGCAATATTTTCACATTAATATCTGGTGCATTTTTGTACATCTCTCCTCCTGCTAGGAACTTCCTAACCAATTCTTTTCTTATTGTTGTTAATCAAATGGTTCATATTTAAAATAATGTCAGTGGGTGTATTATGAAAGTGACTTGCATAGTAGTTCAAAAAAAAAAGGTGTATTTCTTTTTGAAGCTTTTAGTGTAATGTCTGTATTAATTCTCAGTGACATGAATCATAAAGTTATTTTCAAGTAAATTTATCTTAATAAGATAAATATTTACAACCACACCATAACAATTATAGATACCATGAATTAGAAATGCATGAAAACAGTAAAGAGATGGTCAAGAATCTATTTGATGTACCTTACGAATGTATAATCTGAGTAAGAAAAGAACAAATTTGAGATATAGAAATCATAGGAGGATACACAATGGATCCTGGTTAGGTTGCCCAGCTTAATCTAAAATATATAAAATATATATGTGAGGGAGAAAGAATAGCCAGAAATACCACTTTCTGTTTCACCTAGCAACATGGAATATCTATCTTTAAAATAGTCATCACTATAAAAACCACTTTCGTTTGGTTCTAGCACCTATGTTACCCACAAATCAGCTTATGTTTATACATGAGGATTTATATAGATTAAAAATGAAGAATCAGTATATTGAAGCTATAGAAAGACTTACTGAGAATTAGAGGTGGCATTTCCAGAATATTAAATATGTTTCATAGGGCTTGGGTAAGGCTTCCCTAAGAGCATCCCAATGTCAATCTGTATTCAAGTTCTGGTGCCCTGGAGTTATAGAGTCAGTCAAGTTGTAGAGCTCCATAGTCAACTACTCCCATTTCATGTCCATGAATTTAACCTCTTCTTTGTAAATGTCATGATTTTACTTGTCATAATCAAATTTCTTCTATCCTTTAAACAATTTCTCTTTCAATTTTAAACCTTTCCTCCAAAGTGTTTACAACAGCTCCCAGTGCAATGTTGTATAAGGGAACCCTAGTCCATATCTTGGGTCTCCAGTGAAAATACCGGTATAATCATACTGAAGACAAAATCCTCAGGGATGCAACTTTAAATATCTTCCAGTAATGAAAGATTTTCAAATGAAACAAAAAGGAGTCATCCTCTTCCCTAGGTGAGCACCCTAATCACTCTGCCATTATGCTGGGCATGAACCAGTGTATATTGGGTCTCTCTAGTCAAATAAATCTCGCTTCCATTTCATGCTAGGCAGGGCAGTGCCAACAGAAGAAATTAAGCAAAAGCCACACAGAGATAGTGTCTATTGAGCAAAGTTTTAGAGAATTAATCTTTATATTTTGTAGGATACATTACTAATCCCTATTTATTTTAAATGTTGGCAAAGTTGTCATGTAACTATTTCAATTCTTTTAAATCAAGCTGGTGTTGGAACTTTCATAGACGCAATGATATTTGCCTGATTATTGTTGTCTTCCATTTCCATTTTTGTTAGAACTTTCAGCCAAATAGTCCATCTGGCATTCTCTCTCACTTGTCATTTTACAAGGTATAAAAATAAAATATATTTTAAAATTCTAAATCATCCATTTTGTTTTCTCACATCAGAACTGAACATAAGAACTCAAAGTCTTTTACAGAATATTTTATGGAAAGAAAAATTTAAAAAACCTCTAAGATATGCATCTGTACCCTATTTCAGTTTCTTACTGACTGCATGCTAATGGCCAGAGTGGATCAGCATATCAGGCTACAATGTAAATGGATGCTTTACAGTGTCATCTCTTGAAATTTTCAAACAGTACAAAGGATTTAGCCACATGTCTTCCATTAAAATGCACAGATTTCTTATGTGTAGGGGAAAAAAAAAGAGATTCAGAGACAGACAAAACGCTTCCTCGAGTCTCTTTGAATGGTCTTCTGTTTGTATTCTGTCTGTTTAAAAAAGACAGTAACTGCAGAATGTGTTCAACAGACTGGCGAACACCTCCATGCGCACAGCCAACACTAGCTTGAGGGACTCAATTTACTTCATGAATACATTTACATTATGTCATGTGAAATTACTGAGCAGCTGTTGGAGAAAAAAAAATAGAAAGAAAACAGGAGCGATATTCTTGCAGAGGGATGTACTGCAGACCAATCATCAACTACACATGGCAAATAGAAATGGCAGTCTGAAAAGGTGATAAGCAATCAAGCACAGACAAAAGGGAGACACTGTGACCTTATATTTAGCACGAGTGCTAAATTAACATATCTGTGCAGCATGCTAAAAAATTAAGTGGACAATAAGGACAAAGTAGATTCAAGCCCAGCCATGGGTTGCATGAACCTGCAGTATCTAATCTAATCTAATTACAGTCTATTTTACATTCCACATCCCAAACCTGGGTCGTCTCATCTTTTCACTAGCAACTGGGAGTTCACAGCTAGCTTCATCGACTTGACCCACCTTGATTAAGCAAGCCATATTTTGTATTCCATGGGACATGGCCTGGTCAGGAAGCAGCATAATCTAAAGACAAACCAGCCTAAAGCAGAAAAGGGTGTAATTAAGCTGCCTTCATCCATTATGCAGCCCTTATTTTTCCTCAGCAGAAGTCACTTCTATCTGACCTGTAACAGTGCACCATTAGGCATATCTAAGTACAAAATGCAAAAGAGAAAAGTTATTCAGGTAAATCAATTTCTGTGCTCTGGGCCTGCCCCTTTGCTGGGCTCACAGAACTGAAGCAGACGATTGCATCATGATGTACCTGAGAGGGCTCTCAAACTTCTCCTTTAAATTCTGCCACCACATAAAAGAGACATCTGAGGTGATTTTTCTAGCCTCAGAGGACGTTTAGTATCTCCTGATTTAATATTAATTTATCCTAAGCAGATAGAAGTTATCACTAGGACTGATAAAAATAACAATTGAAGAGCAATTTCTTTTTTGCCTTTGGATCTAGCAGATTGTACCAGATATTAACAAAACAAAACAGAATAATCCTTTTGGATATTTCCTTCTGTCTTTATCCAGCACCATTTTAAATAGCATACTGAAGTCTGGATTGGATACTAGTATACTACATCCAACAGATATCCAGTATATCCAATATATACTATACAATCCAATAGATGCTTGATACTAGTATCCAAACCAGATATATCATTTCAAGAACTGAAATTTCCAAAGGTGGACTCCATAATTTTTCCTACCCTAGAGTTTTGCCTTTACTCTTCAGCAGAGACCATGACAGAAACTTCTCTTGAAAGGAGAATATTAAATTACCAGATTCAGCAGCCTTTTCCTGGAAGTACCTCTGATGCATAAGGTTTATCATAGACATATTTTTAACTTAATAAGACTTTTTTGGTACTGAGGAAAGGACCTTAGTATCATCCAGTCAAAGTAGATATAGGAAAATCTTGAAATCTTATAATTGTATATTGTTCTTACAACAGAGCAATATACAACTTTAATTTTATTAAAATCTTACAAAAATACATATGTAACAATAACATTATTTTAGCATTGCTCAGCAATAAATCTTACTTAATTTTAAACATATACCTAACAGTAAGACATTCTATGATACATTTCCAGGTATAGAAAATTACCAACCTTTATAGAGAAACTCAGTCTAGTGGGAAAATGAAACAGAGAATATTTCTCTGGATTGCTGCATGTCCTAAACATGTCCACATATGCACCAGCTGATGGTTGCTGCAGATCACGCAGATGCAAAGTGTGACTGGTACACAGGTTCAGGGTGCTTAAGACTTATGCCACATCCATTTTACATATTTACATATTTGTCTCAGGAGAATTACACTGAAGCCTGGGAATGCTAACCCCACCTCTGCCAAAATGATATTAAGAGTCAGCAACAGATTACCTAATTTATAGATTACTAGGAAAGCCTTATAAGCCTATGTAAATTGTTTAGATGGTACACATCTGTAGATGTAGATATTTAGGTACACCTATTTAGTCAAGGTAAAAAGTAAGGAGTAGGTCAAAACAAGTAATGGCAAGGAAGCAGCTCCTACAATGATGAAAACTAGTCAATGTCTTTGGTCAGATCTGCTGCACAGGTCAGTCATTGAAATGCCATTGATTTTAAAGGATTTATGCCAGTTCATACAAATAAAACTGTCCTCATGTCATCATCTTTGTCTTTTAATAATTTGCTTTTACATCTCATTTATCCCTAGTATTAATTTTCCTTTAGGTCCTTAAGAATAAAGAAGTAATGAACAACCTTAATTTTTCTGTCCAGAGTATTAGGTGCTTAACAATGTGTGCAAACATGTTATTTGTTCATGTTTTCACTGGAATGCAAAGGAAAAAAAAAAAGGGAGGAGTTTGCAACAACAGCCAGACATCTCCCAAACACTTTTTTTCTTCAAGGTTTACAGTAAATATGCAAACCGTGAACATTTTAGCTTCTCCCTAGAATTGAAAGTTATATCCATAAGACATAACATTTCTTTCATTTTTTGTCATATGCTTCTAGTTACATTTGAGTTTACACACTGATGACATCTATTTGGCTTAGAGCAGATTTCATCCACCCACCCAGCCACCCCTTGTTAGTACCTAGCACATGCAGTTCATACAAATCAAAGTTTTGCACAAGACCCCATAAACAAATTGTGAAAATAGACGGAGGTGCCAAATGTAGGAATATGATTGGTATTTGCTTCCATTCTTAAGTCAAATCACATCTCCCTTTTAATAACACTATCATTTTAGTGATAAGAATAAAAAATACAAAAAGAAAAACACACACAGATTACAGGGAAAGAAGAAATCTTCTATTAGGTCAGCTATACTATCTGGAACAAAGACAAATAAACCAGTTTTCTTTCTAGTCCGCTTAAACACAGTACATGTTAAGAATACTTATTCATACTCTCATGAACTCATGGAGGAAGCAAGCAAACTTTTTTTTTTTTTTTGAGAGTAGCAGAAACCAGTCCTTAGTTTCACAGAAATTTCAGAGTGAGGACCTCAATTTCTATTTCCAGTCAGTGAACTACTGCAGAAAAATACAAAAAAGTGAGAGAAAAAGAAGTTCATCTATTTTCATAATACAAAGGATATAATGAAGGAACATAATGAACTGGGCTGTACCAGAAAAATGTTTCATTCTTTTAGATGTATTGCCTTCCACACTAGTATATAATTTGGATGGAAGTCAAGCTGCATGGATAATAATTCTTGTTATGTGCATACCAAAAAATTCCTTTTTTTTCAGAGGAAGATAAAGCCTGGTATTTTAAGGTGAAATTTCCACTTTTGCAAAATGATCAATTTTATTTTCCTCACAGCTCTTCTTCAGAAAATGTAACAGGTCCTCAACTTAATCAAAAACAGCTAGCGTGCCATTTCAAGGTAGTCTTTGGTCTGAACTAGGGTTCCCACTAAACTATAAGTGTCACTATCAATAATATCAAATTAAACTTTTCTGCCATACAAATATACCACTGAAATTTTCTTTCTGGGACATTTGACAGTTGTAGGAACCTGGCCTTCCCTGGTTCATACCAAATGCATCATGTTTGGCTCATAGTCTCCTTTGCCAAACAACATGCCTCCAAAGTTATCTCAGGTGGTGAAAGACCAAAAGAAAGTTTTTCACAGTTTCTGAGTAAGCTTAAACTTTTAAGTCTTCGAGTTTTTTTGGTATATATAAGATTTTATCTTAAGATAAATCTCTTCAGAAAGTAAAGTGAACAGTTAAGGATTATAAGACGATCATACTAGCTAGCTATATGATGAGAAGGCATGCTACCTTTCTCGCTATTCAGCTTAGAATTTGAAGAACTTTTTCAATTCCCTTTCCTAAGAAATAAATACCATTTTGGGGAAAGAGAAATGGAAAGAACTCTTGAATGCAGTCTAATAGTACTAAAATCTGCAAGAAAAAATACATGATTTTCTTATTTACAATGGAAAAAACATACTTTCTCAAGGAAAGGGGGATATGTGGAGACAATACATGTAAGCTAAAGTGCATTGATGTCTGGACTCACTCAGGAACAAGCAGCCTTACTTCAGTGCAACTTAATCTTTTTGATTGCCAAGTAAACAAACCCAACTAGAGGTTGGCTTCTTCACCTTATTGTTTTTTTGCTATGTTCACTTATATGTTTTTTTGCAAGTGTTGTTAACATAATGTCTACCCAAAAAAAAGCTAATTCTTGAAGAATTAAACATTTTAAGAAGCTTTTTTCAACTTATTGTCCTTCACTCCCATCATTTATGATCCTGCATGTCATTCGAGATTAGAGATGTTAGCAGTGCTGTATCTTTGCAACTCTAAAAAAGATGCTCAAGTGAAACCTCTGTTTGCACACTCACAGCTGGGAGCAACACTCTTAACAGGCACATGAATCTGCTGCACAAGAATGAGGGTGTCCTTGGTTAGTTTTATTTATGCCCATCTGTTGGGATGGCATGTTGCCTGCTCACAGGTTGGCCAGACCACTGCCATATGGCAGAAATGCCTGAATAGGGACAGCTTATTTGGCCAGTCTGCTTCTCAGGAAAAGTGAACAGCTCTGTTGCAGGAAGTCTTTACAAATGCCCTAGTACACCTTTGATACAACATGCTATTGAAACTTATGTATGTATGCTCTGTATCACTTACCAATAAGCAAAATCTATAGACAGGACAGGGCAAACTTTGCTCCAGTTATTTGGAGTAAACCATATATGCCTTGGTAGTATCTGCAGTGTTCTCTACCCATTTTTTGCTGACATTCAAAAAAACAACTTTTAGCAAAAGTGCTTGTAAATAAATGAGAATGTTATGAGTATTGTGGTAAATGGTCAGAAGAAAATTGAGTATCTTAGGCCCTCATCTTGATAATGAGATGTGCATATATGCAATCAAAAGTGAAGCACAATGTTATGTACAAAGTACTTAATATAAACTCAAATGAGTAAAGAGTCAAATTTAGTTTACATGGCATAACCCATCAGTATGTTGCAACGATCTCACTAATAGTATAGGAAATTTTTGGAACTTCTTCTTGATGGAACATTAGCTTTTAATTTTTTTCCACATTGTTTTCTTTCTAAAACTAATTAGAAAACGTAACATGTTAAACCTCTTCTCAAGACAAACACTGAAAATTGAATGACAAACCAGAACAATGTTATGTTAATAGTGTCATAATGTTGTATTTCAGATGCCTAACCAAACTGAGTCCTCTGTGAGCCATAAATGTGTATATACTGTTCCCAACCAGTACAGAAATCAGTAGTGCAACATAGGAAACACAAGCCTAGATGAAGAGGGGTCACTCCAACAGAGATATGGACATATGTCCCTGAAACATTCCCATGAATCCATAGTGTCATTTTCAAATAGAATATTTCTTTTTTTTTTTACAGAAAGCTTTTCTTAATTTTGGCCAGTAGTCTTTGCCAGAAAAAAAAGATTAACTTTCATGTAGAAACTTTAGTTGAAAAGTAGGATAGGGTCATATTTGGATACTTCCAAAGAAATATCTTTGCTATTTTAATTTCTCTAATGTTCCCATAGCTCAAAAGTTACTTTCAAATACTAACTATTTAGAGACAGATTGGAATTTCTAATGATCTTTGTGTCATGCTTTATTTGCAAGCACACCCACTTCTACCAGTGGGCAGAGAAGAAGCAATAAGGATTTCTTCCATCTTAGTAGGAAATTTTAGTAATGCAAGAAAAGAAACACAAGAAAGTAAACTTCTCAAGTGACAGTGACAAGCTAAATAAAATTTATTTTAAAAGCAGGCTTCTATATTTTAATATTTGTTTCTGAGAGGAAATAAATTCAAAGAATTGTTAGAATTATTCATCAATGCCATTGATAGCACATACGTTTAGAGGGAATAACATAAAGGGACATAGATTTTTTTTCAGAGCAAATTATGAAAGATAAAACACAGATTACAAGAAGGTCTTCTTCTAATTACAAGTAAAATCAATGGTAAAATAGCCTACTGATGCTCTTGTACATGAAACTGAGCAAATATGTCTTCATGATAAGTGATAAAAATGCAACAATAATAAAAAAACGAAAAGTTATTTCTGACTTACTCCATTCTCTTAAGGGGGAAGATGACTCACCTATGCTCACCCATGAATTACCATCATTAAGGCAATACAACTCTCCAAGTTCTTGCTATACTTACCTGTAGTAAGTAACAATGTACTATGGAGGATGGTTATTCTGTCTATGCCCATTCTTTTCTTTTCCACTACTGAAATAGTTTCTAATGATTAAAATTTCTCCTGGTTGCTATAAAAAGAGTTGTATTTTTAGTTATGGGTAGGCAACCAATAAGAAGTAGAAGAAAATACAGCAATTTTATCATCCCATTGTTGTAAATTGGAGTGCTTAATTTCTGGAAGCCAGTGCATGGATATGGTTCAGTTAGCAGAAAAAATATAGCAGAATGATGACAAAGCAAGCATGTTACTGCCAGACAACAAGCAAAGAGGAGCAGGATGAAGATAACTATTTACCATTGTGCAAATTGTCCTTTACGTTCTATAGTAGCACTTTGAATGTATATACTAGAACTAGTTAAAAATAAAAAGAGAATGAAAGGGAGGCAATAAGAACAGCAATTGTTTTAACATTGTGGGTTTCACTTCCAAAAAGGTTCTTCCATATGTTTTTGTGGAATATTTCTATTAAAAATAACTTATTCAAATTCCTGCTATAATTTAAAATCTTTTTTTATAATTTCAATAAGATATAGCTATTCTATAGACACATTTCACTAATTCATTTTAGAAGTTTATTATTTCTGGAAAGAATATTGAAATACAGGTTGTGCTAAAAATTTCAACTAGCTAAACTAGCTCAAGCCATAAGTGTTTCCAAATTGAGGTAATTAACACTAGCTGGCATGAGTAAAAGTGTCATGATTTAGCCAGACTCAAGAAATTTTGCCTGACTGTCCTGGAAATACCTTTCCACTCGGACAGCTCTTTTTTTTTCCATGCCACTGTAGGTAATGGAAGTGCCACGGCAGTGAGCAGGGGTACATGTACAACACTGACTTTCCAGTTGGGGGATTGTGCCTAACTAACCAACAGGCAGATTTTATTGCCTTCACAACAGCCTCTTTGCTCAAGTCACTGTCACCAATCTCACTTCTACCCCAGACACTTCTCTTCTAATGGATAAAACACAAGGGGGGCTCCAGTGATTTCACTGCATCTCATCCACTTAAGTCTAAGCTGAATTATCTCTGAGTGCCATTCTTATAGGAAAAACCAAAAATGAAACAGAGTCCGATTCTGAGAAGCATGAGCTAGCACATCCAGTGCACATGCACCAGGCCACATCACTATTATGCACAAACTGGCTGAAGAAAAGGCAAAAGCCAACGCTACTGCAGGCAATGGAAGCGACTGACTTCTGTGAGGAGACTGAAGGATATGAATTTATAACATTTTGCTAAGTGATTGCCATGTAAAAATGTAAAATAGAGTACCTATAAAATGTAGGCGTATATAAGCACAGAGGAAGGAAAGGAATTATTTCAGGTGGCACAACAGACCATAACTATCTGAAGAAGTAATAGCTGACATTAAGAAAAGGATAATTTAGGATATATATTTCAAAATCCTCTCTGATCCATTAGACTCTAATATATTCTGTGGAAAGTTCTGAAATCTTGGTTATTAAAGAAACTTAGACTGGAAGAAATAACCAGCAATATACTAAGAGGAACAATGCAACACCTGCAAGAACATTGGGGAAAAAAAGCTCTATCAGGTCATCTAATTTACCTTAATTTGTATGAAAATTAAAGTTTGCTCTTTTCCCTTGGTTTAAGTTCTGCTCATCCAGCTATGAAACCTCTCAAATCTCTGTACCCAAAATATGTGACTCTCATTCAGACAGCAGTGCCTCAGAGCTATTCACGCTAATTAGGCAAGGTCATTTAAATACATTTTGCATGAAGCACCTTAAACTCAGTGTGCCTTTTTATGTATTTATCAAATTACTAATCAATATGCTATACCACAGTTACTACGGGGCCTTGAGCTATGCACAGAATGCTACATGAATTCAAATTGCACAAGCTGTTGTCTGTGTAAATGAAATTAAAGTGTATGCAGTGATCATTATTCACAATAAAAAAGCAATGAAGAAGTGGCCTTAATGCAGTACATACCACAATCTGTATTTTAAGTAAATCTTAACTGGTTTTTTTTTTTCCCCTCTTTAACAAACCTGGTATTAAACTAGATTCGATTTCACTTTCTTTCTCCAGCATATTACCTCCCCTGTATTGGGAAAGTAATTTATTCCATCCTCCGTGGAGAGCCTGGATCTCATTTGCCAGCATATTTATCTTTCCTGCCACTGCACTGTCATTCATCTGCAGTCTCCACAGAATACCAGACCTGTGCAGAATTTCAATTAGGATTGATTCAACTAAATCCAGGCCACAGAACTGAGGCTGACAGGGTGACCCCCTGAGAATTTAATATGCTGAGTTTAAAAGGGAAAAAAAGAAAGAAAAACTACAAAAGAAAAAAAAACAGTTAAACACTATAATTCATTAAGTCCTCTATACACTCATTCTAATCTGGTTCACAATAGGTTTTTTCCATCACTCTGCATTGTGTGGGTAAACTGCTTTAGAGTAGTTTTGATAACCACAAGAAAGAAATTACCATAAAAATCTGTTCTCTTCCTTTGAGGTCTAATCGACTTACTTAAACTCAGTTTGTAATGAACGGAAGAACTATTTCCACAGAAGCTGAGCTGCCTTAAACTTTCTCCCATGTATATGAATACATTCAAAAATCAATATTGTGTAGGTATATAGATAAAACAGTTCATTTCTTGGATTCTTAATTTGACAGATATCCAGTGGTTTTCATCACAGCCATTGACAGGTTTCAGTTAAATGGCCTAACAGAATTTCCTAAATCATTCTTCGTTTCTAAGACAGTTTGGTGATCTTAAAGGCTCCTAAACTCAAGGAAAACTGTTAGCTGAGAGCTCTTTTTATCTGTAATATGTGATATGATTCAAGTCCTAATTTTACATTAGCTGGTGCATGTAACATGACTTACTGATTATACAACAGAAGTGGGTGCAAGTCAATGATCAGATTGCTTTAAAGCAGTATATTAAAAAGGGGAGCTAATAACAATTCCACATTTAATTAGTTTTGTTGTCACAAGAAAAAATATCTTGAATATCTCCCCCTAACGATCAAATTTTAACTACTAAAGAATACAGTTATAAACACTAACCTGATTTACTGTAAAAACTAAAATAAGAACATAGAGATAAACCATTTACCAAATATAAAACCAAGCATAGGAGTAAAAGAATAAAAACTGAGTGGGAATAAAATTGGCAAACACACATTTTAATGTTAAATAAAACATGAGTCAGCTGTAACAATGAAATAATTAAAGAGACATTGATTTGTTGTGCACACTGATACCATACAATGAAGGGAGCATAAACAGGCACTTGAACTGATTTTTACTTTTGTTATAATTACTATCTTAATTTAACATGCATGAATCTGGAAGTGTTTCACATGATATATTTTGTAATCCTTTATTAGTCACTGTTAAAAGTTTCTCTGTGTCATGATTATTATGAAATATATGCACAATCACCAACAAAAAATTATATATACCAAGAGTGAACTCACGGTAAGATATATTTTATTCTGAACTTTGGTCATAAAAGGTACAAGGGACAGCAGTAATAGTTATATAAGTTAGTATATCTGATTCTTGAGTCTATGAGAATAGTATGGAAACATAAGCAGTTATGCTCCAGGTATACTTTGGAGTTTTTTTCCATGATTCTTACTGAGCACCCAGCTTAGGACTGTAAAGAATTAGAATTTTTCTTCACTACAATATATGTGTAGGCAAACATATCATAAATTCATTTCAAAGCATAAATATCTTTTAATTGTTCTTTCCTTGAGGAACAACACCAATGTGCTACTACAGGGTTTATAGATGGCCATTCAGGTACAACAGAGAATTGTACAATATGAGAATGTAATTACAAGAATAATTATAAGAATAGAACATAATTATAAGAATAGAATAAAGCTGAAGTTAATACAGAGAATTTTCTCATGTGTGTAGTTTTGATTCTGTTCTTCACTGACCATAAATCAAACTTCTTTGAGGGGGGAATTTATTGAACTAATGGTCTTTTATTCCCTTGTTCATAACCTGAGGCTAAGATCAAGTAGTCCTATTCTGAGGCTTACTCCAGTTTGTAGATGCAGCTATTATATTTAAAAAATGTTCCCTAATAAGTAAGTGGTCTCTATTTACTATTTATTACATTATTTATGTTGTTATAAACCAAAAGTTGCAAGAGGAATGAGCCAGAAAAGATTAATGCAGGGAAGCTACTTCTCAAGGACAGTGGCTATCCACTGTAGTCTAAAGGAATAGCAACATAAAAACAATATTAAAAGGAAATGATGAATGAAAATGTCAAAGTAGTAAAACTTAGGTAAGGCAAGAAATGATATGGGAATAATTTGGTGAGCATAAGAAAGATGACCTTCAACTCGCTTACCAAAAAAAAAAAAAGAATCGCCACATAGATGCAAAAGAAGAGTAAGGGGCAGACAATGTGACAACTGGGAAACTCGTCAACAGTATTGTCATTGACATGGAAAAGGATGGGACAACTGTTGAGCACACACCTACATGGGGATGAGGAAGGTACATAGTCCTTGCTTATATGATAACATCAGAGACAGTTTGGCCTTAATAAAAGGCTAAGGACCCTTCTCTTGCTCAAATACCTAAAGGAACATAAGCAACTCCCTCTGTCCATATAAGCTGAGAAAAATTGGTGAATCCTGAAATTTATGTGCTGGCTCATTTCTTAAGGAACACTTTTCTAAGTATTTAATTATTTTCCTGATTCTATTTCTAAAGATGAATAGCACAAATTCTGAAAAGATAGTAATGACGTTTGACTATAGCACAAATATTTGGGGAAATAATATTTCAGTATGTTATGGTATGTATTAAATAATATTAATAGCAACATTAACATTTGCGTTCTCATGCAAGTGAGTATGAAGTTACCCTTCTGTATAATTGACTAAGAATTCTTGTTGAACATATTTTCTACATGTTTCTATGACACTAGAATAATACATTTTTATCAAATTGTACTTTAAACATGCAAAGATGTTCTAAACAGTATACTTAGAACAGGATGGTAGACATCTACTCATAAAAATGGATTGCTGCAAACATAAAGGACTGGTTAAACAGATGGAGTTCAAAGGTCATAATTAAATTTTGTCATGTGTTTGAATATCTGAGAAAACTCAAACTATTAGTTTATAAGCAAAAGGAAATGTTGTTGGAATAAAAATGTGAGAGATAAGAGAACATGTGTTCACAGTTGAAAAACACCTAGCCCAAAATCACATTTTTTTCTTCTATAAAACTAAAATGTTGTTCTCCTTTTTCCTCTATGTAAACTTTGCAATTTCTTGCCTACTCCTATCATGTCATGGCAGTATTACTTCAGTGTGTTCTCTGTGGCTTTGTCTAAGTATACACAGAAATTAGAACTTATAAAAATTTTGATAGCAATTTTCTAGAAACTTAGCTTCCAATATAAAAAGATCAACTCCTTTCTATTATTTATTGTGCCATTTGTGGGACTCAGAACTCAGAAACAACCTGTTTCTCAGTTCCAATAGTAAAAGTCACCATGGACACTCTCTTATAACCTGCTTCATCTTAGCCTTGATGGAAGTGGGGATATGAAGGTCAAAGGTAACCTGCTATTCCTCCACTTACCTATTTTTAAAAGCAAACATTTTCTTTAAGAAAGAAAAAGGGTATACTTGATCTAATCTTCTATTCAGATATCACTACCCCTGCAATTCACATAGAAACCACTTTGAGTTTCAAAATATTTTCAGCTATTTTTTTCAGCACTTGTATGAGACATTGATGAAAGTTTTAGCTTACTTAGATTTAATTTACTCTTTTTCTATTACTTACTGCAGCTTTCAGAAAAAAAACTTAAGAATCAATTGCAACATCTTTACAAATATTTACAAAATCTCAAGAAAATAGCCGAATGCATCAATTTTCTGTTATCCACTACTTTCTCTCCTTTTCCTGATATGTAATTTATCTTTCAATTTACTTATACATTTTATCTTATTTTTATTGAAACTATTCTGTGAACTAATCTTTCTGATTGTTTTTTACTTTTTGTTCTATTACAAGAGAAATATGTGAGCACATTCAGTACTTTTCCCTTCCTGTATAATTTATTTTTGTTTTCCAAGTCTTAAAAGAAATCTGATACAGACACATCGATATTTTATCATGTTTTTCTATCTGAGCTCCTCATCAGGAGTTTGCTGCTGTGCTTTTAATAAAGTTGTTTACTGCAACTGACTATTCTACAACATTATCCCCCAATTACATTCCCTAGAGATCCTGTTTGCATGCACTGACTTTATAGAGTCTTTTTTGTTTTAGGTTTTCAGTGATAGCTCTTTATGCAAAATGTTCAGAAATTGTGCTCCCAACTTCACACAATTATGTGACTTCACACACCTAATGAACTTCACATATTATATACACAAGGACAGAAAAAGTGAGCCTGAACTTAGTGAATAATAGTCAAATTTCTCTAATACTAGTATATACCTTTTTACTTTCATCTGTGTAGACATATCCACTTCTGACCATCCTCATGTTAAATTTCCATTACTTTTTATTACTTTAAGCAGATTTTGATAAGCATCATTTGTATCAGCCTTTTTTTTTTCAGTTACTGGTTGATTGGAATGGAATTTTCAAAAGTATCTTAACCAAATTTAGTTTTCCAGTTTAGATTAGCTTTGCCTGTTGCCAAATGCCTCTGTTTTCTATGAGATAGTCTTTTAATATAAATTATTATCTTTTTTTATCCTTCTCTTATAAATGTTTTTTATCCTTCTCTCCTCAATTGGCATCAAGTTAATGCTATTACCATACTACATTGCTTTTACTGTAGATGGATAAAACACTGATTCTACCAAATACGCTACAACTATTCCAACTATCCAGAATGCACTTAACAATACATTTATCATAATGCAGTGGATTCCATGAACAGCATAAAGATAATGCTGCACATTTAGAACAAGGTAGACAGACCAGAAGTGTGGCAATGAAAGACAAACAAGGCCATTGGACATTGATAGGAACCAGGCTTCATTATTTATGTGATTTATTGAATAGACTGGTGGTGATTGCTTTTTTTTGGAAAGACTCAGAGGGATTGAAAGGGATCTCACGACAGCAGAAATAACTGCATGATGACACAATCTCAGCAGCCATTCCTTCCACCCAGCAGTAAAGGCTGCTGAGCTTCCCCTATTCTGCACTTCAGTGAGCAGGACTTCATTTCCCACACACTGTACCCCTCAGCACAGATCAGTTATTCCAGTTGAGCACTGGAAATGGGATTTGCCCATTATCATCTAGCAACCCCTTGCCAATGTGGTTGGCAATGGGGAACTCAAAAACAGCCAAGATATCAGTGAGATTAGATTATGGAGGGCATGTAAATAATGGTGGTTCCACTGCACTTGTCAGTATACCCACATAGGAGGCAAGTATGTTCTCTAATCCCAAATTCTTACAGGCTATTTATATCTTGATAGATAAGAGGAGAAGTTGCAAGGACCTAAAAAAAAAAGTTCCTCATTAAATTTACATTGCCATCACATGATCAGTCATATAGCCAAAATACATCCAGGTCTAGTTACATATTTTTGTAGGATACATATTTATCTTAATTGGAGACTGCTTGCAAGCATATAGTGTGAGCATAATACAAGGGAAAAAAACCATCACAGAGTCCTAACAGTCAAAGTCAGCTTTACATTCGAATCATCCAGCATATGACTGTTAAACCAAAGGGTATGTTTAATAAAAAACAACTATTCCATTGGAAATATATAATAATAGTATAATAAATACCCACCAAAGAGAATTTTTTCTTTGGTAAAAAAAAAAGTTTAGTAAGAGCTGTCTTAACTAAGGGAAGGACCATGGGTAAGAGAAAAAAAAATTAGATTAATGTATTTACACAACATTATTTGACCTCCTGAAAAATGGATTGAATAATATGTGTTCATTAATAATGTATTTGATGATTCAGAGGGAAAAATGATCTCATATATTATTCACAAATATTATTCCAACATGTCTAATAAATATCCTGCAAAAAATCCATGGTTTCAAGTCTCCAATGTGGTTTGCAGCACCACATTCATATTTCTCTTTATTATATCTGCTCTTTAAGAGATTACAATTAACAGTCAGCTCTGCTCTCATGGAGTGAGACTGCCTTGCAAGATTAAAATCTATTAAAAAATCTCAAGATTTGGCGCTCCATTGTCCAACGTGCTACACTCAGAGAAGTGTTTTTACATTTCCTATATATCAGACAACTCAATATAACTTCTAACTTGGTAACTGAAAATAATTTTTTTCTTTTTTCCAAAGCAACAATCCGAAAGAAGATCAAACTCCTCAGATAATTAGTATTAGTGATCACATATCATTAAGTGGAAGTCTGGAATTAAAATATTTTGACAGAACACAAATTCGAAATGCAGACAAATGTCTTCATCATTGTTATCTGATTTGACACAAGTAGAATTCATACATTTCATTCTTTTACCTATATAAAGGCCTAGCAGAATAGAGACATTGAGAAACTTGTGAATAAGTTAGCAGTGACGTTCAGCTCAGATCCAATCTAAGCTTTTTTGTGAAATCTATGAAAGTTAGTTTCAGATGAACCTTATCTCTCTTTTTTTCTGAATTCGTGATGAATGTGGTGGTGATGAATGTTCTAATTCTTTTTCTCACAATCATCCTCCTTTCGAAAAACTAAAGAAAAGCAGAGTACTAAGGAAGGAAACTAACAAAAAACTGAAGAAATCAATGAAAATTCATTTTGAATAGTTTAATTGACTAGTTGATTATAAAAATGAAAAGATATAGCATAATCAATAGTTTATCTTTAGAAATTTTAACTAATAGTTGCATGTGTTCTTCCTAAATGTAGGAAAAAAGCATTAAAAAGGCCAGTGACATTCAGCCATGGTGCAAACAGGTGCAACTTCAGGAGTCACTCACTCACACCATATTTGAATTTGTCTCCAGCAAACTGTGATGGTTTTGATGGTCCAAATATTCATAGAAGAAAACACCTAAGGAAAGCTTTCCGAGAAACCAAAGATGACAAAAAGCATATTGCAGAAGGCTTGAAGTTTCATAGGAAATGTTTTGAGTTTTTTAATTTGACTGATTGGAGAGCTTCCACATGGATGAAATACATGCTAAATTATTTACAGATAATTACATCGCTGTGCTGTTGCTAAAATATTAAGACACCGTTGTCCCACAGGAGAAATTGTGACAGACATTGGCACATCAGCTAATGAATAGCTGTGGGGTAATGGGAAAAAAAAAAAGAGCTACCACAAGGCCCTGGAATTAGGAAACAGAATGTCTGTAAGTAATCCACACTCACAGAAAAATGTCACTTTCCCTCTCCCCCTCCCTCCTACTAATTATGTATAGAACAAATGTTCAGCATTTGGTAGATGTTGCTTGAAGGCATTTTTTTCTGGAAATAGACTCAAGGCCTCCTCCACTCCCTTTTCTTTATAGGCAAGTTTGACCTAGAAATATTGTATAATAACCTTCAACCAAAAATGTTTCCAAATACCGACAAAAGATTGGGCGGCTGTTTTGCAGAAAAGATGCTTCGCTACCAGCAGAGCAGTAGAGATCTCATTTCACTTTTGAAATTACGGAGGACTGTTATTGCACATCACAGAGTGAATCAATGAGAGGAACACTCCCAGAATATATACCCAACATAAGAGCATTGCAGCATTGGACAGAAAGCTATGTATAAGAATAGCTATACTCTGCCAAATCTAAGCTCTCATTTAAGTCAGCTGAAACTTCACAGAATTTGAACAATGAAGAAGGATTTTAGATCACAGAGATCTATTTTCTCAACCATTCCACAGTACTTTTTAAAAGGTATGCAGGGCACATTGGGGTTGCCTGGAAGGGTGAAAACATTCATATGTAAATATAATCTTCATAAATTTGGGCTGTGATTCTGAAGATTCATATATCTTAGTGCTAATCCCAAGGGTCCGTACGGCCCCAACCCACCCTAAGTAATACGAATCAACTTTTAAGAAAATGCTTATCTAATATCAACAGCAACCTGCTGGCTTGCACTTCTAAAATATTAGTATCAAATAGTTCATTAAAAGATCTTTTATTCAGTAGACAGCTTAAGCACAGTGCCAATGACCAAGCAAATGAGATATAAACACATCACTGAAGTATATGGGTACATGCTTTTCTCAATAAAAATCAGCTTAAGTGAGTGCTCAAACAACATAAGATTCTAATTTGGAAAAAAATAAATAATTTCTGTAAATAAGAATATTCTTTATCTTGCATGTCAACCAAAATACAAATGTGCAATGAGGTACATCACTTCCCCACAGGTATGAGAGTAAACTAATCACCTAACATCCACCTATTCCTTTACACGTATCTCTCTAACAGAGCAGATGTTTTTAGTATTCAGGTATACTGATGTAAAAAGTGTTACTGCTGTGAGCAAAGATTATTAAGTTAGGACTAAACTGATTTATATCCTAGTTCATCCTAGTATAGGATATCCTAGTATATC
>JAUBOD010000208.1:7459118-7470118 GCA_032353885.1 Nothura maculosa | reverse complement strand
TAGTTCATCCTAGTATATCCTAGTTAGTTCAACTTTGCATAGAAAAGAAAAAGTAAAGCTTGTAAAAAGTGGACATTCATATGACTTTTAATATACATGGATCTAGGGGTATCTTACAGAAGAAAAATAGGACAGAGATACTGTCCTCATTCAAAGACAAATAATATCTCCTTATATTTGTTTCTATACATTTGAAATGTTGTTTTGAATTGGGTCTTATCATGTTTTGTGATACAACCTGATGTGCCACGATGAAACTTGATAGCAGGTTTTGTCAAAGTCAATAGAAATTAGCAAATATTCATATAATTTTTGTGGGTTTTGTTATTGTCACCTGGCAAATACTAAGCTCCCTTCAGGAAAAACACAATGGAGCAGTTCATGCTTCAGAGGGCATGTAAAAAAATGTGTTTGGAAACAATTCTGCTCAGATTCACAACTTCTGAATTTTTCTTTCCTAAATTTGACAGAATGATACCATAATTGTTTCCACAACAATCATGGTACAGCTCAGTGATTTATATTTTAAGTTGGGTGTGAAGCAGCAGGAGCAGATTAACTTTGTAGAAACAAAGATTCTTGACTGTAAATATCTTAGCAACAAAAATGGAAAGATATACATTGAAAACAGTGTCTAATTACAGAGCCCAGATGCACTGCCAGCACTTGCAGGACACAGTTTGCCCATCAGTTGAAGAGTAACTACCAGGCAGACTTTACCATCAAGATTTTTAATATTGGCTACAAATGAAAGTTTCTGTATTTCAGTAAAAACTCCCAGAAAGGACAGAAACTCATGTCTCCAACCTACTAAAACAGATACTTCACTGGTCTTGTTTCCATTGTCAAAAGGGGTGAGATTATATAGTAATAAATGCATTGGCTACCTTGCTACAGGTCCTCGGGGAAGCCAAGCACTGCAGTTTTAAATGAGATAAGGAAGTGTTGACATCAGCTATATCACAAAGAAGACTGAAGACATGATCTTCACTGGGATTTCAGGGTGAGGTGACAATGGCCGGTACCTTGTCACATCTCCACCAATGCTACTTCTGTGGATCTGGAGACACAACATGAGCACAGGCTGAGATTGGATGGGCTTTCAGAAGGACAAACACAACCCGCTGGCCTGGGGTCTAAGGTCCAGGAGACTGACATAAGTCAGGTGGCAGCTTTGTATCAACACAGTTACCCAGTATGAGAGGGAAAAGAGAGGTGAAGCCGCACACAGGCCTTGCTTTCATCCCCATCGTCTGAGTCTTCATCTCCTTGAAACATAGTTGTTGAAATGCAGATAGAAAACAGCAGAGTCTAGTCCTCAATTCATTCTTATGAGTGGACAAAAGATACCTATATAGCTTTTTTCCCGCTCTTCACGGACTTTTAGCAAGTGTAAGCTATCCTTTAGAAGTAAATTTGCTGGGATACAACTGAAATCCAGAAATTGACGTCCACCTGAAAGTCAATTTGTCCTTTTAGAAGGATTTCCCTCCCAGCATTAGGAGATGGGGCAGAAAACAAAAGCGCGGTCACTTCCTCCTATGATTTCAGTGTAAATGATTGCATTTACACTGCTCAGAAATGCAATCTATTACTTATATGCTCTATATCCTCTATACCCTCTGCGGCACTTTCTAACAGGTAAGACTGCTAAAATGGGAAAAAAAGCAGTAACTGGAACCACCCGTGTAAATTTCATTAAAACACATATAGAGCAATGGTCACATCTACTTTGACTTAATAAGTGTGAAAGTGGAAAGAGAATAAGCAGGTGGGAACATAATCAGAATTCATTTCAAGGGTATGAAATTCTAGCCTGAGATTTACTTGTTAGTCTCACAGATAAAAAGGATTAATTAATGAAGCCTGCACTAGATAGATAAAGGATACTGATGGATTTTGTTAATTTTATCGGGACAAGTAGCAATAGCAGAACAGCCTAGCCTGAAGTTTATGCCACCTTGAAACTCTTTCCAGCTATCACTCTGCATGAAAACACACTAAACCTACAAATAAAAGAAACAGTGTGAAACTTGGCACAAAGAATTGTATCCTGCAGTAATTCTCTTTCTACATTTGTGCTGGTATAACCACACAAATCTAACTCCAGCACTTCATCCACAGTGCTTGATTATTCTTCACCTATACCAATAAGCAATGTGCAAACTCTAGAAAATATCTTGCAAGAGCGTATGTGTATGTCTGCCAGGCATGACATTTTGTCAGCTGAATCATGCTGGACTTCATTATGCCTTTCGATACAAGCCTTCAATATTGATTTGTAAAATATAAACCACAAAGATGTTTTCTGTACAAAATTCAGGCTTGCTCAAGCTTGTAGGCAAGTGGAAAGATCCTAGAGTCTAATAATCATCACGGCAAACAGTTATATTTAAAAATATTTAAAGAAACGTCCCTGAAAATACACTTAACAGAAAGTTAAGAAACTCTCGGCTGTATTAGGAATCAAACTATTGCATTGACAAATTTATATTTAAATTATAAGCTTGAAAGTGAGCTTGAAAAATGGAATTCAGATTGTTATCTATCCAAAGCAAAGATCTGTTAATCAAAAAATCCTAAAAATGTGGAGGGTAGTATCTGTAAATACTTAGTTATGTACAAAATGGTAACTTCAATCTTTTCAAATTCTGTGGGTTAGAGAGCACACCATCCTACCATTTTCTACTTTTTTCCTACTATATCATTACATGTTACATCATATTTGTTTTGTTCAGCTGGTACTATAGGAATTTCCTGGTCCTGATCACTCTTTTGCAGTTAATAGCCTTTGAAAATTTGTCTGTCATTTGATGGCCTCTCAGCAAATGTCCACTAAATTAAACAAATCCATTCCTCCACATTGCTGCCATGGTGTCAGCATATCCTTTTTCTACAGAAACACGTATTTTGTCTCAATTGCATGTATTAGCTGATGGTGAAGGTGAACACTAGCCCAACTTCATCAAAATGGTCTGGATAAGAGGCCTGTTACTGCCTGTAAGGGCATTTGTCCACAAATGGCAAGGCTAAAGAACCACTGGTCACTTTAAAGAGCAACTGGGCATCTTCAGAGAGACTTTTCAAACAGGCACAGAGGCAGCTTCAGCAGAAGCCTGAAAGAAACATGAAAATTGGTAAGAGCGGGGAGAGCTCTTGGAGCAGAAACAGCAGCAGTTACAACATGATGTGGTGCAGGTCTTTGCAGAGCAGCCAGGCCCCAGGCCACAGGGAGCAGCTGGACCCAACGAGGGGCTGTGACCGTGGAAGGGTGGCAATTAAAACTTCCTGAGGTTGGCTAGGGAAGATTGTTCAGAAATCCATGGCATTTATTCATAAGCATCTCGTCTCGTGGTACATCTCATCTTGTGGTGTTGCTGACACTGAGGTTAAATGTATATCTCACTGATGGCTTGTTAATTGCATGTTGTTAATAAATCAATAAACCACTTTCGTCATAATTTGATTTAAACTGTGTGAACTAAGCTTTTCCCTGCAACAGCTGATGTTTTTCTGCCTGCTGTGAGCCAACAAGGAAATGTTGATGGTACCTCTTACTAAGCACAGAACTGAGTCCTTCATTCATTATGAAAACTTCATGAAACTTGTTTTAGAAAGAGCACTGAAATACTAACATGTATAACTTCAACATCCTTGCTAGAGGGCAGAAATACAAAGAACAAAAAAGATTAGTAATTATCCAGTAAAGTTATAAATTACATTAATCCCATTTATAATTCCACATCAGTTTCCAAAGAGAACAACCTACAATAAATGCACATTAGCAGCAAGACAGGTTGATTGTGGTTTGGGATCTTGGTACCAACCACAATTTAAATGGACATTCATATACTTTTATAGCAATTGCATCAGCCTTCAAAAGATGAGGAAGCCAGTTGCTATTACTATCCCTACACATCAGTTACAGAAGATCTAGGTTCTATATAAACATATTGGCCATATTTGGGAATTTTTTTGTGCTAAAAGCAGTTTTTTTAAGTTGACAGCCAGGCAAAAATGAAACAATTAATGATTTGGCTAGATTTGAAACTTGTTTCTCTTTTTTTTGATAAGGCATATTTGCTTAGCTTCATTGTTAAACATAACTAAAGAACTCAGCTTCATAAAATGATAGATGAAAAGTAATTCCTCACTTTTTTTACTTTGAAATGCACAGTAAAACATATATATTACATTTGCAACCTGAATTCAAACATCTTCTCTGTCCAATTTAGAGAAAAAAATCCTAGTGAATGTCGTTCAATTCTCCAAAACATGATTCTCCCAAAGTGATTTTAATGAAATGCTCTCTACATAAAGTTGTCCCATTTTGTATAACTGTTTAAATATTCATTGGGCCAGACAAAAGAGGGTGATTCTGGCACTGGCATTTGGATATTAAGTGAAGCACTCAAGAGCTAGACTCCAAATTTGAGCTCTTGCTAGTAATAGTTCTTCATCACTTACATCCAGACCACCATAAAATAAATGTTCATTCATGGGTCCTCTATTACCTGAAAAAAATTTATTTGAGTATAGCTGCAAAATATTGCTTGGTAGAGTTTAGAGTCTTCGCTGTGATATTCATATGCAACTCTTTTTTTTTCATTTCTGTCCTTGGCAGTGCAAATAGCTGATGTGTCACTTGAAAATATTGATGCAGTAACACTGCACTGTGAAGAAAATATTTTTATTCTTCAAACCTGCACTTAAGGGGCTTCATAAATTGCAATGATAGGCCAGTCACTTTGCTTCAGGCAGCTTGTCATAATCTTTAATTTTAAATGGGACTGAAATACAATTAATTCAATCTTAATTGCAAAGACGTTGCATTCAGAATGATAATCTGTGCCTCAGACCCTCAACTATGCTAGTATTGTGACTAACAGGATCACCTGCACAAGATGAAAAGTAAAATTAATGAGGACTCTTAAATGCATGAAATATCAACATCCTTTTATAGATCCAGCAGAAAAAGTAAATAAAACAAAATGAATAATACCTCTCACCTACTCTTTAGGTATCTACAGTTATATACTTTCACTCTGTTGACGTTACAGATCTGGCTAAACAAGTATGTAACTGTAGATGCCTAAGGGACAGTGCTAAATTTTCTAAATGAAACCATATTATAACCAAAGGTTATTTCTAAGTAAAACCATTGCCAAAACAAAAGAAACATATTTAATGTATTTTTTTAGTCCCTTTTCTACACACATCTCTTGCTAATATTTGAATAGTTTTGTGGAAAATGTGTTATTCAAACCTAGGCTCAACATAGGAGTAACTGGATGATTCTCTGATCCCCAATACACAGTAACAGATTGTTTCTGTCAAATAAAGCTATTAGATTCTCCCTATTGCCTTAAAATCTCTGAAGTAGTATAAATATGTGTTTTGAGTCTGGCCATGACAGAGTTTTATATGGAACTGAAAGACGAGTTCACATATTTCTTTAAATATAAAAAGCAGGTGTTCTGCATAAGAACAATATAAAAAGCTTTTCTTTATACAACTCTCAAGAAGGTGCTCCACATCTTATGCTGTTGTAGACGGATTAACTCTGCTCCACTTAGGTGAGCAGAATGTGGTAAAATTACGACTTAGGCAGCACGATAACCCCATTTTTTTTTATTTTAACACACATTCATTCAGCCTTACATAGGAAAACAAGTACCTTTTTACAGTTTGGCTCTCCACAAAAGTGACCTCAGAATTGGCTTAACTAAGTCTTATCTAATCTTAATTAATTGCTGTTTGGGTGATGCAAGGATAAAAATAAAAGAATGATTGCCATCATAACAGCAAGAGATAACCAGTTACTGTTCGCAAAAGCTGGCAAGATATTGAAAAAAAAATCAATTTACCATGAGAGGTTTTTTTTATATTTACTTTCCCCACAACTCCCAAAGCCAAAGAATTTGAATATACCTATTAGAGAGTGCAACAGCATTAAGAGCATTTGTAAATTAAATCTGTAAGCACAAGTTTAGGAGAGTAGACAGAATAACTTTAGCATGGTGGTACTAATATACAGTCATCACACTTCAACAGATGGATAAAATAATCAATTTTATTGGAACTACAGACTATGGTAAAAATGTTGTGCATCATCATTTTTCATTTCTCTATTTCAGTCTTCTTAAGCCTTTTCTTACACTCAGTATCTTGAACTTACAAAAAGTTGAATACTTTATAGAAGAAGTAAAGAATTTCTCATTTATCACAGTCTAATTAACAAAAAATGTAGGAGTGTAAACAAAACACAAAAACACACAAAAAACAACTATTACTATTGGTCCAGTTATAGTAACACTAAATACAAACCAGCCTGACTAAAGGTACTACCATTAAAAATTACTATGGAGCAAAACTTCCCATCTTAATCACCTCTCTCTCTGATCTTAAGGTCCCCCTTGCTCTGCACCCCTAGTTTTAAAGTGAACAGTTTCAGAAGGGAGGGAAGGCATTTGAAAAGTCAGTAACACCCTGAGCTCTTCACCAGGAGGAGTGTGATGGTAATGACAGAGCTTTCAGGGGGCAAAACCACTGCTTACTCTTGGGCTAACAAGAGTCCTGCCCCACACTGCCCAGAGATGTCATTGCAGTGGCCAGTGGCTCTCGGGTTCCCACAAGGAATTTGCTCCCAGGATTATCTACTCTGGAGCAGGGTGATTGCAGGCAGGCACTAGGCAGCTGCAGGTTTGGCTGGTTATTTTTGTGCACCTGACAAACACTGTCAGGGTCCCATTACAGGTGAAGGTTGTTTGCCAGTTGTGACCACTCACCTAAATCTTGTGTTAGAAGACAGCTCTCTGAGCTGAAATCCTCCAGTCTGCACAGCCAGAGGCAGCTAAGAAAAACTGGGAATATATTTTAGTTAGGTCACCTAGCAGTCAGTGGTATCTTAAATTACAGTGAGTTATGGAGAGATATGTTTTTGGGTGACTGAGAAGACAGCTTAGACCTCGCAGAAGACTATTTCTTGACTTTTTGTTTTTTACTTTGACCAGCAAATCTTATGGAATTGTGTAAATTATTTTGAAATAGCAGACAGGTATAGATGTATCTGAAAGCTAGACACATTCACATTGGAAGAGGAGAGCAAGGAATGAAGAGATTCCCAACAGAAGAATTCATAATAGACTAGGAATTAAAGTATTTGACACAGCTACATTTTAGACATCACTTTTCCCATTGAGTAAAATTTTAAAAAAATAAATTATTCCTTTATGCTTCTCTGAGAAGCAGAAAGTTTTCCAGTCCAAAACAAGAAAGAACAGGCCTGGGACCTTGCCTTGCAGTTTAAATTGAGAGAGGTTAAACCCTGGTTCTGCTGCAGGCACAACCTACACTGCGATTATCCCACAGAACACGCCAGAAAAATAATTGATTCTTCAAAATGCTCTGTTGTGGACCACTGTCTCCTGAGAATTAGAAGAATCTCACCACTTAAAATATTTATGAAGTGAGCTTCTAAGAATGTTTGTAAAGTGAATGCACTGAATTGAATCCTTCTTAGGTAGAGATCTGGGCAGAATGTCCTGCAACTAACAGGGCTTCTCCATAACTAACAACATTTTCAAGTGATGACAAGAGAGACTTGCAGAATCAGAAATTCAATAACCTCCTCCATATGTCTGAACAGAAAGGAACTAGAACCAGAAGGAAATTAAAATTCATAATGTTTCCTGTCTTTACTTCAATATTTGCAACTAGAAGAAGGCATTACAAAACAGGGTACAAAACTTTTCCTACAGGCTGTTCTTGACATCCGCAAAGTTTACATGAAACTGTGCAGGATGAGCCAAAAGCCTGCAGATCGGTAAGTTCAAGGCAGATGCTAACTGAAGTATGGCAGCCATGTATTAACAGATTGAGCCTTTCTGCAGAAATCTCTACATACAGCAGGTTCATCAGGGGCAAGTGATGGAATGATTATGGGTCTCTGCAAGGAACTGAGATAAAGGTAGTGACAGAGGCTGAGGCTATCAGCCAGGATGACATACATTACGCTAGACAGATAAGGTGCAAAATCACGAAAGCCATTGATTTCCTGATAGCACAAAATGGCTTAGCTGCAGCATTTTAATACACTGCCAAAGAAAGAGTGAATTGTAGTGAGTCAGGACTGGGATGACTCTTTAAAATTTAGACTAATAAGTGGAACAATTAATGTGCTTTTAGTAATCAATAAGAGCCTAATGCACAAGCGCCATTGTTTCTCTCTGTGACTGAGATACATTGACCAGGCTTAGCAGTGCTGAGTGCTTTCTAGCTTATCAGCAAATTCTTATCAGAAATTCTAAGCCTTGAATAACATTTAAAAATACACTGAACACAAACATTTAAAAATATATTCATACACAAATAAACACACATTACTTTCTAACAATAAGGGATAGGCTTTAGAAACCAGCATCTGATTCAATTGCTTTCCATCATATACAAATATTCACATTCTAGTCACATACACATATATATTCATAGCAAAGGTATCTTTAAAAAAAGCAGGAAAAGCTATCTGAATCTATCCAACATAGAAAGATAATCAATATACATAGGACTAAAACATTCTAAAATTCTATCCAAAGTCATGATATGAGGTAGTTAAAATGTTTGGTTTTAAAAAATAAAATATAAAGTGAACATTATTGACTTGATAAAAAAACACCATTTGATATAAGGATCATGCCAACATTCTAATTAAACAGTTCTGAAGCTGCTAATAATATCTCATTAAGAAGATGCTATAAAAGTAAGTCTGCTGGGGAATAAGATACAGTTGGATTATGTATAATCACATTTTTGTCTGTTTGCCAAGGCTTTAGAAATGATTTTGTAGTGTTCATGAAGCAGGAAAACAAATTTCTATACTTGACGTTAAGCAGATGTCATTGTTTTGTAACAGCACAAAAAGTTCAAGGTAAATCTTTCACAGTGATCATTTCCTTGATAACACTGAAAAAAAAATCTTAGTATAACTAGAAAGGATTGGTATCATTTTCAGATCACTCAATATTGTCAGAATTCTTGCTTTTCCTCAGCTGTCTCACAGGCATTAAATTCAATTTCCTCAGCTAAGATTTTTTGAAGATCATTAAGAAATTTATATTCAAATCATGCAAGACTATTTCCTTTGCTAAAATGCAATAAAGTGAGGCATAAACATCCCCACAGATGATTCTGTTTGCTTCTGTCCATATTCTGATATTTTGCGGCCCAGGGCTGTAGTCAGTTGTGCTGGTATAAATATGGATTGTGCCTTTACTCACTGCAAAGCCAAAGGAACTTTGCTGAATTGGGCAGTCTCAGGCTGTGGCTCAAGGTAAGCTTCACAGAAAGACTCGTCTGATGAAACATACTGGTGATTCATGACAAATGTTAGTATTACTTTTTCATGCTGAGGCTTAGCACAGCTTTCTATTCAAAACTCCAAAGTTCTCACAAAAGTTGGTCCTTTCCAACTGAGTCACAAGTGAGTAAAGGTGTACATATGTTTCTCTATAATAGGTTCTTTTCTTTTTTCTCTTTTTAGTATGTGCTTATTGGAGGCAATAGCTTCTCAAGTTCTTTGCAACAGCAGTTACCTCAAGGTAAGTTAAAGAGCACAGACCTATTATGAAGGCTGAAGAAAGCATTGACTGTCTATTGCCTTTGCTATAAGCTATCAGAAATCTCCTTTAAAAATCAGTGCATTCTCTGGTTGACGATTGGCTGAAACAGCACTCAAAATCAGAAAGAAATGCTTTATTTCACAATAGGGAGGATATAAATCCTAATGGCTTGAACTTTTAGCTACTACTTTTTAACAACCTCCTTCACTATTCTCCAGTCAGGTTTAAACAGACTAAGAAGAAAATGCCAACCTTAGCACTTAAATTAGAGCCACGGTTTAAGAATTGTTTTCCTTTTACCCTGAAATACAGTCTATCTAATTATTATCATCCCCGGGCTTTTTTTCTTTAAAAGAAAATATTGACCCTTCCCGCAACTGACACCAAAAGAGGCTGGCTGCCTTTAGAGACAGCTCTGCAGCACTCCCTTTTCAAAGAACAAGGTAGAATTCAGTAAAGCAGGGGGAAAAAGGCAAATTAAATATGAAAAACAAAGATCAGCCTCAACTCCTGACAATGTTGTGTTCGTGCTGTGATCTGGGAGACTCAGCTCAGGTGAGGGAAGCTAACCTTGGTGCCCGACAGGAGCTGCTTTATAACAGGGCTGATGCCCCCAATCTTGAAGAATGGGATTTGTGTGGCATCACTCAAAACCTCTCTCTGGATGCAAGCGCACAGTAGGGCTCTGGTCTTAAACAAATCCCCAAACTCCTCTCCTCCAAAGGAAAGATTAGCTTGAACAACACAGCTAAATCGATTTAGGAAGAAGAAGCAACAATAACTAGGAGAGGACGCCAGGGCAGAATGCAGTATCAGAAAATGGTCTGTCCATCCTCGGAGCTGACTGATGCTAGGGAGATCAGTGAAACGCCTCATGATTTGGAAAGAAACTTGCTCAAATACCCATTCCCAATTTCTCCTATTAGCAGAAACACCACAGACAGAAAAAAATACAGCAATACTTAAAAATATTTTTTGTATTACATTTTTAATGTCGTCTATGCTCTGCTAGAAGCTTTTTCTAAGTCTTTTTCTAAGTGATTCTTCATAGAGAAGGAAAAGAAACAGGTATTCATTTAACTGAAGCCATTCTCATGTCTGCGTCCTTGCAAAGCAAAGGCAGCAGGCCTTTAGAGGAAAACACCATTCTGTACTCAGCCTTCTCTGCAGGTTTTTAGGTGACTTGACTTTTCCTTCTGTGACTGGCAGAAGATAAATACAGAAGTCTAATGTTGGGAATGGTCACAGGTATAGTTGAGAGTTGTCTTTTTTATCATAGAGTCAGTCAGAGAGAAATTCACAGAATCACAGAATCACAGAATCTTCAAGGTTGGAAGGGCCCTCTAGAGATCATCTGGTCCAACCTTCCCGCTCCAGCAGGCA
>JAUBOD010000208.1:7393714-7459018 GCA_032353885.1 Nothura maculosa | reverse complement strand
AGACTCCACAACCTCCCTGGGCAGCCTGTTCCACTGCTCTGTCACCCTCACTGGAAAGAAGTTCCCCCTCACCTGCACGTGGAACCTCCTGTGCTTCACCTTGCACCCATTCCCCCTTGTCCTATCACTTGCCACAACCGAAAATAGCTTGGCCCCCTCTTCCCTACAGTCCCCCTTCATGAACTTATACATGTTAATAAGATCCCCCAATTCCAAGTCTTGTAAGGGGAAATGGATTTGAATTAAAGTCACGACTCCATGACACAAAACTTCAGAAGCAAATTCAGGTTCCCTCATCCACCTTTCTCCATTCTTACACCAGATCAGCTTCTTTTTTTATCTCACCATTGACCTATGTCTGCAGCGTCACAAGGGGATCTTCCACATTAGGAGAAAAGGAATAAGCAGCAGCCTAGGCTAGTACATGGCCTTAAGCAAATAGTATGAAACCTAGTAAACAGTCATGGAACTTCAAGAATGCAAAACATAAAACTGTTTCTTTTTAGTTCATGCAGTAAATCAATGTAGCCTCAGAGAAGCCTAGCTCAGGTACTGGTGAACTCTGCTAGAGTGGGAAAATACTCCCCAGCTAAGAGTTTGATTTGGTCCAGGTACAGTGCGTGGTCAAAGACTGGAGGTAACAGACAGCTTTTTTTTTGGTTTTTTTTTTTTTGAGAAAGAGAGAGAGAATTCCCATAAAGAAAATCTGAAAATGCTTTTTGGTCATTTTGATCAATATATAATCCACTAGGAACTTCATTATTAAATACAATACAAACTCTAAGTCAAAATAAAGCCTGATACTGAACTGTTTATTTTAAACATGTTATTTTTCTCTTTTTCCTCTAAAATTTCATGAGTATTGACATTTTTAAAGATAAATACAATTTTTTTAAAAAAATAGAAAGCTTTGATTCAGCTCTTGCCTTGTTTTCAATCTCAGAATCTCTCTGCCATTTTTTACTGCCTTCATTGGTTATACTTGCTTTAATTCAGGGCAGGTTTTAATTAAATACTCAAAATATTTGCTGTAAAAACATTCCATTTGCTATGGTGGTTAATATAAGATCATAGTTATCCAACCTGTACTTCAGCGAAATGTTTAATTATCTCTCTACAAAACAGGTGAAATCATAAAACATTCTTTCTAAAGGAGATAACAAGCTTTAATTCGGGATGTTTACAACCAAGGGGAATCATATTAACTGCAGATGTTAATTTACCATAACAAGACAGGTCTACTGCTAACTACTCCTTCTTTTAAAAAGAACAACATTTGAAATAATTATTTTAACTGCAGGTGTTGGTAATGGCTCAGCAGGAACAAAAGTAGCATTTAAAACTCATCCTGCCTGCGTTGGCTGTGTTTACAGCCGCATCTTGATTCATTCTAACAAAGGATAAAACATTTCTAGACGCTGCCTGTTTGCCTGCTGAACAGAAGGGCATCGTTACCAGGCCCCCATCCTGCAGTGTTTGTGGTTCTTGACTTCAAAGCGTTTTAACTGTTCTCACAGAAATGAGACCATAAACAAAAGCTACATGCAGAAAAAGCATTTTTTCCCCTCTTTTCTAACTCTTCATATTATACACTCATTTACACTTTCTTCTAAAACTATTAATGATGAACACTAATTCAGTGATACTTACTCTGGGATTTGGGTTTGGTTTCTTTTTGGTTTACATGAAAATGAGTTTGCTAATAACATGCTCCTCCCAGCTGAATGTTAGCTGAAAAGGCACAGAACCATTTGTTTCAGTTCATTAAAACTGAAAATCCAGGAGAATTATACAACTTCAATAATGACTATTTTATTTTTTTTCTTTCTTTACAGTTTGCCATTACTACTAGGAGAACAATACTAATCTTTAATACCTTTCTTGAAATGATCTATTACAGCATGCTTTACGCATAGTACTATAAAAATTCCTTGCAATAGGAAAAAAATGACTCTAGAAAGTGTTTTCTAATTAGAAAATATTTCTTTATAGTTTCATATTGTCATGCCAATCAAAGTAATAATCTATTGCTACTTAACCGGTTAATGATAGGACTCCTTGTAAAAGCTAAATTTAAACTGTCATGAATGCTGGGAAATGTGCTGTTAATATTAGATGCATGTTGCCTTATCTTATCTTCCCATGAAAATGGATTATTCCTAAAAGTAAGAAACTCCTGATACAAAAATAGTGCAATAATTAAACAAAAGCAAGATTAAAAGTAATTTTTATTTATCTGATAACTCCCAACTATAATCACCTTCAGCAAAATGGGCTGACAACTGCTGATATGCAGATAGGCCTCCTGAGAAGATATGTAGCTTATCTGAGCATACAAAAAATATGCTGAAAAGTAGCCACAGCTGGAAAACTGAAATCAATAATTTTAACATAAGAATTATCAAAACTTTTTCCTCATTTGACTCACCACGAAAACTATAGAAAAGTGAGGATGTTGTAGATGAAGTTAAAAAGACATCTCCAGCAAAATTATGCCAACTGATGGTTACACTAGGAAGCTAACAGAATTATCCAAATTAAAGCTGGCCTCCAATAACATTATTGGTCAATAACACATTATTGGTCATCTAACAAAAAAAGAGGTCCAAAAGCGTGATGCCATGCTAAAGAATTTATCAAATCCTGAGCAAATCATTTGATATGAGAAGACCTACAGAAAAAAAATCTAGATCCAATTAATTAAAGCTCTGGGTGCTCTCCGATACACCTTCTTTTTTTAACCTCATGTAGCTCCATATTGCAGTCTGATTGGTTTTGGTGCCCTTTGTTGGTTCCAATGTAACAAACAGAGTAGATTAGAATGAAACCTTAACTGTAACCTCAGTAATCCATAATATTAACTGCATTCCTGAACCTTCATTGCCAGGTTTGTCACAAGTCACATAGCATTTCAAAGCACTTTTTTTCATAATAAAGTCCACAAATCTTAACTAAAATTGGAGGATTTCCAGTGATAGGTTAAATTCACGGTTAATTTTCCTTTGACTGTTAATAGATATGAAATTAATTTGCTTGATAAGCATTCAAAATCTTCATATATTCAAGCTACATTCAAATTCTGTAGATTAATAGTATATATCATAAAAAGCAATCTTAATAAAATATTTAAATATAAAAATAATTCATTGGCACATGTATTCTTCCCCACTAGTATCTACATAAAATTTATATTAACTTAGGAAATCAAAATTGGCCCCTTTATTGAAGTTAATTCTTACACCTCTAATCCAGTGTTTGAAGATTGTCACTTTTTTTCTGCCTCACACTCCTTTAATTCTTTTTATCGATAATAAAAATTAAAGCGTAATTTAAAAGTTCTAACATAGAGCAAACATGTAGTTTCTTCTTCCACAAATATATTCATCTACAGAGGGGACAGTATGAAAGATATGAGGTAGTCAGGAAACTAAGGAAGTATGAACTGGCAAATAGAAATGGTCAAGAGGCTACTTTATGGAGTTTTTTTTTTCATAATGTTTCATCATTTTTTTTCAAGCAAATATAAATATACAACAACATTTGCCTCATTTTCTTCACATTTTACACTGTCTAAAGTGTAAGGCACTGTTTGTCTTCTGTTTTTTATAAAGATACATGAGCAGCAGAGGTAGTTTCCAGTCCTGGCTGAACGAAGTGGACATACTGCATGGTTCATCGGAACGTGGTATACTCAGCACTGGATATGTTCTTGGATAATTACTCTCAGTCTCATGAAGTGCCTCAAAGAGAAATTAATCAGTCGCCACCAGTGCTATGATAGCTGAGCCAAAGATTTTGTTTGCTTCTCAGGATGCTACATTTTAACAGAATAAAGACTGTTATTAAACAGAATAAAGACTTTTGGAATCCATCAGATTCTGCAGCCCCTCTGGAATCTCACGTTCTCTTTCTCTTACCACTACTGAGAAAAAAAAAATAGGAATTTCTACAGTTTTCGCATATATGCATCCCCCCAATAGTCCTGAGTGTCCCAATTGATCGCTTTAGGGAAAAGTGGAATGATATAGTAATCAAAATCTCTGCTCCCTCCTGCTAATCTGGATGCATTCCTAAATAGCTCCCATTATGGACCTCAATCACATCTTGCCTCCCCGGTGACGACAGACTAGTCTCTTAACAGGTGGACACATCTGTTCTACTCTGCCAAACTCAACTCAACGGCAATTGTGATTTGAAATATTTACATAGTTTATTCCAAAAACTGTGCACATCTGCTCCCATCTTATATTACTTTAAAATTGTGGCTAAATTAGAGACATTTGCACACCTTTCAATGGTTGTACAAATATTTAGATTATATTATCCTTATAATATTTTTAAAAATCTTCAGTTTGTCTGTCCTTTGGTTTGTTATAGCCACTGTATTAGATTTTCTTCTTTAAGAAACTAAGTACAGATACTAATAATAATTTAAAAATAATCAACTGCCAACATAAAAGTCACTCAACATACTAAAAGATTCATAGTATAAACAGGTTAGTATGTCTGAATATTTTGATTACTGGAAAGTATATATTTTTAATTGCAATTAAGAATACAACAATAAAGCAAATGTAGTGTGTAATTTAATCTCTTTTGAAATCACGGCAGAACAAGAAATCTAAACAAACACAGGATGGATGGACACAAGGATCCAGAAATCAAAAAATAGGCAATAGAGAAAGTAGTTTAGAGAATTCTTAACCGGATCTTAGATGAGAACGGCCTTTTTCTAGGAACATTTTTAAGGATAGAGCTGCACTGTTTTATTTCTATTCTGTACAGTAATGGAGGGGAGGTAGGGATAACACTAGAGTAGTTGATAATTCCAGAATTTTTCCCATTTAAAGGTATCAAAAGCAATTTTTTTGATGAGTGTGAAGAAGCGTCCAGCAAAGGGTCAGTGTTGGCCAAGATGGCTGCCGCTGGCCAGTGGGGCCTCTCTGCCGTAAATGCTCGGGCCTGCACATGCAACTTCTCTCATTAGGTTGCATTAGGTGGCCTTGTCTGTAGCAAGCATAGAAATCTATGCCCTGCATAAGACACCCTGTATTTTAGAGAGCAGAAACTGATTCTGCTTAACCCAAAATTCATTTTCCTAAAAGAATTTTGGTTTTCAGAATACTTCATGTCCCTCAATCAGCAGCCTTTTTGGAAGGGCTTATGTAATTCCAACTGCTTCTGCTGTAGAAGGGCAGGCGTTGTGTAATGACTGCTTCGCAGAGGCAGTCTGACAAGCAGCTTAAAATCCTCCGTAGCGCCCCTTTCCAAGCCACCTGGACTTGCATCTGCTACTTTAGCCATGCTACAGCATTCTACTAACTACTTCAAAGTCTTACTTTCCAGATTTATAATTTTCTAATGAAAAGCAGAGACAAATGGGCATTTCAGTACACAGAAGGAATCCCAGCCAGGCTGCACAAGAGCTCCTAGAAAGTTGTCTGGCTGAATCAGATGGCTCCAGGTGGCTGCAAAGTTGTGCCTAACTTCTTCACAGTCAGATGGTTTCAGGCATCAGTACAAGAAGAAATACATCCACACGTCTCTTTTCTCCCCATTTGGAGTTCTGGCTGCCTGAAACATCTTTTGAACCTCAAAATGAAAATTCATGTATTTTTACATATATATATATTAATAATATAATAACTGAATTATGATAAACTGTTATTTCATTATCTATTGCATGGAGAAAACTCAAAAACTGAGGCTTCCTAAAAATTAATTTACAAAAAAAAATCATGCTGTAAAGAGAGCTCACTATGAATAAAAAAAAATCTTAAGTCATGCCAAAAAATTAAACCTATGAATCAAACACTTCCTGCTAGGTCTGAAAAGCCATATATAAAACAATTCCCATTACAAGTGAAAGAAATTTAACGGAAGATTATTTTCTAAAGCCTTGGTATCATTTTTCTCAAAAGTATTTCCACTTAGATAGAGAGTGAAATAGATATTAATAATTCAGATTGTAGAGAGTTATAGGAGAATGTGTGAATATAGCATATTCAAATATTCTAGATTTGTCCTGGATGCCTTTTAATATATCTTTTGATACAGAAGAACCACTGCAAAGATTACATGAGAAAGTACTTGAGGAATATGACATGAAAGAAAAGTTAGCATACATTTAATTTTATTTAATTTTATTTTTATATTGTATGTTGTTTTATATCTCTAAGTCTAATAATAAAAAATACACATAATCCACTGAATATTATACATATATTCCTGTTTTCATTGATTAAGTGGAAATATATTTTAAGACATCTTCTTAAAAGTCTCAAATTCTATTGCATTATTTTGCAAAGCAAGTAATGAAATCAGGGTCCAGTCAGTCTTCCATGTAAAGTGTTTCTAATTACAATTTTAAGACATTACTTAAAACTGGCACTGAGAAAAAGCAGTGTACTTTCACTGTCACAGACTAGCATTTGACAATGAGATATATCATTCCTCTCTGATTCATTTTAATTTTCTGAAAACTTAATAAACCTAAAACTGTTCCTTCATAGTGAAAGAATAAATTGTTGACATATAAAAGTAAGAAAGAAAAATCTTCTGGTTTCAGAAGCTGATCTGAATCTTCCTCCTACATTATCTCTTTTCAGATTTTCTCCAAGTAAACTATGCTTGTTCACATTTCATTCAGAAATCAGTAATGATTGGAGGATGTTTCCATACATAAATAAAGAAATGCAGTTAAAATTGAGATTACATATGAATTTACAAATAAGCAAAATCTTCTTTCTGTAAATCCATACTCACCTTCATACTCTACTAAACACATTCACTAAGGGTTAAGTGATTCTTTCTTAAAAAAAAAAAACACCCCAAAAAAACACTGTCCATTTTTTACCAGGAAAGGAACTCTGCTGGAGCCAAGCCATACAGTAGTATTAATTTGATTTGTATTTTATTCCTCTAGGTTGATATTTTCAAAAGTTGAACTTTCACCACTGACATCTCTGGCATACAGTCCGTGACACATTTCATGTCACTAAATGGCATATGAAGGTAAACCAAAAGCCAGTGGCTCTTCCAAAGGCTCACCAGCAACCAACAGAAACCTCCACTTTTTCCCCTTTCCCAGGCCCTGCTTAATGAGGTCCAATATGCCTTAAGGACCTTACAGTCCTTAAGACACAATGGTATGCAAAGCCCACACCACATCAGACTACAATTCAGAACACAGTTCTTTCTTTCTTTCCCCACTGAGGCTTCTTTAATATCTTAATTATGGGACCTGCTGCAGCCTGAAATGCATCAGATGACAGACTGATCTTAGGAGTAGCCAAAAGCTTTCTACCAAAATTTTGGATGAAAGCAAAAGCACCTAAGTGGAGTTCTGACACAAATGCAATTGTAGAACCTAACTCACCTGTCCACCATTCCAGGCTTACAATTCCATGATTCCCCGAATGCACTGAAGGAGCAGTGAAGTCCAATAGGGTTCATAATGCACCATGGTGCTTGAATCAGTGACATCCCTCAGCAGCCATGAAAAGAAATGGATGATTATCATCTAGCTTCAGCTAGCTGAAAACAAGGAGACATAAAGATTATTTAGGATGGACATGGGACGCAGGAATAAAGTCTAGTTCCAGTTGAATTTACGGGAAAAGAATCTGAATATGGGAACACCTTTATTGCTGCGTACTCTACAAAGGCAAATAAAACTTTACCTCTTGAAACACTGGCAAAAACTCCTACTGCCTATTGCTTAGGACCAGATTTTAAATATGTTCAGTAGCACATTCCATGGACAAGATTACTTAAATATGATGATCCTGCCTACACTAGCATTGCTCTTTATATCGACAACACAAACTGCTTTTAATAAGGTAGCTGGGAACAAAGAATGAGGTTCACAGTGGAAACAAACACCCATTGTAGGTACTTTTTTTAAACTTAGACCAAAGATTATCAGTATGGCAATGACTTTGCCTTTTCGGTAGCAGAATACAGCTTTCCAGCTCAGAATCCCTATATATTTGTCTTCCAAACAGCAGAGAACTAAGTGAAAAATAAGATAAACTGAAAGGGTCAGTTGGCTTTTGCTTGCATACACACATCTTCACAGACCTGAGGTTATGAACTCAAGCACTGCAGGGACCAGCAGAAACATAAACTGCATCGTTGTGCTAGGCCTTTTCTGTCGCTGCTGTCTCCGAATCTTGGCCCATTTAACTTGTTGTGATGAATACATTGCTCCAGTGTTTCCTGCTGCAATAGTCTACAAGAGAATTTAGGCCTAATAATGGCTAAACTCAACAGCAAACTTTAAAAACTGAGATTATAGCAGCACTATACAAAAATGACTAGCAAATTATGCAGTTTTATCTACCATAGTATAGATCACAAATATATTGTCTCTTCTTGTTTCTTTGATACTACTAGACTAGGTGCCAGATAAAATGTAAAATTCACAAAGGCAATTTAACATTATTTTTCTTCTCATGTGGGCTTTCCAGAAGACTGCAAGTTAAGGCTCTAGGTGTGTTGGTAGGAGTGTGGTCTTTGCTGGCTCAAGCTCCACGCACAGTGTAGGTTAGAAGGAGCATCACAACCAGACCCTGGGGACTTCAGAAGCTGCTTCTCCTTTGGAACGTGGGCATGTGTTCCAATGTGCAAAAAAGTGGCAGGTTTAACAAATAGAGGACCTTTACAAAATGAGCAAAAGTAGTTGTAAATGCTCATCAAACACTGAAAGAAACAAAATACTTTTTCTCTAACAAACTTTCAGTAGAAATGCAGATGACTTCAAAAAAAGGAAGAAAATAAAACAGTTTGTAAGTTGAGAACATTTCAAACACTTTACAGCGCTCTAAATAATTTGCCAAGCAAGTGACGCATGTTGCAAATAGCAAGAGACAAACTTCAAAAGCTTTTCCAGCCTTCTGCATACAAACCAACCATGCCTTTAATCAACTCCCTTCTCCCCACTTTCCCTAATTCCCTGATCCTAAACTATTTCACACTTTGCTAATCCCTACAGCTAGAATTTCCTGATATTTTATCAACCCTAAGTTTCCTCCTCTGCCATTTTCCCCTTGTAGCTCCTGCATTCCTTTCATCTTTTAAAATATTCTGATTATATGTTTTTAGCTGCTTCTGCAGTGCCATTCGATAGGCTCAAAGTGGCAGCTGTCACAGAGTTAAAGTCTATGGGGTTCTCAGGATGCCTTCCTCAAAATGCACTACGTGTCCCAGAGCATGAGAGAATGAGTTTTGAAGAAAAAAGTCTTAACTTCTTTCAATCAGGTCCAATTTACTGGCTTTTTTTTCTTCTTCTTCCATCCTGTGTTTCTGCCTCTGCTGGCAGAATCTCATTGCACTACTTTGAGAGCTCTCAGTACTGCAGACGGGTTGGGAAATGGGCAACTGCACCTCATCTCTATCCTCCTCGTGATACCTCTGTTACTGGTTTGTACCACAGAGATGCCAGCAATGTCACCCACCAGAAGGATCACGAGCATCTAATACTACAGTAGTGCATCTGATCTGCCTACCAGTTCTCCCATTTTCAAGACAAAATAGAATTAAATGAGTACAGGCACAGACCAAACACAGCAGTCTTCATTCTGCTCTCCCATGAATTCCAGATTTCAGCTCCCTCCAGAATAGGACTCTTTGGCACCTCTGCCCTGTTCCTCCAGGGCTTTATCAGCTGCTAGTAGTATAGGGGAAGGTATATGCAGAGCAATATGAATAAGAGGAAATACAACATACCACATAGTTTATAAAACATGGCACTTCTGATTGAGAAAGAGTTTATATTGTTAAAAGGAGATATATCAACAATAGGTAAGTTCTAAGTATTAAAATATAGGTTAATGATTGTGCTTTCATAGGTCTGTGCCATATATACCATCCCAGGAAGGAAGTATATATAGACTTTCATGAGTGTGTATATCTGTACTCAAAATGAAAGCTAACACACATTCTTATGAAAGTGCCATGCTTCTACAGTCTGCTGCAGAGACAATTATAAACAATCACAATTTATTATAATTTTTATGATTTATAATTTGAACTAAAGCTATTACAATTTATTATAATTATTGCAACAGTTATAAAGACAATGTGTTTATAACAAGAGTTTATGAATTAAAAACAAGAGTTTATGAATTAAGACCAATCATCAAAGAGAAAATCTTGCAGATATGTGTCCCTGGGTGTCCCCATATGCCTGTTTTTTTAAAAGCCCTTGAACTCTCTGAAAATGCGTAAGGCTCAGCAGCAGCTATACCAGCCATAACAGACTCAGTTCAAGTAACTTCGATTAAATCTATACACAGAGTGTGCTAGACATTTTATAGCCTATCTATGGCTATAAAGCAAGGGCTTGGTTCTTGTCCTGGAGAGTTTCTGCTCTCACTTGAGAACTTTATGAATTGTGATACAGGACGGAATATAAAAAAAAGATATATATGATAGTGACTCTATAGTTAATAAAATAAATTAAGAATAATACATATTATAAATTTAGAAAATGCATTTGGAAAGGGAACCCATATGAGTCAACATTAAAATAACTCCTAGCAAGATATTGTGTATGTCAAATGCAGACTGAAGCTTATGTAAGGTCTTGATTAGATCAGAGAATTATTAAAATCATAATCCTGTGTTTCTCTGACTGTTGCTAGGTCTTTCATTTCTAAAGAGCAGGTCATGTAATTATCGTAGATGGCTTTTCATTAGTTCCTCCCTTGAGATTTTCTGGATACAAATAAATTATTATTATTTAAAATTTCACATCACTGACACATCCCTTCTGAAAAACAGAATCAGTCAGGAAAAAATCTTTTCTTCAAATTAAATTCCATCATTTGTCTCTGTCTATATCCACTTTCTATAAATTTTAAAAATAAGTATTGAATGCTGAATTATTATTTTTTCCGTTTTAGTATTTTAACCAGAGGAAAATAAACACAGTTCCTGAAGTAATAAAAAAGCAGCCTCATTAGCATGATGAATCTAGCATTTTCTGAAAACCCCTTGCAGACAACATAAGGACAATACAATAAAACAGTAGAAAGAAACCCAAGGAGAGAGCATAATTTTACAGAGCCTTGAAAAGCAAAGGCTTTCAAGCAGGGAAGGGCAAGATCACAAACTATGTGTATTTCCAAAATAAGGAAATACACATCACAAAATGAAGGAAAGAATTTGTTTATATAGCCATAAAGAATAATTTTCCTCACTAATGGAATCACTAGATGAAATTCTATGGCCTGTTTTATGCATGAGATCAGACTAAAAGCTCATACTTGTGTCTTCCTGGGCTTAATAATAAGAAATAAGAATAATAAGATATTATCTCAATAATAAGATAAAAAGAAAAATCCTAACAGTAAGACTATGGATATTCATGTTTTTTTTTATGATCCCTAGCCTTCTCATCTTACCTCCTTCCTTCCTTTTCCCTCTGCAACAAAGAAAATGGAAATACTCAAAAATTAGTTTGACTATCACTCAGTACTGTGAGCAACTTAGAATCTGATGGTGCCTTTGGGCCTGCAAGACCAGACTGCAGCACTGCCCTATGCCAAGAGGTTCCCTGGACCCCGCACACTTTCCCCATGTCCTCGCTGTCCTGCATCACTGCTCAGGAGTCCTCATCCCTCCAAAGGGAAATCCCTGGGCCAACAGAACTCCCATGTGCTGATCAGCTATATTGATCAGCAATCAATACAGCTGATTGCTATCAACGTCAATCTATACAACTTCTTTGATGTTAATCAAAACCAAATGTCTACGACCGTAGAGTAGGTGCCAGCTACTAAGCCCAAGTTGTGAACTTCTGTATTCCTCTGCACAGCTATTTCCTCCTAGTAAAATCCAAGTTTTTTGAAAGCAGCTGTGTCACAGCTTCAGCAACTGCATAGAAGTACAGACAGTCAAAAGAAGGTTAGATTAAGAGGTTACTGAGTTTGTGGTATGCGTAATTCTGCAGAACACAAAGGTCAGACTAGATGGCCCAAAGGACTTTTTTCTCTGCTTCTAATATCTATGATTCACTGACCTGCTATTCCGCCAAAGACACTCCAATGCTTCTTATTTCTTTGCCTCTTTATATGTAACACAAAGGGAAAACAGTGATGTAAAACTCAAAAATATGAGGAGAAAATTCAGAAGTATCATATATGTAGAAAACTACAATATATGTTTGAGATAATAAACATTTACAAAAGTATTTGTATGACAAAAAATCAAAAATATATCTGCCGAGATTTACCAAAGAAAGGCAGATATCTGGATTCCATTGAAATTTTGCATCTTAATGTCTAAATACCAATATAATTTTGGCACTGGGAATTTGTTTTCATCACTGTACAAAGATCTGAAGCCCTCAGGATGTTTTGCAGGCAAAATGGAGTGAAAGTCAAATTGATGCATGCATGTATGTACATGTAACATTTTTGAAGAAATGCCAATATAGTAGTAGAATTACATAAATAAGTAGCTGTGTGTGAATTATTATTTTCAGCTGACGAGTGCAGTAGAGCTAGTTAAGAACAGAAACAGTTTCTATTATGTAAGATGCTTCCCTACATCCACAGAAACACTGGCTTAATACGTACCAAAGATGTGTATTAGGATACAAAAACACATCTTAATATTTAGCAGTTTGTTAACATAGGAGAGAGAAGTGTGTTTAAGAGACATCAAAAAGAATTCCTATATATTTCATTGCAGCTAACAAATATGCTTCCTGCCTCCTGAGGAATACTGGTGTAGTATAAAGCACAGCTGTCAATTTTAGTATGCACTTTTGTCTTTTCTTTTTTTGTATTTCAGCTTTATTTGAAGTACAAGGGACTCTATCTTCTTAACTTTGGTCAAACACTTCATATATGAAGCAGACGAGCTAAGAGGGACAGCCTCATTCTCATTCTCAGCAGGGTAATCTGGTGCCTGCAAAGCCTTTTTTAAAGGCTGTTTTCAAGTTTCCTAAAAACATGCTCTAACTTTCACCATTTCTTCTTGGCTTGCTGGTCAGTCTGCACTTGCCCTTTCCTGTACTGCTCTCATCAACTGCCATGAGCCTTTCCCTGCAAAAATAGAGTTTAATGGATGAATTTAGGCCTGAGGAAATTGCTTGTGCTTCCCTTTGGGTAACCTGCAATGCAGTGGGACACCCTGCAGTCTGTACATTTTCTGCTAGAACAGGTTGTTTTATTCCTCAATTCTTATCCCTTTCTCCATGTAACTCTACCCACATCAGGGAAGAGAAATTGCTGGGAGGCATCTAGATTGGTATTTTGCTTTTTGCCTCGCTGCTCGTAAAACCCTGCCTCTGTCATGGATATTGGATACAGCAAAACCCCTTTAAGGTTACAGGGTGTTTTGCATAGCAGAATGCAATACTTCATAATGCAAACACTGTTCTTGAGATTTCAGTCTTTAAGAAAAGCACCCAATTACTGCCAAAATATTGTGTTGGTTTAGCTTTCTTTGGACACCCCCAAGAACAATGCTTCTAGCTGTAAAAAGAATTATTCACATTTGAGGAGCACATATAAGCGCACCCGGGGTCAGTATCCAGGTATTCTTGCAGCTCAGGTCCCTAACACATGGTCTCACCACACACACGTTCCAAGAGCTTGGAAAATACAGCCTCATGTGTGCTAACTCCAGAAAAAAAAAAGATGCAGTTATTCAGGTTTTCCTTTTAAACTCAGCTGGGAACAGTTTCAATTTTTTACATAGTAATACCATAGTAAGAGAGCTTGTTTAACAGGGAAATGGGGTCATTGCTCCTTTAAGCCTTGGGAAAAGGTCTTAAAAACACATTTCTCAAGTTCCATAGCAGGCTGAATCTCTAGGTTATGAGATTTGCCTGTGTGAAGACACTGGCAATCGCCTACCCCTCTTCGCTGAAGCTGTGCCAACTACGGATAAAAACTGCATGTATCTAGTGATGGAGGGAAGTAAGAGGAAGACCGACCACATGTTTCTGCCATGTAATGTTCTGCATACCGATCAGTGCTGGAAGAGTAAGAAGTACCTTCTCAAAGCTTTTCTGTATTTTCCAATGTACAATAAAACAGCTGTGCTAGGGGGATGAATCAGAACCAAGGTCTTAGTTCTGCCCTTAGGCAAGGCTTATAGAAACACATTTATAGAGAGAGCCATGACTCTCCCTTTTTGGATTTCCCCTGCTGCTTTCAAAGTGCAAAGGCGGCACATCCCTTTGCCATCCTTCCCTATAGGTTCTGAGCTGAGTGCAGGAAAGCTGCATATAAGCATCAGAGCTTATGAGAGCAAAGATTAAAACACAAAACGCTGCTAAAGCAAAATGATGTGAATCACCCTTGCCAAGACACATGTGAATGTCCAGTGCGAGTTACGACATGGAGAATTATTCAGGATCATTGCAGCTGATCTTTATTTACCCTAGGGGTAAAGTCCAGCCTTCCCCTTTGTGATAGAGCATCTAGAAACTTCTTTTCTCAGACCTGCTGGGGAGGACTCTCCCCACGCTACCGAGCAGGAGAGCCCCATCCCGTTGTGCTGCGGCTGCTGGCACCTTATGTGAAGACATCTTTTATCAGTCCTGCTCCACAGCTGCATTATTTCCTGCGGTTACGTTCTGAGCATATCAGGTCATCAGCCTTTTGTCAGAAAGTTGCTTTAAACTTATAGATACAAAAGGTTACAGCCCCAGCATTAACAGGCATCAATGGAGGGACTCTGGTCAGTGCCACTTGTCTTCCCGTAAGTGCGTAGCCCTGCAGTTCAGTATTGCTGCAGGAACCATGAGGAAAAGGCCATAAGCTCTGTACTGAGTTTGCAAAGTCTCAAGATCGAGGCTTTGTATCGAGTTTGCAAGGCCTCAGGACTGAGGCTTTCTCTATCTGAGCTTTCCTTTATTGTCTGCAGGTTTGCTTTACCTCGTTTAGCTGTAACAGTCCGTAAAATAAATGCAGACATGGAGCTGGGCTAATCTGATCTGATCTAGGGGCAAGAGAAAAAAAAGAAAGACTATCAAACGTATGTACAAGGCAGCATATATAGTAAGATATGATATAACATGCAGCTGAAGATCAATAAGAAAGAGCAAGATGTTAGCAAATATACAAAAAGAATCCAGGTGGATCCTAGAGCTAGGAAGAAGCCACTGCCATAAACACGCAGACGATTCGACAAGTCACCTGTAACACTGCCCAACAGATCCCCTATAACACCACCCAACAGATCCCCTATAACACCACCCAACAGAAGCCCCATCACCACAACACGGCCCAACAGAACCACCACCTCATCAGAACCACAGGCCCTCAGACCCCAGGCAGAAGGAGAAGGTGAGCACTGCACAAGGAAAAGAGGCGGGAAATAAGTGTCGAAAACAACTCAATTGTATCATCACTATTTCTTTTTATGAAATAAATAGATTGGGACTTACAATGATTAGATTCTTAAAATTTAATTTATACTAACAATGATGTCTTTTCCATATACATTTTAGGTTTCCTTTCTCCTTGCCCACAGAACAACATTTTGAGCATAATACCCAGCGGCTTCTGAGAGTTCAGTTCTCAATGGGAGCAGCTCCATTGGTTATATTATGTATTGCCTCATAAGGATCTGGAAGGGAATTTGGGTAAAAACAGAAAAACAAAACAAGAATTCCTCCTGAGTAAACACAAAGTACAGATAAATATTAAAATTCAGGCACACTATTCCAAGAATCCTGTATTTGCATGGTAGTTATTTTGCTTGCAATACTTCATTTAAGATGCTTTCATTCTCATTTTAACAGATATTTAAGCAATAAAAAAGTCTGCACTAAAATAATGTCATCTAATTTTTAGCTTATTTTACTGCATTAGAATATCTCTAACTGGATGGTGGTCCCACAAAACCTCTTTTTGATGTGGAACCAATAAGAATTACTGTTCTAAGCATTATTCTAAAAATGTCCATGATAATATGGTTGGAAATACTTTATTTTGGGATAATGTTCCAGGAAAAAAAAATCTCTCCAAAGTGCTCTGGAAACACTGATATCGCAGCATGCACGGCAGGGCTGATGGAGTGCAACAATCCATAGGCTGTGTTTTAGCCTGCTGGGCAAATTTTTATCTCCCCATGTGCTGAAGTCCAAAAGCATTAGCACACCAGGAACACATGTGATACCATCCCAAGTTCTCTGGCAGAAGAGGGAAGCTCCATTTTACATAGCACTACAGAAACATTGGAGCAAGGAAGGCTGGTGGAAACCCATGCAGCAGTTAGATCCAGTGTCAGCCCCGAGGCGGAACAGGGCCTCAGAGTTCTCAGCCTCTGCTTAGGAGAGAGAGAAAACAGATCGCAAATCTACCCTCTGTAGTCATCTGCATGAACATAATGTGGTGCAAAATCACACAAAGGGATGAATTTTGAATTGCAGCTTTGTTCACTAGTACGTAACTGTCTGGAGATGAGGTCAAATATTTCAAAAGGATGCAGATTCATACATAAAAACAGATAGGCACTAACTGTCTAAACCTCTAAATTTAGCCTCCAAGACATGTACGTTCTCTATATAGAAAAGAAATAGATGCTTCAAAAGAATGATTGAGGGCATTTAAATGAGGAGCCTCACTGCAGCCTCCTTGGGGTAAAGCTCCCACACGTACCACTGTGGACATATTAAATAGAGGCTCTGAATTATGCACCTTAACTGGCAACTAATTCAAGCACTGGAAATGCTTATTTCTGCCACCACAGAGCAAACACACATTCAGGCCACTCTGAGTAAGAAGACATTGTGTATAGCACTTAACATTATGCTCTTTTGCTCTTTTAAGAGCATAAGCTAGGGAGGGAAGATGCTTATATATTCCCATTGTATATTATTCAATGAACTTCTAGCTGATTCAAACAAGGGAATTGTATTGTTTCCTTTGGAAATTGTTTTACAACACAAAGGTTCTTAGAGAAAGAGATTTTAATCTTAGTTTTCCTTATTTAATGTAATTGCAAAAATACTCCTTTCTATCATGATAAATAATTCCAACAGTTTTCATAGTGCCTGTACTTGAGCTACATTTTCAGAAATATATTTCCATGTACTCAGCCCTTGTAGCAGTTGTCATTTAGAAAATTCTGATTTTCAGAATCTTGCCTCATAGATCAGTCCCTTCTACCCACCAAGCAGTCATATTCCTCTTTTTTGCACTCTTCCGCACCTAAGACAGCTTTCTTGTCTGCTACAGCATGTCCATCACTTGCCATTCACTAAAAGCAAAAAAAAACATGGTGTTGCTATGCATATAGCCTGGATTCTTCTCCCTTTACTTTTCCTATATATGGCAAAGTTGCTTGCTTCTGAACTGGAGGGCTGCCTGTATGCCAGAGTATGCCATACACGCTGTAGGATCGGGCTGTAATCAAGGCTCCCCATAAGGCCTTTCCTGCTGCCTTTTATCCATCAAACCATATTTGCTTCATCAAATGAAAATCCTGTTAATAGGGAATTTTAAAAAGCAACAAGCTGATACCCCTAGTACTGACTTCAAGCCTGTTCTCCCTCTTTAATTAAAACGGAAATTGTAACTCATTCTCTCCCCAGTATTCAACTTTTGCACAGCTAGCCCAACAGTTTCCCCATCACCTTCCATCCCAGAGACATGGCAGCAAGTCACTTTACTTTTAAATTCCCTCCCTAAAGCACACAACTCATAAAGATATGTCTATGTATGCTGCTTGCCTAGGCACTAATATGTAACATAAAGGGTGCATCATGCCTGCAATCCACAGCCAGACTCTGCCACCAGACAGCAGATCAAGAATCGCGTTTAAGGATAATACAGAAAATCTTACAACCCCAGAGAAACCTTCCTATATTGTTACCAGTGTCAGTATATCCAGGATATTAATTTAGCCTTCTTTCTCTTCATTTGATCATTATGTAATGGATGATCAAATGCCTGCAGAATAATAGTACTCAAACTGATGCAAACTCATACTTAAAGCAATATCATGAGATTTCTAACACCATTATTTCAAACACAGAGTAAGAATATTCCTTTTTCTTCTATTAATATTTGCTTTAAAAACATCCAAGTCCTATATCATCTCCGAGTTTTCACATCACTGAAATTAGCAGCATTAATCTTCCCTTCTGCAATAAAAAACATGTACAAAAATTATACATCAATAGCCTGAATACCATCCATTTTCCTATTCAAATGCTAAACTAGACTCTCTCAGTGCTGCTTGGCCACATTACCCTAGTGTGGCAGGTCTGTCACTGTAGCAGGAAAATGTTTCCCTTTTGTGCCTTCACTCCTTTTTGCTTCACCTGAAGATGCGCGGTTCTTTCCCGTTTTAAATGCTAAAAACAAGAAAAATGTGGGGCACACAGAAAACAGCCATTTCCCTTTCTTTCTTAAGAGTGCACTAAAGGATTAGCAGCAGGCTGGAGGGGAAACCAAAGCACAGCACTGCACAGGAGCTGTGTCCCACACCGAGCCTGCTGCAAGGGCACTGCACCAGGCTCCGCTGCTTTCCCCTTCGCACACACCGGGGGCTTTTGTTGCACAAAGCACAACTCCAATTGTGCTTTCCCAGTACTATGAGCCTAACAAAGGCTGCCCACCATTTCCAGGGCTTTTTCCCCTTCAAGTAAACTGTAATAAGCAAAGGAGAGAGGCACTCCGTTGAAGCACTGCGCTTCCAGGCGCAGGAGGAGATTGCCATCTACTGGTCTCTGGCCCCTACATAAAGTCATGCAAAGAGTATTTTTAAGAGGAATTCTGCAGTGAGTCTCTCTTCAACAGGATGGATGTTCGTTTCATTCGCCCTAGTCTCAACAGCCATACCCCAAGCACCCACTTGTATAAACAAGCCTTTCTTTGAGACTAGACCAGCCTATTTGGGCACCTGTTCCAGCCAAGCATGTGGGAGCTGATACAGGCCTGGTAGGCAGCATCTGTACAGAGCAAACCTCAGCCTTTTCGAAGATAAGGCTAAAAGAGAGCGGTAGAACAGCAGAAAGATTCCTCTGTGTGGACCATGCTACATATCTCCGCAGAGAGGTACTTCCTATGAGTGGTAAAACAGAGGGGGTGTGTTGAGAAAGCGCACACGGGGGTGGCACGGGGACAGGAGTGGTGGTGGGACAGGGGCTCCCTGCGCTGCCGCGGGCGGCCTTGGGCACGGGCGCTGCCGCAGGGCCCAGCTTGCCCACACAGCATGAGGAGAAACGCTGCGTGGCAGCAGGAAACGCTCCTGTCCACGGCCGCGCGCCTCAGCCCTCCTTTGGGCACCAGAGCCTCCCCTGCAAGGCAAGCACAAAGGAATGGACAAACACTCGATGCCGAGCAGGTCATGGTGCCCAAGTCAATGAGGATGGTGCTAAAATGTCACACCGAGACGGAAGCGGCTGACACAGCCGCAGCCTCCAGCTCGTGGGCGCTACAGGGGCAGCAGTCTCTCACAGGGACACACAGCCACGCTCAGAGGGTCTCGTGGAGACTGATGACGGGACGCTGGTCTAGAGGCCTCACGCAAGGGAGCCCCACGCGGCCGCATGCAGGATGGCTGCACACCCTCCATGCACACTCACACACACACATTCTCACTCACATGCAGATACACACACACTCATACACACACTCACACTCACACACAATCCCGTGTGACAACTAGAAGCCATTTCCTGACCGTTCCGGCAGTTCACGAGCACACGAGGCCGTACCAGGCACCTATCGGAGGGAGTGCAGGTCTGCTTTTCCCACCAAAGTGGCAGCTTTGAATAGAACAAAATCTCTAGAAATTTCCTTCCAAAAGTTAATGGAATATTTGATTACTAATTTGAGTATTTTCCTGTTTCTATTTTTTGTCCCTCATCTATTGAAAAAATCTGAGAAATTGTATATGTTTTAAGTGAAATTCAATTCAGCCTTCATTATGCTTGTGCTGTCTTCACTTCCTTAGTAAATTTTTCAAAAATCTTAATGCTCCAGTGCAGGAGAATTCACGTTTTCAGGCTCTACAGCTATTCCATCTCCTTCCTAATCAGCATGCTGGATAGCCACATATTTAGTACATATTCCTTAGACTGATTCCTTCCTCCCAGATGAATTGTTTAACATTTTCTACATTAAACTGCATTTGCTGCCGGTAGTTCACTTACTTAAATGATCTAGAATTTTCTTTGCTTCCATTTGTTTTTACCACTCACTTTATTTCTTTTAGATAGAAAATACATACATAAATGCAATAATAATAACAATAAATTTCACAAAATCCAGTTGAAAAAGATTTCAAACAGCTTCAGCTTGTTATCCTTTTCCCTAGAATATGACCAGAACAGGCCTTTTTTTCATTAGAAAATGAATACTTTAATTCGGTATGTAGTACTTCCACAGACAGTTCTGAAATAACATAGCCAGCTATAAATTAATAGTGAGTGAATGTATATCCCTTGGTTTTGTAAGCATGAATTTACAGGCTATAAATAAAGAGTAAGATCATCAACGACTCATCTTTATGCAAATGATTTATAGAAATTGCTTGTAAGAGCAGAATAGCATTATTTTTAAAATGCATATCTGACCCAAACTTATATATTACAATACATAATTCCCTTTATAACCAAACAGGCACAAAGATGATAAATCTAAGGCCTGCCCTCTGATGATCCCATATGAGGTGTATAGGATTCCAAAGCTAAAACATGCTTTTGCAGACATTTTTACTCTAGAGGAAAGCAATTTATATTGTGGTGCCTATTATCTGATTAGACTGAGATTCTATTAACCTGCCTAATGCACTGCTCCAATATCTGACTTTCGTCTGCAACCATTCAAATCTGGTTCCCACCATCCTCTCAATTTGTAACAATGAGGAAGCTTTCTGTTATTCAGAACTTATTAAAGGGCAGGAATCGAAAAATTCCCCTTCCAACAACTTCTGTACCAAACAGCAAATTAGGTGCCAAATTGCACTATGGAGTATGCGCAGCTCCAGTCAACAGTCCAAGACCTTTGCTGCCCTATTTTCAAACTGCCCTTCAAATCTGTGTTCACCTGAGTGTGCTGCGGGCTTTTCCAGCGTGGGCAACACTCATTCCTGTGCATCACACAGGCTCTTGGCCCCCCTGATGGAGACTGCAGTGATGCACCAGCAAAGAGGGAATGACAGGGATCTCCCAACTGCACAAAGTCTGCCAATGTGGTGGGAAAGCAGTGTAGAAACTTTGGGTGCTCCCTCCAACAAAAATATAGGAAAGGGGGAAGTCTTGTAGCGGCTGTTGCCCCTCTGGATCATTTTACTGTCCACTTCAAGGAGCTGGCACCACACAACAAATGAAGAGGGAAGGCTGGGCTGTTCTTCCCTATCCTTGCAGAAGACCCAAACAGTGTTTTAATGACCTGGTTTCCCTCATGCTTTCACAGGGGTATCTGGCTCTCTGAATCTTGCTCCTTTCTTCCCATTTCCTCCAGGAAACATAGGCTCTTCCCCATGGACATGTTACCACTGGCAAGTGCTGCAGTGTGGAGCAGGTTGTAATTTCCTACCTTTAGGCCCCCTGACACAACCAGGATGGGTTTTATATAAACCCTTCCCTCTGCAGTATAGCCCACACTATACATCCCAAGCCCTCAGCTGCATGGAGTGCACCAGCAGAATGCTGGAGCCGCACTCTCTTTCCCCTGGCAGGAAGGCTGTGGCTGGCAGCACTCGTGGCACCTTGGTGCTCCTGGGGCCAGGGGGAGTCCCACAGCATGCACAGGAGCTGCGCCCGGCGTGTCCCCTGCCCTGCCTCGGCACAGCATCTCAGCGGCCAGCGATGTGCAGCTTGCAGCCCCAGGCAGCCGCGCTTTGGCTCACACCACCTGCAAAGCGGTGCTGCGGGGTGCCTCTCTGCAGCCTCCTCGAGATGTCCTCCATGCCCCCTGGTACTGCAGTATCTCAGCATTTACTGGCTTTATCCCCACTGTTTTGCAAGACTGAAAATAATTGGGGGAAAGCAGAGACAGAAAGATATAAATAAGGAAAACACAAAAGTCTATGGTAGAACAAGACATGGGTCCAGGTGTCCAGCATTTTAAACCAGCATCAATCGTGTTGCACCATTCTCCTTCTCAGCGCTGTCTGCAGTGCAAGACACTTAGTTTTACAAAAGATCCAGAAGGATTAGACAAATATAGAAAAATATACCCCTCTGCGTGAATGGCATGGAGATTAGGAAAGGACGGAGCTTCAGCTGGTATAAACTGGCCTGATTTTATTGACTTCAGTGAGGCTACATTATTTACACCAGCTTAGGATCTAGCCCAGAGGCTTCAACAACTGAACATTTCCAGCCAAATAAAAAGGAGGCTGCCAGGAGACTTGTTTATGGCTTGCAGACAATGAGGGGGATCCCACACAGATCTGGGTAGCAATTTGTTATGCTCTGAGTGCAAAACCTAGGGGCAGAATCTGGGATTGAAAAAACATTTCCATCCAGAGATTGCTACCACACCAAATAAGCTACCTAGCAACACGCACCGGCTCCCTGGTGCTAATGAATTTATACTTAGCAGAGAAATGCTTCCTCCTAAGGCTCCCTCCCACCAAATCACCCAGTTGAACTGCAGCTCAATAAAGTGAGGACAACAAATGTTTCTAAATCTGGAGTTACATCCAGTGTTTGGTGTTTTATCATTTTTACCCTGAAGTTCATTGCAAATGGAGCCTCCTGCTTCACTTGCATAACTTCTCTGTCTGGGAACAGGCCCCTCTTGCCAGCCTGGCCACCTCGCTCCCGCCGGCTCCACATGGATGGTGTTGACCCACGGGAACGTGGTCATGGAAGAGAGAAAAAGGAGAAGAGACTTAACAAGAAATCATCCCTCCTTTGACCTGAGACTGTAAAACCTAGGGAGCATTCTGGCTTTATGTGAGGTTAACATCACGGTAAACAGCATATCACAGCACCAAGTGTAAAGCAACATCTTTTCTCTGTCTGTGCACTGAGTGGGCTGAGAGTTTTTATTTCATACTTCATTTACACCTTGCTGAGTGATGCCATAGAAATGTCAGAAGTTTCATCTCCTCCCACTTCTGCAGCAGCACAATATGTGCAACAACAGCAGCTCCCACACCACTCTGAAGCTCGGGCCTGATGCTGATCACAAGTTCATACCTACCTTTCCTACGTGACATTCAGAGATGGTAGAAAACATGTTTTATTTTCCTAGCAAAGCTTGTTGGAGAACTAAGAGCTTAAATCTCAAAAGCAGCTTGAGAATTGCAATCACATAAACTGAAAAATATGGAGGTTTTCATCACAAGCTCTTCACAGGAAAAAATGGGAGAGCAAATTAACATAAAATCTGTTTAGGAAAATGCCGAGACGAAGAGGACAAGCACTTGGATGAATATGCACCCAGAGTCTTGAGCAGGCAGCAGGGGGTAAAGTTGTCTCTCCTTTGTATGACAGTTCACTGAAAATGTCATACAAACTCTAAAAACTCAGAGACTTTTCAGGAGAGACAGAGAAAACTTGTGCTCCACAAGGCCAGGGTGCTGTTAGCAACATCCACTTCTGCTCGCAGGAAGTAAATGTTGAGGACCCAAGTCCTACAAGCCCAAGAGTCCTACAAGGACACGGCTCCCAGGCTGGAGCAGCAGGTCCAAAACCTTCACGGAGCAGGCGGGATGGCCCAAGGGGATTGCAATGAGCCCAGGAGGATTTTGCTTCAAGTGCTTGGTTTGAAACTAGTTTGTGTTGGTAGTGACCAAGTCCTGCCGCTTCTGGCAGCTTTCAAGTGTTCCAGATTTGGTCACGGGGCAGTTTTCCACTGGCACAGACACATTTCACACAAATTAACAAAGAAAACTTCATTAACTAACACACTGCCAGGGAGTTCAAATAAGTGATCAAGAGCTGATTTTGCCTACGTAGCCTAAATTCACTTAAAAAGTGCTTAGAAATAAAACACGTACCAATTTTTCAATTAAGACATCAAGATGTGTATTTTGACAATTTACTTTTTTTTTCCAACAATCATTTCTGTTGGAAATTTCTGCAGGAAACAAAAATATTCTGTTGGACATTAAGTTCTGACTGTGACCAATAGGATTTTTTTGCGAAATTGCAGTCCTTTGTCAAAATATTACCAGCTTAGTAGAAATAGCCACAATCACAATTTCCTTGCCCTTTCAAATTATAGCTGAATTATAGCTGAATCATCTTTGCTTTCATCAATTAATATAGCTAATGAATAATAGAATAAGAAAGGTGCTGAAAATCTGAGGTTCCATGCTGCAAATTTAAAATTCAAAGGAGTCGTAATTGTTAGTTTTTAGGTAATTGTGTTCTTAAGAGTAACAATTCCATTTTGTACCTAGCATAATTTGTTCTGAAAAAAAATAAACATTCTGGCTGTAACACTCGTATCTATCAGGACCTTCTCATGGGCTGGGGTACCGTCACGCTCAGGGTCACTAGGGGAGTCTCATTTCTCCCAGGTCTGCAGTGAGAGGTCTCACCTACACAAGGACACTCTGTCATCAGGGCAGTGCAGAAAGGCCCAGGGGATTCTGCCTTTTTAATCACAGAGCATCTTGCTCCTAAAGGAGTCCTGCTGCACTCTTATCCACACACGTGGAAATGCTCTGCAACCTGAACTAAATCAAAGCCAGGCAGCTGACGAATCTGATGCACAATCAGTAGATTTCAGTTAAAATTTCCATCAGTGAAACTCTGAAAGACTAATATGTCAGTATCTGGATTCAGCACAGCTGTAAACCCTGAAAAGGATGTCCAGGACTCCAAAAGCTAAGAAGAGAAAAATCCTATTGCTGTAATTCCTGTGAATTGGGAAGCAGAAACCAGATGAAAGAGTTGGAGGAATCACATCAGATGAGGAATCCAAGCAGAAATGAAACCTCATTTTCTACATGCCACTTAGGCACTGAACTCACCAAACGCTACGTGCAGTAGCTTTACATGAGCATGCAAAATATCTGAGAAGTAAAGAACAAATAACTATCTAGCAAGAGTAAAGGACAGCTGGTCATGTTCCCCTTATCGGAGAAGAGCCATAGAGGAATTTCACAGAAATTTTCCAGATTAGAAGAACTGAAGGAGGCCTCAGCTGAGCAGGCTGGCGAAGACAGTAAACTTAGCACAGAAAGCGAACGCAGAATAGAAAAATGCAAGTAAAGGAAGGGGGAGCAAATCTATACAAAACACAGCCAGGCTGCCAACTGCTGTGGAAAATGACTCCTTACACTCCTAAGGAACTTCCATCTTCAAAACAGTGTTAATTACAAGCCTTTTGGTGTTTCATATTTTTATGCAAAGAGAGTTCACAAAAGCTTTGGAAAAGCAAGCACAAGGTGCAGAATCCTTTTTGAGACACTAAGGATATAGTCAAATGAAGGGTTGAATGGCCACAGCTGGGGCTACTGAATTCTCACAAGGCTTGAAAAGAAACAAGCCACAGTTTTCTCAAGTCCTTCCATATGAATCAGTTACAAAGATGGCCTTTAAGAATTTCTGTTTTCACACTACTACAAAAGCATTTGGAAAGCTGATATCCCTGGTGTTGTCTGATCCAAGGCCTTCCAGAACTATGCACCTTTTTTCCTTCAAACAGGAGATAAATGGTAAGACATGAGATATTGCAAACTCACCACAGATATGATACAGTTAGCAAGTGCAGAGCAAGTATCTGGGGCAAGAGGGTTCAGCTGAATTTCCACAAGGGTATGTTTGACATTGCTTCCAATATTTGGCCTTCTCATTTATTTCATTTGCAAACCTTTGGATCTTCCTAGGCATTTGTATCTTCTCCTGAATAAATTCAAACTGATTCAAATTGAAAAAAAAATCTAAAAAGCGGAAGTAATAATGCTTCACCCACATGTAATTAATTGTTGGAGCCCTAGGTAACATCCAACTTAAATGTGTTATTTCTTAAACTCACCAATTATGAAATAAATAAGCTGAAACCTGGCGTTGCTTTTAACAGCAAAATGGAAAATAAAACCAATATGCTTCCCATAGAGTAAAATCCATTGAACTTGCAATAGAAAAACAAAGAACTTTATAGAAAGGCATTTCAGACATAATAGTATCTAAAATCTCTGCAAATGAAGGCTTGCAATGCTCTCAAAGAATGTTGCTGTGTTTACAAATCGATAATATCTGTTGTCTTGCATTTGTGACGTTCTCATATCCTTAATGAGTATAAGCACAAAAACAAAAGAAATACATAGCACTAGACACATCAATTATATAATTGCATGTACAGCTAACTAAAAAAAAAAAAGACACAAACAGGCATTTTCCCAGTAAAATCTTCATTTTATTCCAAAGCCACTTTTATCATCAATAACAACAAAGTTTCAACAAGATGTTGTGAACAGCTAGATTTGTCTTAGCTAATCATCACCTCTTCCCACACCCAGGAACAGCCAGCAATGGATGGCAATGAGATCTGAAGATAGGATGTTACCATCTGTGCCATAAAAAACAGCTCAGGAGTGCCTTAGCCAGCACTGCAGTTGCTGTAAATGACTTGTAGACTTATAGTTTCTCTGTAGTATTTTACCATTTTTAAATCAAAAGCCCATTTTTTTTAGTGTAGCGGCTGATTGACAGATACTTACACAGATATATGTAGCTCTTGCTCATCCTGTTCATGGAATCAGGAAACACAAGGAATAACAATGCAGCATAATCAAGCTTTAAGGCCTGCAACGTGTTTACAATGAAACAGTATCTCTACAGTTTTTGCAGATCAATTATTTGCTTTTCTTTTAAAAAACGTATCTCTCCTATATGTTACACCTTCTTACCTCTGAGGAGATAATCATTACTTCTGGCACAAATAACTTGAAAACAGTATTAGATCCTTGAACCACAATTTTAAGGTCACTGTCATAACACATTCCTTCCATCTTTCTAACAATACATTTCTAAAACCTATAAAAAATGAAAACAATTATATTATCTACAGTTTTAAAGTATCTGTAAGTAGGAAAGCTGTGTATCACTGTCTAGACACAATCTTCCATAAAATGCATGGATTCACATTTTGCCTCCAAATGCTAGATTTAGCCTTTGGATCTTCGATTTAGCTGACAGATGTGTATAATCTCAAACCATTGGTTAGCTCCCTCCTAGCTAAATAGCTCTTCAGAAGTGTGTGCCAAAGCTATTCTAGCTCAGGGGAGGCAGCAAATTCAGCTCACTCAATTGCCTCCAGATCTGGATGCTTTAAGCAGCAGCTTACTGAGGATAAAAACTCTTCCTTTAGTCCAACTTTACTCCTCTTACTTGATCCAGAATACAGTTCTGTTTTGTCAAAGGTCACTGGTGTCACCGAATGTTTGAGTTTAGACTTACAACTTTCTGGGCTCTGTTTATAAAAATTTAGAAGAGAGTTTAGCCCATAATTTTTATCTTTGCTTGTTGGAATGATTGTTAGACTGGATAAATAACAATTTTGAAATAATATCATCGACCAAGTATAATAGAGTAAATGATGCAAAGCAACAGTTACACAGAAGATCCAGGTAGTGGGAGATGACAAGGTATCTCACTCCATGACAATCAGATTATAATAACTCAGTAGATTGCAAGGATTTTTTTTCCTGTTCAGTTTCAGAATTCAAAAACATAAACTCACATGGAAGACTGTGCATGAAAGCAAATTCTGAACATGATTATGCTCACATCAAAAAATAATTAGCATCAAGCACTCCCCTTGTCAGATACTGAAGTGCTAGTTAAAATTAGTAGTCAGAAAGCCATAAAAGACTTCTTTTTTAAGGCAATGATTTTTACATTAAATCTAAGAAAACCAGTGATTATAGATAAATAAAATTCAAGTTGGAACACAAAGGCTTGATCATCGCTGTGGAGGACAGAAGCAGCACTAATAGCAGTTTAAGTTTCTGAGTGGATGACCAAGCTTTCCATTCAACTCTCTTTGTCAAGGCTGCTGCTGCCAGAGCACGGTCGGCAGAGTCCAACCAAGGTACAGGCGCTGCCGTTGCATTTGCTCTGCTCCCCTCAAAAAAAAACAAAGGGGTCCCTGCGTGGCCCTCCCAGCCCTAGCTGCATCCCTGTGTCCCTGCATCACTTCTGGGTCAGGTTTCAGTTGTCCGATCCCACAGCTGCTTCAAAGGAGGTTGGGGAAAAGCTGGAGCAGCAGCTCTGCCTGCCCCATGCAGTCCATAGTGAGAAGGAGGCCGTGCACCACAAGTGCCCATGGTACCTCCAGGCAACCCACAGTAACCCATGAGAACAGGAAGAGAGCGGGGACCTGGTCAGCTACAGCTGACATTGAACAGGTTTAGGATCTGAGCAAAGAGCTGCCTTTTCACACAAACATCGAAACTTCAATTCTGCAGGCACACGCAGCTTCAACACAAGCCTGAAGGGGACCTGATTACTGCTGATAAGACCATTTCTGGGACAGCAGAGAGCAGAGTTCTCACCACCTCTGCAAATTAAACCCTGCAGACATTACTTATCTCTGCGGTTCAGGGAAAATTCAAGAAATTGTTTAGTCTCTATCCCACATCTCAGAGCCTTCACAGAAGGCTCACCAGTCTGGGAAGGCTGGATGTGGGATAAGGTTAAGCCCTGTCTACCCTTCTGGATCTGCCTGCGGGCACAGGCCACCACTTGAGTCTTTGGAATCTGCGAGTGCTAAACTTGGGAAAACCAGCTCAGCAATTACAGAGATTAACTGCAGCAAGGACACAAAAATGCCTTTTCCTGAGGTAGCATCATTCTGAATAAGGTCTTCGCTACAGTATCTCTCCCCACTTCCATGCCCTATCTTTCACATGCATGCACTCCTAAAAAAATAAAAAAGGCAAATTAGAATGTTATAAATTTCTGAACCAAACCTTGGCTCTGCTGAATCTCTTTTACTCTGCTGGCAGTTAACACCATTTAACAGTCCACTCACAGCAGATCCATGATGGTACAGAGCTCTCACAGTAAGCAAAATCTTGAAATAAGTTTTTATCTTTTAGATAAAGACAAAAAGTAAATGTTTTTTAACTGTTTTTCAGCAGCCAGGCTCAGTGTGTCATCCAACTCTTACAAAAAATGGCTCCTTCTACACCATCACTTGTACTCTGGACTCAACCGCTTCATCTAACAGCCTATGCCTCCCACTCGCAGAGATTTGCATTAATTCCTTGGCCTCTCTTACTAGTTAGTGAGTGTAGGAGTAAACATACACATTTACATCCTCAACAAGGATGTTCATTCAGAATAAATAACTTGAATTAGTTGGGCAGATGATTTCTAATATTCCCAGACCACTGGAGGCAGTCCTGAGTAAAAGAACACCAGAGACAATATATGGGAGTGAAATCGCTTCTTTCAAACATTATTTCTCAAACTTTTATACCCTGCTTAACTAGAAAAAAAATAGTCAAATTTCACTTAATTCACTATAAAAGTTCACACAATAATAAGATAAAAGTGTTTTGATTTACCAAGAAACTCCACAGGTGACTACTTTAATCTTATTTTGGAAAGCAATGTTTTCTTAAAAGATGGTCAGGAAGACGAGGAAAGGGGGTTTCATAGTGGCAATCATTTCTCCCCCCATGTCCACTCTTGATGTGACTTCCAATGTACAACCTTATATTAACCTCTGAATTCAGATACTGACAGAAATATAGACACTCACCAGATTTTTGGAGTGGGGCTTACAAGCTTGCTTGCCGACCCAGTCCATGTACACCAGGGTTGAAAACACCGAGCGAAGCGCTTCACAAAGCTCCTTTTCCTCAAGTTCCACATTCGAGGGACACACTTAGTCATTGCTACCGAATGGACAACTGCTTAAAAGCGGTGCCTGCAGTTGTTTTGCTGCACGGGTCACACGTGTTCATGACAGCTATCTGAGAGCCAAAGGAACAGCCTGCAGAGCGCGTTGCACTGAGCCAGGCAAGAGGCAGGGATAGCAGGTGAGCACAAGGTGAGAATGCGATGCACAGAGGTCGAATTTCCCGGTATAGAAATGCTAAGGTAGGAATAAAGTGCAACCTTGCTCCCTGCTGATGTTCACCAAACTGTTTCCATCCTGGATTTATGTGCGTGCATCCACCAGCCTGCTGCCGTCTGCCGCCCGCCTTGGCACTGGCAGAGCCCATCCAGTCCACTTGCTCCACAGCCTCGGCAGGGAGAAATCCCGACCTCCGCTCTTGGGGTTCAGCCTGGCTACGGTCCAGTAAAACCTCTGAGGCTGGAAGGTGTGAGGGTCGGTACTGGTCCCACAAGGGACCACGGGGCAGACACTTCTAGAAGGGCAGGACTGATGCCCTGGGACTAGGGGCACGTTTGGCGCCGGACAGGAGGGAGCGCTGGCACCCTGTAAGCCCAGGCAGACCCATCACTGGGGCGGCTTCATTTCCCCGCCTCCTCCATGGCGCTAAACGCCTGCGGGTGCCGCAGGAAACCGCCGCCAAGCGCCGCGCGGAGGTACATGGCTCCGCGCGGCAGGGGCGGTGCGGGCGGCACGCGGTAAGAGGGCGCGCACCGCCATCTTGTGGCTGCCGGCGGAGCGCCCGGCCGCTACCGGGAGGGCGCGGGAGCGGCGCCATTGCCGCCCCGGGTGCCCTGCCCGCCGCTTTCCCTGCCGGAACGCCGCTCTCCCTGTCGGTCCTCTGCGCTGAAACACGCGCGGTGCCCGCTGTTTGTGTTTCTTAGCAGTCAACTTACATCCCAAATGTCAATTTACAGTCAAATTATATTCTGCTTAATACCAATAGTCTTTTTTTTTTAAGTAAAGCAAGCTAGGGTTAGGAGTAAATACCAGTAACAGTCACACCTTGTGACTGTGGTTTTGTAGTGTTTCTGCAAAGATACATAGGCTTTGCACAAGAAAAGGTGACTCCTTGAACGCTAGGTCGTTGCCTTGGGGTGAGATTAGGACAGCCAGGTCACTTCTAAGATGTTTAGTACTGGGGTGTGTGTGTGTGTATATGTGTGCATGTAGATGTATACATATGCATATATGTTTATATATGTGTGTATATGGATGTGTATATGCATACACACATACATATATATATATAACCACAAGATACAACTCCAAGCTTCAGATCATTGCCTCATCTCAGGCATCTCTGCATTTGGTTCCTTCAGAAGGCATGTTTCTGAGCACTGCACATTCATCTGCAAGCAGAGTAGACATGGTGAGCCTGGGCCAGAGTCAAGCCTGTAGGACTCTAATTCTTCCTGGTTTAGCCCTTCTGCAATGGAGAATCCCTGAGACCCAAGCTTGCCCCAAGGGAAAACTTCTCTGGGTTCAGTCACCAGGTTGCAAAGATGCAGAGAAGGTGAGGGAGAGCATTTGCTCTCACTTATACCCTGCACCAAAGGCCAGCACGGCTGGCTGGTGGGAGCAAATGTAACTTACATTGTGCTTGCAAACATCATATAAGCTTGCTTTTACTTTTCTTGAGGCATTTTTTTCCATCAGAAATGTTTGTTAAACCTTTACGTGAACAAAAACAGGAAAAAAGTCACATTAGCTGCTTATATGAACTCACAGTGCAGTTGATAAGTAAGTTTCAAGTTTCCGAAGAGTTCCAGCCTAGTAGTGACCCACACAAAAACTGACTCAGTGACCTGCCAGGATGGCTCTTTTGCTACCCAATAGCTGTGCTCATTCAAGAGTAGTCAGCAGGGAAAAAAAAATTAACTATCTTTCAGGAAATGATAAAACGGAAGGAACCAGAGGCTTTGAAAAAGCATTCAGAGATTCATAGGGAAAAAAGAGGGGAGATCAGAAATCTCCTATGTATTGCCTAAGCAATGAACCCTGGTATATTTGAAATGATTCATTCCTGAGCAGCAACAGTATTTACTGTTTTGGAGCATTTTAAATTCCTCAGACAACAAGCACTGAGGTGTAGGTGCTAGTGAGCTGGGTATGCTGGAATCAGTGTGGGAGGGCAGCTTTGAGCAAACTAGCTGTATGATCACTTGGCTGCAAGGAAAACATGTGGTCTGTAACATATATACTGCATCAGCTGGTGGAAGGACATCGGTGAGATAAACAGCTCTGGGCTTGCTTCCCTGGGAAACACTGCTTAGGCCCAACCCAAAATTGTAAATAATCAAGTTAAAAAGAGACAGTCTCATGATGTTTTCTACACTGGAAATTCCTGCTTCTTTGCTAAATTCTTTCAAACAGAAGTGTGTATATATATGTATGTCTGTGCGTGTGTATGTGTACACACACAAGATTTAAAAGATAATGCTAACGTTTATGCTTAGGATTAGCTGCAGGAAAGAATTGACAATCTGTTAAAAAATTTTTACTAACAGGAAATATATATATATAGACATAATATATACATACATGCACACAAATATATATATGTGTAGTTTATATATATGTGTAGTTTAGGTATTGCAGCTGAGCAAATCAATCTGTCATACTTGATTCAAACAGACAAGGACAACAAGAGTAGGAAAATACATGATATTGTATTAAAACTGAAATCAAATGGTCCATCACATGCAAAATGAAAATTTTTATTTTTCTGAGAATTTTACACAGTGATCACAGTACAGGATGAATCAGGAATTTGAGAGTTGAAAGCACAAACTGCTGCAGGTGAGATAAGGAACTGGTATTGGTAGTTTAAGGACTAGAGCAAACAGGCACTCACAGTGGATCTATAGAAGGACGATCGTGTAAGGCCCTCTGAAGAGTGGGTTTCACAGAAAAGTTATTTGTTGATGATTTTCAAAGATAAATTTGAAAAGTAACAATCTACTTCTTGGCAGTTCACAATTAAAGACACAAAAATAGCAGGCTGGATTGTTGACTGTGCTATTTGTGGGTCGGCTTATTCCTGTAGTAATGTCATTCAGTTGCAGAGATATGCTATATATATATATGCCAATCACATATATGTACATTTATGTTCTAGCCCACACAGCTCAGCTGCACTCTTTTGTATTACAAAACACTTCTAGATCACTCCACCAACCCTTTTTTATTTTTTTATTTTTTTTTTTACCAACATGACACCCTTATAGGAAACCATTCAACACATAGACATCATCTGCCTGTAATCCTCTATCTCACTGAATGCATACATGTCTGAAAGCTTTTCAGGATTAGGGCCAACATGCCATTTGAACAGCAACGCGCAATCACACATGGCAAGCAGATCAGCAACTGAAAGCTGTAATGGCCTTTTGAGCAATGGTCTGAGTCAGCCTGTTCCACAGCCTGTCGCACGAGGTCCTCGATCCAAGCTCCGTATCCCTTCCTGGTGCGTCGCTCCAGCGGTGACAGGTTTCTGGGTGACTGTTCCATGGCTCATGATGGGCGGGAGGCTGGCAAAATGAAGTGCAAAGAAGCTCTGCTCTGCAAATAACAGGCTGCAGAGAGAAGCCGGCATGAGCAGGGAGTGTAAATAAGATGGGGAGGAGTAGGATGTCTGCCAAAAACAACATCAGGCTTTAAAGGCCTAGTACCATTGCTAAAAGTCCAACCTCTACCATTTAAGTAGATTCGTGATTCAACCAGTGCTTCCCCACCTCTAACTGTATCAAATGCAGTCACAGATGATCCCTCGTACTCTGTTCTTTCCCACACACTAATCTCTGAAAAGGTTATCCCACAGCTTGGTGTACAAAATAGTAATGAATATGATTTGAAGCAAGCTAAGAAACACTGCACTCCCAATACCACTGCTGTTATCAGCCCCAGCAGAGTGGACCATGTCCCATTGCTAGTAGCATCCTGCTTGGAGGAAAGGCAGATGAGCCAACAATATTACCTGAATCAATCACGTTTTTTGATGAGATTTTATTTTGAAATATCCTGGCAATTATTCATTTGTTTGTGTTTCATTTTGTTTTTAAAGGGGATGTGCCATATTTATGCAACCAGACAAGAACTTAATCTTGAAAATAGACAAATGAAAACACAATGTGTGACAGAATCAACTCCAGTGCCATCATATTAAGCACTAGAACTGAAGAACTGACTGTGAGTTGTGACAGCTTCTATTTACTGGAGGTACCATTAGTTCATTTTTCAGTCAGTCAGAAACCTGATTGTTTATGTTACTTCTAGGTGAGATTCAGATGTGTGATCTCTATAACTGAGACCTCCCCTAATTCGGTTAGTTCCATGCTCCTCAAAAACTCCAACACAAACATTTATGAGACACCAAGAAATAGAAACTTTGCAGGGACTGTGCTTATTTCCCACTGCAGATATTTAGACTTCTGAAAATAACCGTCCTGCAGATCAGGACAAAAGGAAGAGAGCACTACAGGGTGAGGTTGAAACGCGAAACAGAGAGAAAGAAGCATGGGGTTCTCTCTGCTCCTGTGACTGTGGGACAAGCTGGTGCAGAAAAACCTACCAACATGGAAGGAATATGGAGGAAGCAGCAAAACCTGATTAGGTCCAGTGGAAAGCAACACCAGGGAGCTGAGTACTGGATTTTTGTAGTGCAAACAAGCAAATCCCTTTGAATACACAAAACAAAGTCCCTGGGTTACTCTGCATCTGCAGAAGAGTTAGAAAGGGAAAGAAGAACAAGAGGGCAAATGAGGAAATAGGTATGATGACCACTGATGTTGTCTGCCACCTTCTCTTCCATTTAAGGAATTTTATATTTCATTCTGCTGTACCACTAGTCTGTACTTCTTGCTTTGCTTTTATTTGAAAATTATGCTAGATGGCACAATGTTTTTATGCCATTCTTCTTATGCCTTCTTAATTGTGACTACTAGCACTGAATAACAGATATTATACCAAATTTCTATAGTTTCCTTGGTCTTTGGGGTCATATCACCTGTCAGGAAGCTTTCTGCTTTTCCAAACTGACTAAATAGTTCAGTGATTCTGATTCAAGTCAAGATGCTCCTGAGAGCACAGCAGGTGCATGTCCCGAGTCCACTGTTTTACAAGACTGATAGCTGAATAATTTCAGCTATGTCCTCTGGTCTTCAGACAAACGCCCCATTCCCATTTCTCAAATGCTGAAAATATAATTGAGTGCTCTGGGCAGCCACATATTGATTGTCCAGACAGAGTTTCATCAGCCAACACAGAAGAAGGGACCGCAGTCCCTCAAAATAAACTGTGGCTAGGCATACCCAAAGCCTAGACTGACTGCCTAGAAGGCAATGGGTTGGTAACCAACACAAAAAAAAAAAAGGTAAACACTTGATCTCTTCAAAGCTACTAAGTAAGAAAAACAGTCCATTCTTGGACATACAAAGACAAATTGAACCAGAATAGACTGTAAATCAGTTCAAGGAATATCTCCATTCTGAATGGCCTCTGTACCCTAGTTATTACATATATCCAGATACAAACACTACAGACAAAATCCAGAATGTGCATGATGGAAGACGGGAAGCAGAGCTTGACACAAGTGATAAACCTGAGTCAGGCTGGCTCGCACAGTCTGCGCACACAGGGCAAGCCACAGAGCGCAGCTGCCCTTGTTGCTACAGATTGACAGAGGAACCATCTGAAGCATTTGGGAAAAGTCTTTTAGAATATTTAAAAGAAATGTCAGTTAAATTTTAAAAGAGTCCATATTCAGGTGTTTTTTTTCCCAGTAGGCAAACCTCAATCAAAGGATATTTTCTTATTGGTTATTATTGTTTTTGTATTTCCCCTTCCACCCCATCCTCTTCAAAAAAAAATAAAGTAATATACATCACATCCTTTTTTTTGTCTTTTGCGTATTCTGTCTGCTGAATCTCTAGTGCAATACATCAGGATCTAATGAAGCCTATTACCATTTAAAGACAATATTGAGCAGATGAACAAAAGGTGACAAGTTATCTTTATTGCACTGCTATGTTACTCACTCATGCCAATTAGTCTTTACTAGATTCATTTGGTGCAGTAATACAAAGAGCATGGCACGGAGCACATGAAGCCTATCTCTTAGACACAGTTCAGGAAGTCCTTATTATTTTCCTAATAACATTTCAGATAACGTCATGAACATCGTTATTAGCAGTATCTCAGGGATGGAGCGCATAAATGCTTTTGCTTTAAATCCTGCGCAGTTCTTCCTAAATTCCCTTTATCTTGAAGAAAGAGGGATTCAGAAAATAAGGAGGAATGCTATAGCAAGTTGATTGCACGGCGACAGAGTGTTCATGAATACCACCCATTGTGTCAAATGACTCACACATCTGTCAGGTGTGCTGCATTAGCCCACAGAAAGCCTTGCATGCATGTTGTGTCCTAGAAGAAAAAAAAAATTGCTTTGTCTCCTGATGTCAATCATGCTGATGGATGGGCCCAAGGTGTTAATGAGTAAGCTTTAAAAAATATTTATGCTCTGCCAAATTTCTGCATCACGTCAGTAGGCAGAAAGCTAGGCAGTTGGAAGTAACAGAATATTTAGAAAGGACAGCTCTTCTTCTGACTCATTAAAAAAAAGCATGTTTTTAAGCTCTCTCTACCAATTTTCTTGAGCCCTTTGTGTGTGTGTGTGTATGTGGTTTTTTTTTTTATATAAACATAATTTAACAACATTGTATCAGTTTACCTAAAACAGATTAACTCCAAGTGACTTTGATACTTCTTCAGTTACACTTGCCTTACATTTTGCTAAGTGTAAAGTCTAAAATCAATGAGCCAAATTCTTGAGTTACTCCAGATTTTTTTCTGGGTAACTAAGACAGGCATCTTAACACATTCTGTTTAGTATGTGTCATGCGACACTTTAGATTTTATTCTGCCATGGAAATAGTATAACACAAGAGTGTCTAACTGTGAGATACAAGAATTATCATTTGGGGAGGAATCAAATGTGACTCGCAGCTTCTCAGAATTTAAACCTAGAAGGGACTGCTTTGATTGCCCCATTGGATCTCCTCCAGAGTGCAGCCCGTTATGCACTCAGTTTCAGTTATTTCCACCTAGAGCTTATCTTGCAGAGAATTATGCTATCCTGTTGATGAGACTGCAGATTGTGGTGTACGCCTTCACTAATTTGTTCTGATAATTATTGACTCTGACTTATAAAACAGTGTTCCCAATCTCAGTTTCAGATAGACTTCCAAACATTGGATCGTTTATGCCCTTATTTGTTAATCTGAAAAAGATCTGCTCTGGCTAAACACTGGAGATTGCCAAAATGCTGCCCTAGAACCAATGCCTGAAAGAAAATCTCCGTAAATCCGGTACAGTCTTTCTTGCAGTTTTCTCATTATTGAGGCGATAAAGCGTGTATATTATATATGGCTCGGATGAGTCATACATGTCATAATATACATCACTGCTCAATGCAAATGTGATCAGAGAAAAAGAATTTTTTTTAAAATGCTTTGAGCTTAATGCAGCCAAATCTTTATCAGAAGAAAAAGGTTTTAATTGTTGGAAAAATATTTCCAATATATATTTTTCATCCTGATATTTCCAGTTTCTGCTAAGTCATTAAACTATAGACAATACAACTGCCCTTTCCAGCTTTAAAATTTTAAAATAAACTAAAATAGAAATGTGCATCTTTACCCTATTTTGGAAAGAAAAAAAAAAAAGAGATGCGGTTCAGTGAAAAATTCTCTTTCTGACTCAGGGGGAAAAGTCAAAGTCTCAAAACTATCTGGAAACAAATACAGCATGAGTCCATTGTAGTGGCTGATTGTTTTACTTGTGTTTCGGCCTGTTCTCGCCTTCAGTATTTATCTTAAAATTATAAACAAATGAGTTCTTGAAATTAGAAACATGGATGCAGAGCTTTTCATTAATATCAGACTTATTTCAAAAAGCATTTCAAACAGAATGAAAAAATCATTTTAAAAAGCTTCCCTTACTAGTAGTTTATTTCAGTAAATCATTGTTTTTCAATTAAAAAATGCTAAATTTTTTTTGTCATCAGCCCTTCTACAATTTTTCAATGAAAAAAAAATCAAGTTTTCTATTTCATTTTTGTAATATTAACTATTCTAGTATGTTACCAAATGGAGCAGATTAGTTTTTCCTCCGAAGAGCATATGTTAATGCCAAGCCCTGGCTTGATTGACAGCAATGATGATCAAAAGATGCCACCTAAATTGCTTTTCTCTTTTTATTGCTAGTGTATTTCCCAAAGGACCCAAACCAAAGACTCAAGCTATACACTAGCATTAGCAAGACTGAAGGAAACCTGAAAATGTTTCTGAGCAGATCCACAAGTAGTGAAATCTGGCACTGCTCCACTGACTTCTTGTTTTCACTCCTTCTCCTTCTGTCTCGCTTGTGCCTGTGTGTGGGCCGGGGCCCTGCCTTCGACATTTTTGAGGAACAGACTCTCAGCAAGCAAAGCAAATAGATTCAATAGGTAGAAATTTCTAAGCAACCTGTAAGAGACTGAATAACAACCTAAAAATAATACTGGTTACAAACTACTAGTATTTATTTGTGCCAGAAGATTTGGCTAATTTTTCAGCTGATACAAGCTCTATTGATTTAAGTGGAGCTAGACCAATTTACATCAAATTAAGATCTAATTCTATTGACTCCACAGGAGCTTCACCAGCTAATGAGAGTTTTGCCCATTTCATTAAATTAATTAAAATTATGTGCTATTGTGTCTGTGAATGTTTTGTTCTGGGAGAAGGAGAGAAATCTCTTAAAAACTGAAGAGACCTAATTCTCCTCTTGATAACACTGTTCAGCAGTAATAGAGCTGTAAACAATGTCAACACAAAACTGACAGGAATGAGATGAATGTCAGCCCAAGAAAATCAGGTGTTTCACAGACTTAAGCACAGAGATCAAGACCAAAGAATAATTCTAAAAGCCAATGTTGTGACAGCCCATAAGACCAGCTCATTAGATATCTGTAATTTTAGTTGTAATCAAAATATTTTATTTTTCCCTTCCAAGAGATAGAGAAAAGTCTCTGATAACCAGCAATCATGTCACTGTGCTTCAACATCAACATCACAGTAGAGTTCTACTAACCCTGGGCTCGAAACTGACCATCTCCGCTTGAGCAACAGCACTAGTAGAATAAAAACACAGAACAACACAGGAATTTTTTTTTTTTGGTAGTTTGTATTCTAGTTTTTAGCATAGGTAAATTTGTGAGCTATGCACCAGCAAGAAAATAAAAAGCTAGGGAAATTCAGAAAACTTTTAGAGCACAAGATCTGAAAGACACTTTGAGCCAAAAAATTCTCTATAACTATAGGCCTTACCTTTCTATTATTTTCAAAATGATTTTAAAAACTGTTCAGAAGAGACCCTCCTATTTCTGGTTCTAATATTTAGAGAGACCAAATAAAATGAAGCATTATGTAGGAGAAGCAACCTCCAAGAAAGTAGAAATAGACATCCTCTAAAAGTTAATAATAGTTTTCCTAAACACAGGAAAAACAAAACACTTGCTATTCAACTGTAGGATTATATAAGACCACAGACATAACCATTGCTACTTGGCTTTTCTTTAAGAATCCCAAGTGAGGTTCCAGTTGGGCAGGAATGAGGCTCAGTTGGAGTCTGAGCAAGCCCAGACTTCTGTGATTACCTTTATTCTAGGCTGAAAGGAAAAGCAGGGCAGTAGCACCTGGTCTGAACAGTGTAGAGAGCGTTGCTCTGGATGTTGGAGTCAGCTATTTGTGGTTTCAGTGGCCTATTTCTTTGTTTCTTGAAGGCTTTCTGAGCACAGTCAGTGAAATAAAAGGAAGTGATCTAGTTCTTTTATCAGGACTGAGTGTCTTGGAATCTCATTGTCACAAACATGGAATTATCGTAGGTAGGTGAGAGTCACTTTTAATGGTTCTAAAAAAGCCTCATGTCTAACTTTGGTTTCTTAAGTGTTCAAGAAGGTGAGGTTCATTCCAGATGATCAGAAATTTCTTAACAGATAAAGAAACCACCTCTTATTCATGCATGAAGCTAAAATTTGAGCCCCAGCTTGCTGCAGTTCAAACCAGGATGGTTCTGTGTTACTGTGGTTTAAGCATAATGAGAGTAGGATGTAAATGTTATGTATAGTAGATGTTACAGGAGCAGCCAAGCTGTATCACAGAATGGCTGAGTCACTTGGGCAGTAAAAATCTAATTGTAGTTGGTCACATTGGAGGTACTTAACAAATCAGCTCGGAAGATAAAATCTGTAAGGAATGCAGCTGAGCAGAAAGGACAGAATATATCCCTGCGTATATCAGTAGAATATGAGGATTTGTTGGCTGCAGTAGAAACAATTAGTTTCATTTCGGGGATGTGGGACAGGGAACAGGCAGCTGCCCAGCGCCCTTACTTCCAATACTGCAATAATAATCTTTGAAAATGAAACACTGGTGGTTTAGACAAGCCACTCAAAGGGGTGCTACGTATTTTCTGTGGCCTACTGTGGCCTAGAAAAGGCCCTTTGCCCTTTTCTAAGGCAAAAGTAAAGGCCATCAGTTTAACTGGCAAGTTTTAAATAGCAAAGTAAACTGATTTTTCAGATAACTGACTTGATGGAGGGAATAGCCTGGATGTGTGAGGCAACATAGAATATCTTCTTAAAGCTGTTATGGTTGGATTTAATTTAGTAGCAACCCACATGAGCTTTAAGGAGGTGGGAGACCCAAAGAGATGTACCTAGGAAAGAGGTCCCATGCAATCAGTGGCCAGACCTGAGAGGTAGAAAAGGCAGTAGAAGGCCAAAGGACCTTAGGGATAGGAAAATCACACAGGTCAGATGGTATCGGTGGACAGAATGTGGGGCTCTTAGTAGAAGGAGAGGGAACAGGTCTCCCACAGTTGCATAAAGTATGTCTTCTGAATCTTCTTCCACACAATCTCCAATTAGTAACCTATGGTTATAAACTGTGAAGTCTGTATCCATGCTCTTGACACAACTTACATAACTACCATTACTAATAGTTACATGTGGTACAAAAAAAAAAAGCTGCAGTCTTCGTTCTGAATCAAACTTCTCTGCCTATGTTATATTTTACCTGCAAATCCAAGAATAGCAATATGATAGAGAGGGAATTAGAGTGTGGCTATTCTAAAATACATTAATCAAAAGAAAAAATACCAGGAAAAAAAAGATATATATATATATATACATATATATATATATGTATATATATATATATATCTTTTGTCTCATATATATATATATGAGACAAATGAGAAATGTGTCAGGGTACAAAGAGAAGATACCAAGCAGAAGGCACATTCTTTTGTCAGTCTGAAACAGGCAGACGGCATCACTAGAAGGTTAACAGTACCTAACTAAAAATAAAAATTAAAAAAAAAAAGCTGAAGGGCATGATTCAGAGAAATCACCTAGAATTCAGCAAGGCCTTATACCAATGAAAGAATTAAAAAATCCAAGTTCCAAATTAAAATCCATCTGCCCCTTTCAAACGCAACCAGTGTTTTTCTTTTGTGTTTCTTTTGTTTTTCTTTCTTTTTTTTTTTAAAAAAAAAAGAGTCTAGGGGAGAGATCTCCCAAGCAATGCACAGATGTGGTTACTAAACTTGAACATGTAGCAAGCTGCAGAGATGTCTATGTAGGAGATAACAGTAAATTACAGTATCTGGATCCCTTATGAGAGATCAAGATGGATCAGTCCACTCTTGATAACATCATGTTAGCATTTCTAGTAAATATATGCAATTATTTTAGAGGGTTTTTTTTTATTTTTCTCCTACATTATTAGTAAGAATCAGAATTTCTTCTATCTTGCTATACCTTCAAAAGGCTGGGAATTTGGATTCTTTGATCTCATTTCTTTTAGCTATGAGTGATATATCAAGTTTATCACTGGGATTTCCATTTAAAATTTTATTTACATGTCTAGCTCCCTACGCTTCCCCAGGATGATACAGCCTCTCAACCTGCATTTCTTACTCCTACTGTTGCAGCTATAAGATATTGTTACAGATCACTAACCCGAAAACTTGTCCAAACTTGTCCCAAAACATTTTGTAAGAACAACACCTGTCTCTTAAAATGACTCCCCCGATTTTTGTACCCCTTAAGGTTCTGCTTTCCTACCATCAACAATTCATAAAATGTAATAGTTTACAGTGGAATCCCTAGTCAAATGTCAGATTCAACACTGCACTATATTATGCTCAGTAGAAACGAAGGTATTTCATAGAAGTTTAGTTCATGGAAATTGAAAGCAATGAATGGTGAAGAAAATAAGTCAGCAATGGACACTTCAGACAACTGAAAGGACAAAGGTTCTACCGCACAGGAAGCCACTCTTCCAGAATGGCTAAGTGCCTGCAAAAATAATAATAATAATAAAAAAAAGAACTTACTTCCTCTCTCCCACTCAAGCGGCCTTCATTTCGAGTGGAGAGATGCGCACTTGCTTGACTCATCCAAACCCTGTAAGAGCACAGGCAAGGTTCTGTGCATAAAAATAGCATCTTGTAAATTGGCCATGTGTAAGAAGGTAACTGAATCATCACTGATATCAATAGATACAAGAACCCCAAGTCTATAAATCCTAATAGTTTCTTCTCAGTCTAAATTTCTTGATTTGCGTGCACATGTTTTTTCCTTGAAAAGATCTGCTTATTTCAAGCTATTTTAGGATATGAACTGTACCCCCTACTACCTTCCATGCATGCAGGTTAATCTTTAGTTCTTCAAGATCCCTAAATACATGTCTTGCTAGGTTTCCGTATCTCTTTTAGGCTCTTTATCTCGACATAATCTGTATCTATCCAGTCTGTGGCTTTTCTGAGGTCTGTAGGTCCCTTCCTGTTTCTCAGTCTCTCTGAACCCTCATTCTCCCTCATGCTTCTTTCCAAAATTCTCCCTAGTCTTTCTGTCTTAAAGAGCTGTTGTGAGCACTGTGACACACCAATAGAGAGACGTCCAGGATTCGTTCAGATTCCGGGATTAGTCATGCTGAACTTGAGGGGTAATCATTTGTCAACTGTAAGAATTTATTAGAGCTGAGCTGTACGCATATGATGAATGCTGGGCAGCACCGAACAATTAACAGTCAATCCACACATATAACAAAGCTAAAAAGTATAGTAAAGCTAAAAGAACTACAAAGAGAATGCATATCAGAGCTCTGTTGGCTAAGGCATAGATCCGCATTATATAAAGGCTGTTCTTGCCCTTTCTTTGTCTTTTTGGGCCACCCTCTGGTGTAGTTCTCCCCAGCTGGCTTCTCACCATGCTCACGGTGCATCAAGTGACCCAGGTTTGTCCCTGGCAGTTGGCATCAGGGAAGGCTCCACTGATGGGTGGTTTGTCAGATCCACAGGCCGGCTGATGGGGAGTCCAAGCCCACACAGAGCTATGTGGCTACCTTCCGCTATCCTTGCTGGACATCAGGCAAGCTTAGTACCTCAAAGGGCACTTTGCCTCCCTGGAACACACTTATCCAAAGCCTTTAATCACCAAATTGTCTCCAAAATGTTTTGATTCCTCCTCATGTCAGTCTGGCATCTAATGATATGATCAGTTTGAGGAAGCTTGAGAAGACAATATCAAGGTATTACTACCTAATAGATTAAATTAAAAGGAGAGCCTTGTTGCAAAGCACAAAAGGGTGTTGGTTATGAATTTCAATCTCTGGTACTGAAAATGTGGTTGGCAGTTAGGGATATTCATTTCAAGAGGATAAACTACAGAAAGCTTATTTTGGATTTTTTTTCTCTGTGTCTTTCCTACTGCTTTGATTGTCCTGTATAGCAGAAGCTTAAGGTAAACATTCATAATCAGATTACATGGCCCAGTGATTATGAATATTACCTGATTACTTCACTTCCCAGACACAATGGCATTCTTTAGAATTAATTGAGAAGTATAGACAGACATGGTGGCGAGAGGGAGAACTTCTGGAAAAATCCTGCAAAACCGTTTTCCAAAAGGCATATCAGAATGAAATGGTTGCCCCTCAGAAAATGACATCTAAGAATAAGGCCATCAAACTGACTATCACTATGCCTTGAAGCTGTAACATAACTACAAAATGTGTAGCTAATATATAATGGAACAACACCATAAAACTGAACAAATTCTTACTTTCTGAGCTAATTCATAAACATGCCCTGTTTAAGGCAATATCATATGAGAGCTTCTGTGAAAAAGATAAGCCGGAAATGTTCATGCATATCAGGCACTGGAATTAAATGCTTAAAATATTGTGGGATTCTATTCTCAGTCTCAGCTGAAATCTCTTGTGTTACTTTATACAGATTTATACACTTTGCATTGCATCGCATTGCAATGAATTTTATACACCAGGTCAGGTAAGCTTGTAAATATTTCAATAATAAAAGACAACTGAAAAAATATATATGTACAATTGACTAGAAGGATCAGTGGCCTTCAGGTAGAACCAAGAGATGCTGATTCTCCAGCATTAGAATATTAATAGGAAGCTCAACTAAAGTCTAGAAGGGAAATATCTAAATCATCAGTCTTTGGGGTCTTGCTTGGCTCACAATTACAAAGCTCCATGAAATAAGCTTTGCTAGTGTATTATGCAGAAATACGAATTAACTGAAAAAATGTTTCTTTCTCAAGGAAAAATATTGAATAATTTCTGCCTCTGTGACCAGGAAACCTGCTTTGAGCCGCATTTGAAAACAAACAAACAAAAATAATCCATAGATTTTGAAACCTGTGTTTTTGAGAAATAAACTACAAAATATCGAGTTTATATAAATTAAGTTAATATTGAAATACAATGTCAAATTCAGGTCTGATGTAAGTAAATGTGGTTCTACATTTGCCAAAAGATTGTTTTGAAACTGATGTGCCGTTATTTTTATATATTATAAAGATAATTTTGAGTGTGCTAAATTAAGTGGTAAATGCATTCCTAACAAAATGTTCTTCCCTTTGAAAACCTCCATTGAAATTCAGGGAGTGGGCAGCTCATACTGTTAGGTGAATGTGATATGAATTGCTTTAAGATACAGTGACTCTGAAATTATCATCAATTAGCATTACCAAATTAAGCAAGAAAAAATAATGGACAAGATGTGGAGGTGGGAGTTAAGGAGATACAGCTGTTGCTAAAAATACTTGCAAAGCTGTAAAGGCATCATGACTCGGTACCTAATGATTTGCTTATTATTCAGCATCTATTAAATTATAAACTTTTTAAGAACTTATATTCTCTTTGTTTCCTAGAGCTAATGCTTGGTAAATTATTTCTCTACCAGTACTGAATGGCTTCTTATAATGCCAAGGTTCTAATCTGATAGTGCTAAAACATTTTATTATTTTAATAAATGTTTATCTCGTGAATGCTGACTGTACATGTTTTATCAGCCTAAAATGATTATTTTAATATCAGTTCATAGGAGCACCTCTTGAAGAGCTGGACCTAATCGAATTCTTCAGGCTCAGTACTTTTAGCAGTTGTCTGGGTTTTTTCAACAGGGTTCATCATGCATTCCCTTATGCCACTGTCTGATAAAGACAAACATAAATTTGGATTCTTTTGAATGGCTCTACCATTTCAAGCTATTTCCTCTCCTGCAGAAAATTCCCTCAAAAAAAAAGCTAATTTTTCATCAGTCTAGTTGCAGAAAGCTCTTTATTGTTTAATGCCACTAAAATTATTCTAAGTTTCTTACCTAGAGCCTTGAAGTGAAATATATGCCCAAATTTTTGCAACCTCAGGATTCGAAACAGCAAGCTTCCCGGGGCAGAGACCATTAGAAGATTTTATTTATACATAGTGTTTAGCCCAGTAAGACCCCAGTTTTTGACTGCAACCCTTGAGTACTACTGTAATAGAAATAACAAACGGTAATAATAATAAAGACTGCCTATTAACTTAACAGGCAATTTTTGAAATAATGAGTCATCAAGAAAACTAATTTTTTTCCCAATAAGCAATTCAGCCATTTCCTCTCATCACTGATAATATACATCTGTCCTCTATGCTGTTTGCAGAAATTCTGTGGATGTGCTGTGTCTTCTTATGAGAAAATTGCTTCATGAAATAGAACAATTTTTCTCAGGCTCATGATTTCTTCTTTATTGAGGGCCAAATTGAGCCTGTGCTCAATTGCCCATGTCTGGGACAGCAAGTAGTTATAGGCCGTCCAGAGCAGCCTGCGGAAGAAACTGTGACTCAGACACTTCCAGTTCCTACCTCAGACTCTGCTCCCTACTTGCTCCAGAAAGAAAGTAACCTGCCACTGGGCAGGATGGAGCACTGAGCATCCCTGCCTGCTCAGCACAGCCAGCTGTCGAGTTGAGGGGCTAGAGCCAAGTTTACCCTGCTCATACCCTGCTCGTGTGTGTAGGGGACAAAAAAGAATGGAGGGAGCTCTAAGTGAGGAGACTCTATTCTCCACTCCATGGCAGATTCAAAATCTTTGGAGATCATGTGCAGACCTATTTATATACTTATTTATAGTACACCTATAAAGCCAGATAAACCTTGGCCTCAGTCTAGCTGAAACTACCCTTCATTGGCATTTAAAAGCATGTGATTAAGCTAAAAAAAAAAAAAAGGTACAGTCAAAGCCCTTCCCTACCTGATCAAAATAATCTTAAAGGCTTTTTCAGTTTCTCTTTGAGTTGAGACTTCACCTGTTTTAACCTCAGAAAGCATCCTGGGTGGAAGCACATAGTGTTATGTTGTTGGCATGCTTGGCATGTTTCTGTGACAATATTCTATGGTGAGCACTAATGTTTATAGCCTCTTCTTTCAGAGATTTTAAAGTTGCCAGTGGCAACTGAAGTGCCTCTGATTGCCTTTATTTGTTATGTGGATCCATATTAATGACGAAGTAAAATAGCCAGATGATTTGAGCACTCTCAAAAAAATCACCCCTGATTTTGGATCAAAGACATGTTTAACAATAACCACCGTCTTCCTGCGTCCACATCACACAATCTTACGTACTCATCATCAATCATATGCCTTATGATTAATTTGAGTTGTTATGAGTAATGTCTGTCATTGCAGTCCTGGCACGAATAATTATTGTTCTGCACCCTACTGAGATAACTCATTTCTGACAAAGATCTGCAGTTTGATATCTGCATAAAAGAAAGGTGAAACAGGAATACTTTATTAGAATGTCCAGAATTCTCATAATAAACTTCTTTACATGCTAGGAATTTATAAGTACTTTACAAAAAAAAAAAAGTGAGAGACCTCAACACTTTGAAGTCATGGTCTCTGCAAATTACCCCTAGATCACCTAAATTACCAACAGCATGTGGGATCTCTGTAGCAAAAATAGTAGCAGGAATTTTAGTTCCTGCTGTTTTCCTGGAGACTTGTGTGACAAATAACAAACACAATTAGAAACAAAGCCAGGTCATTCTCTCTAAGGAAGACAGAATAATATAGGCAGGAAAAGAAGAATAAACCCATTGATACATAAAGGTTAAGAGGCTAGAGAAAGAAGCTAGGGAGCAGACCTGGCACCAGCACACTGGATCCAAAGAGATCTCTCTGAACTCTTGATCCACATTGGCAAAAGAAAGAAACTTGACCTACTGTAGCCAGTGCTGCAGTTTGAATAGCACCAAAAAGTTTCATTCTGGTGTATCGTCAACAAGCTGCTCCTCTGGTGATATAAATGGTGCTGCCTTGAGCAGCTGCCCTGGGGAGAGCAGTACCCTGGCTCTCTCAAATACCGAGCAGTGGAAGCAACTTGACACAGATCCTGTTTGTATCTGTCATTAAGTCAAACAGGCCCAAAAAAACTCAAGTTCTCCATCTGAGGGGCAGGTGTTCCAGCCACCAGCTATTTTTGCTCTAACTCGAAGAACATTTAAGTGTGACATGTTAAATGAAAAGGAATTAACAGAAGAGGCTGAGAACTTCTCAATTTCAAAATACCCTACAGTCTGGCAATTGAGTTTCTTCTTACCAACAAAATGGTAAGAATTCATATTTTCTACTCATATTTTCTCCTCTTCCAACAGCAGAAGAGGGAATTGAGCCCAGGTTTCCCACAGGCTGTATGAGAGCCCTTTCTAGTATGCTACCGAGGAAAGCAGACAGTGCCTTCTGCTGTGTGAATCTAGGTTTTGAAGCCATAACAAGACATTCTGGCAGTTGGGGCAGGATGTCAGTTTAATGCCATCCTGCCTTAGTTTCACATGAACATGTAATGAGAATGGAAAAAATAAGTGAGAAAAGCTTCTTACCTTTGCTATCACATAAATGACCTCTCAAAAAGAAGTCAGCATACGGACCCAGTCTTGCTAAAGTTTGTTTTTTTTTCTTTCCTTCTTTCTTTGTCTCTTTGTTTCTTTCTTTCTTTTTTCCCCCCAATTGAAACTGCAGTTCATCAGCTCTTCTAGAACTTGAATAGACCAAGCTGTTTTAAACACATCCTCTAGTGATTCAGCCTTAGTATGATGGCCCTGGTACAAATTCTGCCTACACCTGTTAAGGAAAGACAGTTTCCATCTTTCTTGGCGTATCTTTACAACAGCATCCCTTCCTCCTCCCCAAAAAACACCACTGCCTTCTTCACCCTGCTTCTTTCCTAAGCCAAGATTTTTTTTTGTAGATAGGACCTTAATTATTTAGCCCTTCATTTCAGGTCTTGTAAAAATAAGCCTGTTATCTTTCAAGCAGTAAGTAAGAAACCATTTTGCAATTATTATCTTTCCTACAGATTGTCCTAAAAAATCGAGGGTGTCTCTTGTTGAGACAAGAAATACTCCATCAAACTTGCAAGTTCTGACTGGTTCCCCTAATAGCTCCCATCAGTTCAATGTACAATATATATGCATAATATATGTATCCATATTTTTAATTTAAAATCTCCATTATTTTATAGTGCTTTACATAGGTACCTTCCCCATATTCTCCACACAAAAAATGTACAGGAAAACATAGATGTCTCCCTGAGTTAGTAAATATTCTGAAAGAGTAGCCGGAAGGGCTACAGAAGACCTACAGAAGGGTCTGTCCTTTAGATCTTGGCAGAGCACTAGTTCTAAGGATTAAAGATGAGCTGTCATGTTTATAGAAAGAATATTTTTGTTCCTGCATTATTAAGAAATATGTCTAGAATAAGAATCTATTCCACATTTTAACAGCGTCCCATTGATTCTCAAGTAAGATACTTCAAAAAAACCCAGCAACATTATCAATTTTGTTTATATATATATATATATATATGTATGTATGTATGTATGTATGTATGCATATATATTGGTAGAGTTTAAGGTCAAAAAAAAGACCAGTGGATCACTTGATCTGTTCTTTCAAACCTCACAGCCCAATAAAGGTACATTTGCATTGATGTAATTACTTTGGTAATTAGACGACTCCCTGGAACAATTTGCATGAATCATCCTTACTGTTAAATATATCTTCTCCTTTCTGGCTTGAATTTGTCGGTCTTCAACTTTTAATCGGTGATTTTACCATTCCTTTCTCAGATTTCCTTTCACTCTGACATTGCTTGCACTAAAAGTCACTGTCCATCTTTTGGACACTTGATAAGTTTTTAAATCCTTCACTGTCCAGCATTTACCCCGTCTCCTTAATCCTTCTGCTGCCTCTGTCCTGTATTTAAATAAGCCCCTTTGCATAAGAACTGATACTTCGGTGCTGCCACTGCTAAAAGTTTTGCTGGTAAAACTGCACTTGCTTTTTCACAGCTACTCAGGCCAGTAGTCATATTGTGGTCAGTTGGGTCTTCATTTCCATCACAATAATCCATCGAATATGAGAATCCAAACATTGTTTTACTACCTCCCACCCACAAGGAGCTCAGAATATCTCAGATTTAACAAGTTTCTAGGCACCATGCAAGGACAAGAAAAACTTTTAAATGAAGTTAAAGAAATGCTTGTCAATAAATGCTTGGTGAAGGGTTAAAAATGAGTAACTCAAAATGATAGACTCCATGGATTTCTGCCAGAATTAGTTGACGAAATGGTGGTGTTTTTTTGTAGAGACAATGTTATTACAGTAAAACAGTGAAGTGGTAAGTTTTTGTCCTAAATAGTTTTGCTTGCAAGTGAAAAGATAAAGATTTACAAAGCATCATCACACTATTACTCTTAATATTACGTAGAGTTATGTTTCTTTTATAGTACAGAAAAGTCTGATGAATTTTCTGCAAAGTAAATGACTTTTTTTTTTTTAATTCCCTATTTTACCTGTGCACATATATCCTTGAGCCTTTGGACCCAAAATTTTCCATGTCATTTTTCTTTAATATTTGTTCACTGCACTGACAAGGGAATGACTGTAGTATAGTTAATAAAATATTAAACACAAATGTTTGGAGATTGAAAATGCAAACATCTTTCAATTCCCAAATCATGAATATCAACATAGCAGCTTACCTCGCAGTGTCAAGGTTTGAGTTCAAAAAGCAGACAAAGATTCCCATCCCATGAATAAATTAATATCTAGAATAGAGAAAAAAAATAAAAGAGGAGTCATGATCATTGAGTTATCAGTTCAGTAATCTCACATCACACCAGCATGTTTGCATTCAGAAGGTAGCACTCATATTTTTGAAACAGGTATGCAGTTTTGCTGCATAGTCACTAAATATTAAAACAGTTCCAAATACATGTAATAATTTTTAATTTTAAAAAGACAGTTAAAACCATGAAAATTAGAACAACTTCATAAGGATATTTTTTTCCCTACATTTGCAGTTATTAATCAAAAATGCATTTACTTTGTATGGGTTTTATATTCTTGCAGCTGTTCCATCATCAGTCTCCTAACTTGTTAACATCTAGTGATCAGGGACTAGCCACTGTTCCCAGAGCACAGGGGCGCTCTGCTCCCTGAGAACCCTGATCAAGCCGAGTGCTGAAGGAGTCCAAACTTCCTTACCTCAGACCAGGCATCTGCTTGTGCAGGTTCTCCCCTCACTGAGGTTATGCAACTGCGGCATCAAAATTGAGAGCATTCATTTGTTTGGGTTTTCCTCATGTTGATACAGAATCATAAGTTGCAGAATTTTCAATTAAATGTTTTTCTCACATGATTTCTCACACTTTCTACCTGACTACGCACTTTCCACTGCTTTCAGCATAGGCAATGACACACATCAGGAATCTGAAGGAACCCTAGCACAAGCCACATATGGCCTCAAAGGTAGGTGGGTTTTCTTCTCTTAGGAAGAGTATTGTTCATACAGAAATTTTTCTTTAGGTACATACAGGAAAGGAGCAATTAAAGCAACAAATCCAGCCTAGCAGCTATTTCAAGTTTTGTGTTAAAAAGCTAAAGCTTGAACATCTCTCCTGTTATTAAGACCCTGAGGTTCCTAAGGAGTCTGTGCTCAGTGCCTTAAAACACAGTTGTACCCACACTGCACATTGCAGGAAGCCCTATGGCATTCACCATTGCACTCACTGCCCCTAGATTTGCATGGCAAGGAAAAGCAAGAGTGCAAGTAAGATGGAAATGTAGCGCTCTCCAACTAGGATGCTAAACTGCCTAAGTGGGAGATGCTCAGGAACCTCACGATGACCACCAAACTTACAGTTCAGATATAGCCTGATTGGGTTAATAATGTCCTTTCATAGCCAAGGCCAGAAAAGGCACCCTGCTCTGTTTTGCCTCCTAAAAACCTCCACGAGTAAAGGCAATTCACCTTTTGCCTTTGAAAAGTGTTTGTACCTTGATGCAAGAACTGACAATGTTTTCTTTCATGCAGTACCATAAAGCAAAACTGAACCAATAGGAGAGACATTCTTTAGCTATTTCAATGACTGTGCATTAAAATACACTTGATATGTATATGTATGTGTATGTGTACATATACATATAGTACCTCAAACAGCATATAGAAGAGTGTTCAGATGTTAGTGCTTTTTAGATAATACTGTAATGAGGAAGCTCTGGAGGCACCAATGAGGAATAGGTACCTTAAGTTCCATGGCCAAACCTTATTTACAATAGCATGTTGTTTGACATTATACATTACTTCATGCAGGCTACACTTATATTTAAAATAGAATTGAGATTTATTTTAAAGCTTTTGAGTCATTCTAATGAGATTTTACCTATGCGATTCTTTTTCTGGAAAACAAACCAGACTGAAAATCCAAGCTTTGATGACAGTGGCTTTTAAGGGTGCAGACTTTGAAATGTAGGAAAGGCAACTTAGGTTTAATTTTGGGGCAGTATTGATTTTTCTTAACTATTTCTGTGAACAGGGTAAATGCCCTATCTTTAAATAGATGACAGTTTAGCAACTTGGCAGAAATCATACATGTTCTTAAACACCATAGCTTAAAAAATGAATAAATACATAAATCAGGTTTGAAGAAAAAAAAAAAATCCAGACCTAATTAACTTAATCTGGGTTTATTTCAAGGAGAAAGAGCAAATTTCTATTGCAGGTCTTTAACCTTAAGTCTAGTCCAGGCTCTCTGATTGTGTGGAGGGATCTGGCACGTGGCAGTTCTCTTTTCCTGACCACATTTACAGCCCTACATTGGTATCCTCCAGCTCAAGGGCAAGGAAAAGGAACACTGGGAGCATTTTGAACCCCTACTATTTAAGACAGCAAACATCAGAGCACCTTGGGACTGCTAAGCAGCAGATATTCTCAAAGAATGAAGTGAGGTAGAATTTAAAAAAATAGGCAAAATGAAAGGAGATTAAATGAGTAAGCACATATGACCTATACTCTTTCCCTTTGCTTTATATTTGGTTATATTTGTACATTCACTTTTACCTCTCCCTATTTCCCCCCTTCTCCTTAATTCTGCATGATGTATTCACTCCAAATAGAATGTGTAATATGTGAATGTTAAAGAATGTTGGATTTGTTTTTCAGATAAATATTGTGAATACCCAATGATTGCTATAAAACAAATCATTATTAATTGATCTATACCAAACCACAAGGATAGTAATTTCATTTACAGATAGTTCTCTTGTTCTGCACCTACAGTTTATTATTTTAAGGTCTCAACACCTACACCTTTTAATTTTGCTATGAAATGTTCTGCAACTTCCCTGTTCTGTTATCACTTTGTGTTTTGCAGGCAAGTTTTGATTTAATTTACAAGCATTGCAGTGTTCTATAGCTGCAGAGCTTCATTTTGTATCCTTTTTGTATAAATACATCTAAATCTCTGAAAAACTGAAATGCTACACCGGTAATACCTGCTTCTACTTAATATGTCAAAAATGTACTTTTATAACTGAGCATAAAAAGAAATTCAGATTGTTGACGTTTAACTGTAAAGAATATGAGACTGCCATTATTTACAAGTGGTTTATTACTTTCTTTTATGAGTAGGTTTAAAGAACTTTGTTAATTATATGCTGTATGAGTGCAAAAAAGCCTCTACTTATACATTTTAAATGCCCCTTTTTCTATATAATTACCTTTAAAGTAAGATGAGCATTGCTGCACTGCATTAAATTTATACTCTGATATGTTCTCTGAATATGCTATAAATGCGGAGGTTCTTTCTTGCTTAATAGAATTTCACTTTTCTCATCTACAGTTTCAATATTTCAGAGGTCTTTTCATTTGATTATACATGCAAATCACTTGGGAGACCTAATACACTGATCTAAAAATTACTCATTCCTGTATAACGAATTTAATCTCATCTACAGCTAACAAGACTTTTAAAACTGCTTCCAATTCCTCCACAGAATTGCTCTGCTTCTCTTAAATACAGTCCTACATACCCTGACATCCAGTTAAGCTGTAGCTAGTGCCCTGCAAGGTCACAGGCAGATAGATGTTGATGTAAAATACAAAGATTTAAGTTGCTTCTGAACATTTTGCTCATCCTGGTTTTCAGTGGGGTAGCAAAATGCCCAGACAAGGCAACTTGTGTAGCCCAGGGGCACAGTCATATCAAGAGCCATGTCATGCTCTTGGGGACCGGGAGAGTCATCGGTTTAGGGAGGAAGGCAACCTTGTGGTAGGATTGAAGAAAAAAAAAAAATAGGGCACTAAGTAATTTTAGCAAAGATTTGGAGGATTAGTACCATTTCAGATTAAAAGCATTAAGTATAGTCATTAACCAGCTGTCTTCTTGCTATTGCCAGTGTGTAATTGGCCAGGTACACAGTCTTTCTGCTACCCTTGTTCTGAGTAATATTTTCTGCCCCCGGTATCAATCAGCCTACACTTTATGTAAGATACTCCTCAGAGTAAACAGAATTCTATCACCAACCAATGAAGCTCAAGCTGTGAAAAATCCATAGGTAACAATTCAGATGTGTAGGAACAAAAACTAGAAGCAAAGTGCTAAAGAAGAAAATATATTAACTGATGGAAACTTGACATTTTTCCAAAATGAAGCAAGCACCTCAGAAGTAGAAAAGCAATTTGAAATGCAAATTTAAATAGTATGGTTAAATCAAACATTTGAACCTAGTTCCAGGCTGCAAAAAGTGCAAGAACTGTCAAATCTAAAAAGCCTGGGACAGAAAATTATTTGCAGCTCATAAAGTAGAGGAAAACATGAGATAATAGCTATCTAATGGGTCTTTCTTTATAGGAAGTTCAACATAGCCCAGTAAAAAACAAATTATGCCATTTTGATATGTTAAACAATCAAATTGCATAACCAGTAGGAGCACTGTACAAGTGCTCCTTGTAGAGCACTTAGGCTGTGACCTGGGTCAGAACACAAAAAGTACAGTTGGACAGAGAGCTGGTTTCATTGCATCCATCATCCAAAACATATAAACTGTAGCTCATCCCTTCAGCTAAAGGAGAACGTCAAAAAACATCGCCATCTTTGCATTTCAGAGAAGTTCCTTTTAATTTGCTTCACCTGAAAAAGAAATGTTCCATTTCATTATAAAGAACTAGGATGAAGAACACCTAACTTTACGGTTATGAGAGAATAAAAATCTTTTCTAAAAATCTTCTTCTTATTTGAACAGATTAAAATATGTCTCAAAATAGAATATTGATTGCATTAGTAACTATGTAGAAATTATTAGACTCTCTGATGAAGAACAAACCTGGAAAAACTAGGTTTTCCTCAGGAAAATGATAGTGGTGATTTACTTTCCTTCCAAATTTTCTAATGTTCTTATATTTGTCCTTTCCTCATCTTTTAATTCTGATGTTATTAAGAATTTCATTACATTTTACAGAATGAAATATTTAATTGCAGTTGTTGGTTTTCCATTATCCTGTAGGATTTTTTTTTGGGGGGGAGGGGGGCAGTAGAAAAAAAAATCATTATTTCTTCGTGACATCTAGATAGGAAAAAAGGGCTATTAATGGGTGAATGAATGTCACTTGGTTGAGGGCAAAACAGATTATCCAATCATTTCTAAACGGACTACTTTCTGTTCTGAGAAAGTGCTAACAGAACTAAATAGAGATGACCGGAAAAATGAAAGAGGAGTACATATTGGATACTTTCAACTTACCTACAGCTCATTGTACTTTTGAATTTATGGCAATTTGCGATAAGCTAGAATCCCTTCACATTAAAAAACTTAAAATTATCACTATATTCTAGAAGATATACTTGAAATTTCAACAAGTGAGCTGCAGTCAAAAAGAAGTACAGAAGAGCTGTTGATATTAGAGGAAATAGTTCTATAAAAGGTAGAGAAATAGATACATTGAAACTGTTCCAAGCAGGAAAAAAAGTTTGATAGTATATGAGACAAAATTAAAATGATAGATTCTAGTAGAAAAGAGTTAAAATAATTGCGAACTAAAAATAACATAAGAATGATCAAAATAACTGAAAAATATAATTGAGTTTAAAGAAATTATGATAAACAGAATGCAAGCACAAAGCCTCCACAGTTATAGCCAATTAATTCAATAGATGCTTTCAAATATTTTATAACTATTTTATTTGTTTGTTTATTTCTGTTTCTTTACAGCATAAAGTGTCTCTCACCTTTCTGTTCCTTTTCTGTCTATTTGTGGCTAAGAGCTTTCCTGTTGCACCCATACTTCCTTCCACCTTTCATGCTCCAGGTCACTGCATAAGATCTACATTGGTAGCCACACATTTTCTAAGACATAGGTTCTGGCCACTATAGCAGGACCTGTCTTTGTGTTCAGGTCTGTGTCTGTGAAATTAAGACTTTGTTGTTGGTCAGCTGCTCATGCAGCCCATGTAGCCTTTCTGCATGGAGCATCACTGGTGATGCTTTTCCAATTGATGCACATGTCTTGTCTGTCAAAACCAACTTCCATGCCTGTATGACACCAAACAGAGCCTTGTGCCATTCTTTACAGAGTTCTTTGTTAATGAGACAATTTGAAAGAATACAAAATAGTAGTTGTCCCCAGCCATGAAGAAATGCAAGGAATTAAATATTTTGGCAGCTTTTATTAAATAACTTTATCTTTTGATACAGTGATTAATTAGAAATGAATGGTTCTTTTTAATAGGATACTTGATGTCTTTGTCTATAAAACACTTTTTCCTTTACAGTGACTGAAGAAAAAGTGAAAAGAGGAAGTCTAAGAGGTAAGGTCACTAAACATTGCCCCATAAAACTTTGTTTTATATTCTTGATGAACTCAGAGTAGGGAAAGTCTTTTATTACACATTTAAAGCATTTAATGTGAGGTATTTCTGTATGTTGCAATGGTGCTTGGTGTGAGAGCACCACCATGGCTTGTGTGTTCTAGTAAACACTCCTGAGTTCCTCAATTCCTTACAAACTTGAGTGTGTTATTGTCCAAGATGTGTTTTTGCTCTATATTAAAGATGCAGAAGAATGTTCACTTTCTTGCACAATATGCACAAGAGCAGGAAACTATCATATCTTTCAAAAATTAGCACTGTGAAGTACTTCTGCCAATGCATTGCCATACTTCTAAAGGAAAACTGAGCTATTCATTAACAGCACTTTGTTTTTCTGGATGATTTTCTCTCTCTCTCTCTCTCTCTGTTTTTTTTTAACTAGTTTGAGTCACATTTAGAACAACAAGGAGTCCAAGGAAAGCATAGTTGAATGTTAAAAAATTACAGGATTTGAGCATCTTTCTGTATAAGTATTGTTCTACTTCAATAACATATTTTTAAATGAATCATTTCAAAAACTGCCTCAAGTTAATGGATTTAAGTACATATATTATTGTTCTGACCTTTCTTCATGTAGATGTAGACATTGCACTCTCTAGTAGCTGCCCTTTTTAAAAATTCACTGATGACATTGTTATTAATAGACAAAAGACCATTGATGACATCTGCACATCGAAAGTTTTTGATTTAATCATTGTGTTGCCTTGATTAAAGAAAGTGCTATTCTTTGGTCAATTTTCCCTGCTATTTCCTTTTGTAGATTTTCTTGGACCACCATGTAAGTGTTAGAAAGACAAATTATTAAAAAACATGATATTTCAAAATGCTGATTGCCCCTTATTTGTGCTGGTAGAAACAGTGCTCTAAGCTAAATACGCAGGTCCTGGAGTCTGTTTTGCCCAGCATTGCTCAGTTCATCAGAACTGATCTCTGTAGCCCTGGGTCTCAACAGGAGTGAGAGGAACCTCAGAACTGCTCTAAATGGTGCATTTCCTAAAGAGCTATCCACTAGCTGAACAGTCTTGCACACGATGTATGCTGACAATATGATGTCTGAGCTGCAACTGGATAGCATGAGTCTAGCACACGATGGCCTGGGGTTCATGCTACGAAAAGGTCTTTCCACTTGCACCTTGGACTCAGCACTGCCTAGGAATCCTTAGTTATGTCTTTGCCTTACAAACTCTTACCAAAGCAGCATAGTGCACCTGGCAGGATAAGGTTTTACCCTCTCCATACTTCAGCTCATCCGTGTCCCAAAGGAAGTTTCTGCTTCTGTACTGACCTGTTTGTGTCACTTGTGCAGAAGTCTTCTGCACTGGGAGGTCTCATATGGCCAAGTCTATCAACTCTTTTCATTGCCTCAGATAGCAGAGGCCAAATAAATCTGTTTGCCAATTTCAGAAACCTTCTAAAATCATCCATGCGATGTCCCCACTAAAGGCAATGACAAATTCAAAAGACATCAATGAAGCCAATGTCATCTGTGTAACTAGTTACATGCCACTATGCCAAGCAAACAACAGGCTGTAATCCCAGCAGAAAGTTACATTTACATCCTACCTGTTTGCATGAGCCTCTTTTCCAGCAAAATCTTCTGACAGTGCAGATACATTATTTCTGCTTTGAAAAGCTCAGTAAGATTTTACAAGCTTACTCACCCTTACTGAGTTAAACTACATCTGATTCAAAAGTCTTTTTTTTTTCCTGTTGTGAACTGACACTTTTCTTCACTTCATGTACGATGAAAACATTCCTGAATCAAGTGAGGTTAGTCATTTATTTAGATTTATTTAGATATATTTATTTATTTAACATATTGCATGTTTAGAAACCTGTGGTTTTATTTTTGTTGCCTTTGTTCCTGCATCTTGCAGTTGAGCCTGTATCTTTCTCACAAGAAATAATTTCCTTTTAAATTAGATATATGTAACCATAAATAATATATATATTAAATATAGAATTTGTAAAGAAACATGGGGCTGTTGTCCTCACAGCAAAATGCTTGCGAGCCAAGAAATGCAAACACCAATCTGTCTGCTTCTATCCCATAATACACACATTATCTTATATATAAAGCTAGCTCTCTGCTAGCTAGCTCCCAAAGAGGCAAATGACCTCATCACAAGATTCAGTCATAGAATCATACAAACTAGAACAGTTAATTACTAATGAGACCATCTAAGCCATCTTACTTCAAAGCTAAATTACTTCTTAGCATAATATATCTGATAATTCAGCCAAACTTTTTTTCAAATTTCCCAGATGATAGGACTTCTACAGTTATTTTATGAAATTATTTTGGTTTCTGAGAGATTCTACCTATTAGAAATGTTTCAGATACTCAGTTTAAATTTTCCAACATTTTATTCCTTCAGTGCTATGGATATGTTTTCCTTAAAAACTCCTAAGTTTAAAGGATTATCTTCATATATGTGTTATATAAATATATACAGCTTCAAAATGATTGCCAATGATACTTCCTTTTGGACAAAGTGAATTAAATGTATTAGGTCTGTTCTTAAAAACATAAAAATTTGGTAAGAATTTTTCTGTAGTAAATTTTTCACTTGCTTCCCTATGACAATCACTTATCCAGGTAGGTAGTGACTGAAATTCGTTACCATATAATGGCAGCTGGTATTACTACAGATTTCTTTTCCTGTGGCATATGCGTTTGATACTGATATTTATGATACAGCTTGAATGCTGTAACTGATAGTCAAAATCATGCAGCAAGTGTGCAAGGTTCTGAGCCAGACTCAAATTTAAAACAAAGAACACATTTCAGTGTCAGTACCATGATTCAAATGCTCTTTTCTCAGCTAAGATGGACTCATCACTAGCATATTTTGTTACCATGCCTTCAGCAGATGTATCCAAAATGTTTCACTCCACAGTCAAAAAGCTTTCTTACTGGAAATTTCAAATATATTTATATACATTAGGAGCACAAGTTTCACTAATTTTCAGTTAACATCCATTTTATTTTACAGAGACTTTTTTTTTCATACTTAACATGTCTGCACGTCAGTTCTCATAGCTAATGCACTGCTGATCCATCTGACTGTCCATCATCCCCTCTCGTAATTTCTAGAATTGCTGGCCAGATTCAACCAAAGATGACAAGAAGGTCAAACCCTAAAGAGATTTCTCACAACTGTCAGTGAAACCAAGACATAGACCCACAGTAATGCCCCGGGAAGAATAAAACATCCCTCATGGCTCCACAGTCATCTTTTCTGTTTGACTTCTTGCTAACGAGCTGGCACAGATTCTACCAGCAGGGCAGTGCAGAGGCAGCTCTGAAACTTCAGCGTTGGCCTCTTCCACGGACGTGAACGTCACCTGATGGCACTGGAAAAGGAGATCTGCTGGAGCCTGGCATAAAGTTGAGCATAAATAGGCAAAGCTGCTGCAGTGGAGCAAAGGAGGAGACATACGAATGTCAAATACAGGTGCTGAAGAGATCACACTTCGTTACTTCTGCTCACAGAACAAATTGCTTTGTCTTTTTCTATTAACACAACAGAAGCCAAAACACAACCAAGTAACTGTGACAATAAAATGACTCCTTATTACAGTGAATTTTGAACAACGGTACGAAGAAGAAATAAGCTCAATGCTAAAATAAAATGCACTCTAGTTTTGGATTGCAGAGCTTGAACATGGCCAGCTATGTGATCACGCTATAGAATTATGCAGAGGAGCTTGGAGGAGATGTACAGCTATATGATATTGCTGCTAATGTGATAGCATCTGAGCAGTCTGTCTCGCCACCTCGCTGCACTCAGCACAGTGCAGGCACATAGAGAAAACAAATGTTTTCAACTTCCCAAGTGATTTTTCATCCATCTTCTTTCATGGCTCCTGAATCTATATTCAAGGATAATTCCAACAGGTAAAAAAGAAAACCTTATTCATAGCAAACACTCAAAGAAATCTATCATTTATTCAGTTCCCCGTAACAGCTATTTTGGTGACTATTTTACTAGCTCTTTTAGTGGCACAGAGATAAGATGACTGTGTGAGGAACCTCAGAGTGGTCCCAGTAGTATTCTGTCAACTTGCTGTCAATTTTCACTCCTCCTTGTGCCACCCCTGTCAAGCTACTAACACCGGATGCTGTGTTGCTGATGCAGTGAGATCAAGTTGCTTCGAAAATGCAGTGCTGGGTCTGTGTGCAATTAGAGGACATTGGGCTGCTGGGCTCTCTGACTGGTCCCATCTCAGGCAGCAAATGCACCTCAGAGCAGAACAAAAAACAAATTGATTTGGCTGGTTTGTCCCTTTTTGAGAAAGACAGAAATTTAAAAACAGAAAACAAAAAAAAAGACTTTATAGTTTTAGAAATAAAACCCATAAAAGACTCCAGGTGTTCATGCTACATGTTTTTTTCAGAATCTAGTAAGACATAATACAGAACCATTCAATCAAGTAAAGATTGAGAGTTCTTTTTCTTTAAAAACTGGATAATATGAGAAAATGTAGCTTCTATGGTCACTAAAAAAGCCTAAATCTGGCATCACTTCCATCCAAAATTGTAATGAGGTTACTGAAAAAGAACAATTTTTTAGGGAAAAAAAAAACATTTGAATCTTCATTTATGTTTTCTGGGAGTTTAGGTAACCTTTGAGTAATAAATTAAAAACTCCCTTATAAATTTAACTCCCTCCTCATACAGGCTTCCTGGAACTAGAACCACAGCAAGATGTGGGGCCTGTGGAGAGGTTGTGGGAGATCCACTCCCAGCACCTTTTGCGGCTGCGCTGGGTCTCAAGCACCTCATCACTTCCCTTTTTGTCGGTTCCGTTCTCATGGTCCCTTGGCCATGGGATAGCAGTGGATCCTAATCTTGTGCATAGATGTGGGCTCAGACACATCCTTATTCTTACCTGGTATAGAGGAAGCATTTTATCCATTTTCTGTCACCTCAATGCTGTATTAAAAAAAAAAAAAAAGAGAGAGAGAGAGAAAGAGAGAGAAAGTAAAATAAAAGACAGACTAGTTTCAGATAATGTCAAAAAATCAGCACAGTAAGGCATTATTCAAAGTGCATCCTTTAAAAACTTCCTGGGAATAAGAACGTTCCACACTCAATAGAAAATAGCTATAGCTTGGTCACAACTGAGAAAACGCAGCAGAGAACTGTTTGTGATAAAGCAAAAGATCTCTTTTTTTTTTCCTGCTTTCATGGACCCTTCCTTTTGTGCTCTGGAGATTCTTAATGAAAAATGTGCACTCAAAAGATTCATATGAGCTTTTTACAGTCCAGCATGAGCAAAGAAGTAGCTATTCATAGAGGCAAATGCTCAGCAGCTTATTTGAAATACTGTTCCTGCTGATAGCAGAGTGGAGTTCAGAACAGGGAGTTTGTGTTTGGACAAAGCATTTTTTATAGTTACTGTGTGATACAGCAAGAAGAGAATACAAAGGAAAGCAATGAGAGGAAGGCAAGGACAATGTTGATGTGGTCCCATCAGAATTACTGTAATTACCAAAGTTTTCAGGCATGCTGCATATATCACTTCACCATTCTGGACTGAATACTTTGAAATCTATCTCCAGCACCCCTAGTGATGCTGACCGCGAGTTCAGTCCTGGCAGGGAGATGTGGGCACCCGATGTCTCTGCTAATCAGGCTCTGGTACTTTCTTGATCCTCATGGTTCCTTCTGCTGCTCTTACGCATCGTGTTCCAATTTCCTAAGGGGAGCTCAGCTTCCGAAGACGCTTTCAGAAACACGTCCCTAGCAAAGCAGGAAAGCCCCAGCAACCCTCTCACTGGCTGCAGAAGACTTAAAGGTGGGGAGATATTTCCCTGCTCTCTGAATCCAGCCTCAGTTAAGTAGACTTACCTGCATGCATGAAGATGCCACAAAACATTTCCAATAAACACTTACCTACTAAAAAAAATGTTTTTAGCCAAAGAAACATATTTAAGAAACCATATTTGGGGTTCACTTAGTTTTCAGATAGATTTCAAGGAAAATCAAACTGCAGAAAGTTGTTCAGGGCAATAGAGTCAGAGGAGACCGTATTATGAGATTCCCACAGTTCAGTATTGCTCATAAAGGTCCAGAAAAGAGGGCAACTCTATTCACTAAAATGCTTTTTTTTCCTGCTTAAAGGAGCATGTCTTTAAGTACACTATAAAATGTGATGCTAGAGTGGCCTTGTGGGCTTTCTGCTTTTTTAAAGAAGGGTCACAGCTTTCTTGTCATCTTGATTTGTCATAGCAGCTAACAGAGGAGTCATCTTTGTAGTCAGCTCACTTGGTTTTGTGTTTGGCAAGTCATACAACAAGCTAGTAACATGTCATTTCAATACTGTACAGCAGAATAATTTTTTCAAAATAATTGTAACTTATTTTTTTTCCTCCCTGTCCAAGCACTAAGGGTCTTGTATGCTGGTTCAATTAATGTAGCTACTTATGCCATGCAACAGTACTGAAATCAATGGGACTATTTATGGAGTCATTTGCTATTCAAAGGGCTTGATTCTCTGATTATTTATTCTGGTTTTTCACTAGTGTTACTCTGCTCAGTTGAACAGAGTTACCTCTATTTAAACTGACGCAAAAGAGACTACACTCAGAGGTGATAGAGTCTGACGTGAAATTGCTTTGTAAATAGTTGCTTCAAAATAAAGAAAAATAATGTTTTGGAGAACTGCAAATCATAATTTAGCAAAAGAGACCAATCTGGATTTTGCAAGTTCATGGGGATATTCCAAACAAAAATCAGTGCTCAAAGGTAGCATTATTTTTGAGGCTCAAACACTCAGCACGTTTGACAAATAGCATCTGTCTGGAATTAGGTCTTGCCTGGCTGATGTCATTAAGAGACCCTAAACAGAGCTCGGGTTTCACTGCGGGGAAGGAGCCCTACCCAGGCATTTGCTAACAAGGTTCTTGATTTCGAAAGGCAGGAGTGCCCATCTCAACATGCTTAGATCATGCAACCAAGTCCTGAGTCTGTTCCTGGCTTTGGCCAGGACCTCTCACAGGTGGCTGAGGCCAAAGGGCCTGCAAGACAATTGACTCCAGCAGTAGCAGCGTCCTGTGTCCTGCCCAGCCTGTGCGGGATTTGCCTGCAGGATTCGCTGCCCATGTGAAGACGGGCTTTGCTGGGCACACATGGTGGGAGCTGTGCCAGGAGGGAATGGGCCCCGTGCCGGCAGTGGGGAAGTGGGGAAGCTGCTGCTGAGCGCGGTGCTCATCGGGTAGCGCTTGCCGCACTGCCAAGCCAGCAGCGGTAGGCTTTAAACTGCTGGAATAAACAAAGTCAAAGGGAAGTATCTAGCTGAGATGTCACCTCCCACAGAGCCTGTGGAAATCCATTACTACTGTAAAGATGCCTATATGGAATTTCAAAAAGTATATTATGCCTGAAAAGATACACTTCAAGAATGCAAAACATACAGCAAGGGCAAACAATTATCTTTCCTGGAGTTTAAGTAAGATTGCCATTTTCTGTATGTCGAAAACTTCCCAGTAGCTTTCAGGTAGTTTATTATTATACAAAGTAATCCATCTACCTCAACTTAAATTTGCTATGTTTTTTTTTCTCAGGAAAACAAAAAAAGGAAAAAAAAAGAAGTAATTTGTGGTTATAAATTTTATAGAGGCTTAACTAGTCGGAAAGGACTCTAATCTCAGGCAGCCACCAAGATTGGCTCACAAATCGCAAGCATTTATCCATGTGCTGAGTATTATGTTGCTGGATGCAGAGCTTCTCTAGCACTGACCCTGCAGCCCTGGGCCCAGAGCCATGGGGCACCCCCTTGCCCATTCTGCTCCTGCCTTTAGGGCTGTAAACACACAGGTATGGTTCCCTGTTGCTTCCTTCCTTCCAGACACCGTGCCATCATCATGGCCCCCATCCTTCCCAAGAGGATAGAGGATTCCCACCCAGGCACAACTGGCTCCGATGGGCTTTGCCAAAGCGCCTTGAGAGGGAGCAGGAGGCCCGGCGGCCTGTGCAGCCTCAGAGCCGCCATTTGCCCAGGCTGCTCCCTGGGTGTGGGGCAAATGGAGCTGTTGTGCAGCCCAATTTGGGGCTGTGTATTGTGCATTTGCTGGCAGTCGTGGCCTTTTCCTCACCCATTGTTAGCCCAGGTTACTTAACCCATGGCATGACCAGCAGTAATAAAATAAATAACTGGACTGTGGGAAGTGAAGCAATGCAAGGAGGCCTAGAGCTGGCCCTGAGGAGGTGCTACCTCAGTGCCATGATGCTACTTCAAACCCTTGCCACACATGCAGGGAACCTCCTAATTCCCCTTGCAGCCGCCTTCCCTGCTCCTTCCACCCCAATGCATGTGAGGTGTGTGGTACAAGCAAGGAAGGCACTATTCCCACGCCTATGGATTTCTCACAGCACTTGTGTTTCCCTAGCCCTGGCGCCCTTTTCTCTCTATGCTGGGGAACTGGAGTGGGGCAGCCCAAGTGAGACTAACACTAGTTAGTCCAGCCCAAGTTAGTTAGACCAGCCCAAGGGAGACAGCCCCAGAGGGGACTGCGGCCGGGCAGCAGGGGCCTAAGTGGCACCAAGAGGAGGCAGGAGCAGCCCTGGGCAAGGAGGGAGCCCAGCAAGGGAGAGGGGGCCATTCCTTTGTGAGACCCCTCAGGGCTCATCCCTCCTGGCTGCTTTGCTGTCTAACTGCTGTGCATGCCTCTTTGGAAAAAAATACACATAGAGTGGAGGTTTTTTTTCTATTATCATTTTATTTTTGTTAATTTTATGAAGGGCCTAGACAAATAAATGAATATTTTGCCATTTGTTTGACCAAGGAGCTAGAGATTAGACTTCCATTGGTTGGAATAAATGACAGCAGGAAGAAACTCACCCGGGAAAACTAATTTTTTAGAGAATAATCGTCTTTTGCTATATATATATATATAATA
>JAUBOD010000208.1:7339142-7381345 GCA_032353885.1 Nothura maculosa | reverse complement strand
GGCGCGGCGAGGCGCGCGCCCATTGGCCGGCGGGCGGGCCGACGCGGCCGCACGCCGAGCGCCCTGATTGGGCGGCCCGCGGAAAAGGTTAAACCAAAAAATTTTTTACAGCGCTGGTTCGGCGCCGGCAGCGCTGAAAGTAATTGCGGGCGGGCGGGCGGGCAGCGCCGCTGCGCCGCCGTGCCCCGCGCTCCGCGGCCCCGGCCGCCCTGCCCGCCTGCCGCCTTCCCCACCCCCTGCGCCGCGCTCCACCGGGGGGAACCGGCACCATGAAGTAGCGCTCTTTTTTTTTTCCTTCCATGTCTTTTTTTTTTTTTTTTGGATTTAGATATTTTTCCATCCCTTTCCTTTTCTTTCTTTTTTTTTTTTTAAATTTTCCTCCGCCGTGCCTCGGTTTGATTTGCGGTGAGCGGCCGCTATCCCGGCTGCTGCTGTTTTTCCCTCCCTCCGCGGCGGTGCCCGTCCTTGCTACATGACTCTCCGGCGCCTGGCACTGCGCTCCCACTGCGCTCCCGCCGCCGCCGGTGCCGCCTCTGCCCGCGCCGCCGCCGCCGCTGCTGCCCCGGCCGCAACTTTCCCCCGCCGACCAGTGTGTGATGTTGGACATGGGAGATAGGAAGGAAGTGAAAATGCTGCCGAAATCCTCCTTCAGCATAAACAGCCTCGTGCCCGAAGCCGTGCAGAGCGACAACAACCACACCAGCCACGGCCACCACAACAGCCACCACCCGCACCACCACCATCACCACCACCACCACCACCACCACCCGCAGCAGCCGCCGCCGCCGCAGCCGCAGCGAGCGGCGCCGGCCGAGGACGAGGAGGAGGAGAAGGGGCCGCTGCTGCTGCCGCCCCCCGCGGCCGCGGCCGGCAGCTCGGGCGCCCTGGACGTGCCCAAGGCGGAGATGCTGGCGGGCAAGGGCGAGGCGGGCGCCGCCGCGGCCGAGCTCGACGAGAAGGAGAAGGCGGCCGAGGAGAAGAAGGCGGAGGGCGCCAAGGAGGGCGAGGGCGCCAAGGAGGGCGAGAAGAAGAACGGCAAGTACGAGAAGCCGCCGTTCAGCTACAACGCGCTCATCATGATGGCCATCCGGCAGAGCCCCGAAAAGCGCCTCACACTCAACGGCATCTACGAGTTCATCATGAAGAACTTCCCCTACTACCGGGAGAACAAGCAGGGCTGGCAGAACTCCATCCGCCACAACCTCTCGCTCAATAAGTGCTTCGTCAAGGTGCCCCGCCACTACGACGACCCGGGCAAGGGCAACTACTGGATGCTGGACCCGTCCAGCGACGACGTCTTCATCGGCGGCACCACGGGCAAGCTGCGCCGCCGCTCCACGACGTCGCGGGCCAAGCTGGCCTTCAAGCGCGGCGCCCGCCTCACCTCCACCGGCCTCACGTTCATGGACAGGGCGGGATCCTTGTACTGGCCCATGTCCCCCTTCCTCTCCCTGCACCACCCGCGGGCCAGCAGCACTTTGAGTTACAACGGGACCACGTCCGCCTACCCCAGCCACCCCATGCCCTACAGCTCCGTGTTGACTCAGAACTCCTTGGGGAACAACCACTCCTTTTCCACGTCTAATGGGTTAAGTGTTGATAGACTAGTCAATGGAGAGATACCTTATGCCACTCATCACCTCACAGCAGCCGCTCTGGCCGCCTCGGTGCCGTGTGGCCTGTCAGTTCCCTGCTCCGGCACCTATTCCCTAAACCCCTGCTCTGTAAACCTCCTGGCAGGACAGACGAGTTACTTTTTCCCCCACGTCCCTCACCCTTCAATGACTTCTCAAAGCAGCACTTCAATGACGGCCAGGGCAGCCTCCTCGTCCACGTCGCCGCAGGCGCCCTCCACTCTCCCCTGTGAGTCCCTAAGACCTTCCCTGCCAAGTTTCACAACGGGACTTTCCGGAGGACTTTCCGATTATTTCACACATCAAAATCAGGGGTCTTCTTCAAACCCTTTAATACATTAACATCCATGGGATCAGACTGTAAGTGAACATTTTACACACATTTGCATTGTAAATGATAATTAAAAGGAGAAAAAAAAAGAGAAAAAGCAAAACAAAAAAAATAAGTCCAGGTATTTTTTATTAAGTCCCCCATTTTCTGTACGTTTGTTCAAGTCTTTAGGGTTGTTTATTATTCCACCAAGGTGAGGAGTGTCAGCAAGGTGCAATGTGGGGAGATTACATTGTAGACTATGAAGTTTGGAAGTCAAAATTATAGTAGAATGTGTATCTAAATAGTGACTGCTTTTGCAAGTTTTATTCAAATATGATAAGTCCATCACTTAAAGCCGCCAGATTCTCCATGTTTGCAGTATTATAAGTTATCATGGATATGTCGGTGGGTGCAGATCTTGAAAAGAAACCACTAAATTTATGAAAAACAGTAAAAGCTTAAAATGTAATTTGTATTTAAGCAGAAGTAATATTAAAAGAAAAAAAAAAGCCCAAGTAATACGTTTTGGCCATTTATTATTTTGTCATTTTCTTTAATGAACTGCTTTCCTGGGTTTCTTTTCCTTACTTTTTTTTATTATTATTGGTTTGTTTACTTTTTTTAGACCAAAGATTGGATTTTAGAAAATGCACTCAGAGTACGAAGTAATTTAAGAACAGCTACATTATTTCAGTTTGCAGCACTGCCCGTTCAAATGAATCCGAAGGGGACAAAATTAATGATTGCCTTCAGTTTGTGTTGTGTATATTTTGATGTATGTGGTCACTAACAGGTCACCTTTATTTTTTTTCTAAATGTAGTGAAATGTTAATACCTATTGTACTTATAGGTAAACCTTGCAAATATGTAACCTGTGTTGCGCAGATGCCGCATAAATTTGAGTGATTGTTAATGTCGTCTTAAAATTTCTTGATTGTGATACTGTGGTCATATGCCCGTGTTTGTCACTTACAAAAATGTTTACTATGAACACACAGAAATAATAAAAAATAGGCTAAATTCATATATATTCGATAGTTTTTTTGTCTCTTTCATTAACTAAAATTAATATGCCGGAGGCTTTAAAGTTGTAGGGAGATCTGAGCGCTGCTTATTACAGTAGATGACCATTTTTCACACGCTCCTCCCCGCCCCCTTAAATTCACATTGCATTTAAGGAGCATATTGCCCAATGTATAGGCGCAGGGCATGGAGCTGCACGGCACGGCCACTGCTGTGATGCCCTTTTGGGGGCAGGAGGCTCCTTCACGTCTGCTTTAAAACTGCTAGCACGAGGTAGGGTGTCTTACTAAAACCTGGTCTTAAATTAAAGATGCTTAAAATTGCGTGCATACATATATATGCGTATGTATATGTACACACATGAGGGGAGATGAATGTACATAATTATGTAAATACGCGTTACTCTTTCAACCTCTGATTCAAAAAAAAATCCTTCTGAGATAAGTTAATTTTGACTGTGTGATAATTGAAGATATATCAGCTATAAATGTATGTGTGTGTATATACATATTTGCATTCGTATAATTACTTGATCAAGGTTAGGTGGCTATGATACATCTGTATATTAAATATGATCCTTATCTTAAAGAAGCGCTGTTCTGGGAGTAGCTATATTACCTATATCTCTATACTTTTAATGCTGCAAACACTTTGGCTTTAAATATTGTAGGAGTAGCTGTAGTTCGCAGTCAGAGCCCTTTCCCTCTAGCCCTCCAGACGACCAGGGGGGATATTTGGGATATGTGGGATGAAGCGAAGGGGCAGCACATTACAGTGAGGTATAGACCGAAGGGGGGGGGTGTCACGTGACCCCCTGGCTTGCATACCACTGTTTAAACGTTTTCGAGGAAAAAAAGTGTATATATCTACGCGGGAATGCACTTAAACTTACAGTTTTGACTTGAATCTCTTTTCCACTCTGTTTTCCCATGGCGAGACGTACCGAAGGCCACTAAGCTATATAAACGTATGTAAGGATTTGTCGTTGCCCGGCGAATGGAGCCATTAGCTTTAAGGGGGCAATGCGACGCCTAATTTTAAGAAGCATTTAATCCTAAAAATAATTATTTTCTTGATGAGTTTAGGGAACCTTATAAAAGCCACAACTCTTGAAAATAATTAGAAAACTTGTGCGAAAGATTTAGGAACTAATTGGATCCCGCAGTGAGTCCGCAGAGGACAAGTTGTTCATTTGTTACGTTTGTATGGTCTGAGCCGCGCTCCGCAGCAATGCAATAAGCCGGCGACTGCTCACAATAGGCCCAATGAAAAATAATCTCCAGCCCGGAGATGTTATCGCCAACCCTTTAAAGTGCTGATCTTAGAAAGACAGAAAAGAAGAAAAAAAAAGAAAAAAAAAAGTGCCGTAGGTGGAAAAAAAAAGGGCAATAGCAAATCTGAATCCTTGAAAGTAGAATATTTATCATGCCGAGAAAAAGAAAAATATGGAAAGGGAGAGAAATCGCCCGAAAATAAGTAATAAATAAACAGATGCAAGCAAATCTGCGGGGAAGAGAGAGGAGTGAAAGGTTATGGATGAGAGATGGGACACCCAGCTCTGCAGTACGTGGGGGAGAAGGAAAGAAATCTCTGATATTCTGGGCTTTTAGTCTCATTTCTGCAATTCAAAATTAATCATCACTATGAAGAAGAAAAAAAAAAAGGAAAAAGTGGCTTTGTTTGGAGACGAGGAGATGATAGGACCACTTGGAAGCGGCCACCCTCCCCCAGGCTCCCTGCTCCATTGTCCTTAAAATAAGTAATCGCACGAAGTAGAAACTAAAACCCCGCCGAAAGAAGCCCTTCGGAAATAATAAATAAGGTGTGATTTATCCTCGGAAAGTGTCGAGTCCCTGATCTGTATACTTGTACCGCAGGAAATTAAAAGTATGGCATCTGCTGCAGCTGACAAAGGAAATAATTTATTATTTACTACTTGCAATTGGCTGTATAGTGTGGGAAATCCAATAGCACATATTTAAAGTATTATTTAGCTCACGATGTTAGAAAAAAAAATAAAAGCGCTCACAGTGTACTAAGAAAGGAAAACGAGAAGTCAGGTTGGAGGAAAGCGCAATCTCGCCATGTCAGAGTTTTGCCTTGGCTAATAAGCACTAATTAGGTAAGCGTGATGCATAATAGCTCCTGAGAAGGGTAGCCCTGGTGCTCGGCTCTGCAGAGGAGCGGCCAGCGCTTAGGCGAGCGCGCGCTCCTAGTGCTCCCCGTTAGGCTCAGAGCAGCCAAGCGCTGCCTGAGCGGTTCAGGTGCCACAAACTTTTCCCTTGCCCTCGGGGAAGAGATGGCTGCTGAGCTGCTGATTTATTCGCGATTCACATTTCCATGCACTTATTGCCTGCAATGAGGCTGTCTTTAGGGAGAATAATAATAATAATAAAAAAGCTGAAGTTGTCACGGATTGTAATAGGACTAAGGCCCCAAACGTGTCTTTACCTCTGCCTGCTCCCTAGCCAGAGAAACCCCTTTTGTTCACTGAGGATGTCTTTTAGGTTAGTCTTTACATGGGCTAGTTTGGTAGAGAATGTAAGTTTTTTTTTCCTTCGTTTACTTTTTTTTTCTTTTCTTTTTCTTCCGCCCCACTCCTTTCATTTTTTTTTCAGTCGAGCAATAATTATATTACGCGATGTTTTTCTATTTACAATCCTCAAGCAAAGCTTTTAGGAAATTTAATGAATTTTAACATATATATTTTAGCGTGTTAAGGTACTTGAGTGTCATTTCTCTAGACTTTATAGTGTTTCGAGGGGGCATATGGTCTTTATGAAATGAAGAAGATATTGTTATTTTCCTGGTTGATTAACTTTGCTCGCATAGATCATGGGATAAAAAATCTGTTCCTCAAGGTACTTCCAATTCCAATTTTAAGTTTGCCCTACGAAAAATGTGTGAACAGTAATAAAATGTAACTCGAATCCACAATCGGGTATTTACACCACTTCTTTCTTGCATCTATTTTAAATATTTTTCATTTGTTTCAGTAAGACGATACTCGTTGCGTGGAATGCTTTCTTATGGGAGGATTTAAAATAAAATGAATAATAATATATTTTGCCTTAAATGGCACAAAATGTTGTTTGGAGGAGTCATATTTTTTAATGCGCTGCTTAAAAAAATAGCTTTACTGAGACGTCGTTTTGCTCTTTATAACTCCTCTTGACGATTATTAAGATTTATCTCAGAAATTATGATTCAAGTATACACCCCCTCACCACTTGTGTTAATATGAGGTCTCAAACCCCAGTTATTCACTACTCGCTCAGGCAAAACTCCCACTGAACTCCAGTTACGTTTTGACTGAACCACATCAGAGTTTTGCTTGGGAAAGAATGTGGAATAAGGTTCCCAGTTATTTTTAGTGCTTATATTCTTTTATCATTCGTATATTCCTCTACGATGGAGAAAAATATAGTCTGATAATATACCCTCGCTGCTATACACTTAATTGTGTAGTCGTGAGCAACACGCCTGCCCCAAAAATCTATCTTTATATATGTACATATATGTGCACAGATATATTATATGGCTATAGAATTCAATGGATGGAAATATATGTATACACATCCACTCATACACACAGAACCCTGTACGTTCATTGCTTTCTGCTGCAGCTTCTTGTGAGATTTGTGCATAGGGTTGTCCTTGCCTTGATCACTTCTCTTTTCCCCACGTTGTGAATGTGCCTTGGTAAATGGATCAAAAAGTGGTGGAGAAACTGGGTTAGCGAGAGGTGAAGGTGAAGATCATTAGAGGTTTTAGGGCTGGCTGTAGCTGTTTTGCTGGGTTCGTGTGACTGTGCCCAGAGGGCGGAGTTCCTGCACATTCCTACCTCACCGGAGAACCTGCCCTCAACTCCACTGCAGCTACTCCACAGAGATGGGACCCTCCAAGAGAAACCTGCCCAGCAGCGCCAGCCAGCCTAGGTAGGTGCCTCCGAGGAGACCTTCCCTGCTCCTTCTCCCGGCACGCAGCTCCGTGTGATGTGGGCGAACGGAGATGATGGACAGAGGCTGACAGGCAGATCTCTGCCCAAGCGCGCGGTTCCCCCGTGCCCCGATACGCAGATCGCCCCTGCCTCCGAGGCAGAGTTCCCAAGCACCAGGTAGTCTAGGACTGGGGATACCCAATATTAGGTGTTTTTCATTTCCTTTTTTTTTTTCTTTTCCATCTCTTCCATAGTGTTCCCTCCCCCGACCTCCCCCTCCCCCCGGCTCTTTCCTTAGGAGCGTTAAGTTGGAAGTTTCTTCACCGCTTTATCTGTTCTCACGCTTTATCTCTAGATTTTTTTTTCTTTTTATTTTCTAAGCACTCGTTCTGCCTTCTAGTTTCGCGCTAAAGTCCAGACAAGTGGCACGGGTACAATATTGTATCTGTCTTTTTTAAGATGCCACCAGGAGCAGCCTCTACCTGCGAGGACGGCGCCCGACGGCACCCGGCCCTGGGAGACGGCGCCGGCAGCGGGTAAGTGCGGATTTTACTCCTATTTTTGCCCCCGCTTCTGGCCAGAGGGATGCGGGGCTGGGGTGGGGGAGGGCAGAGTGTCCCTCGGTCACGGCTGGGTGTCCCCGCCGGAGCCGAGGGCGCTGCTGCCGTGGCCCTCGTGTGTGGAGTGGTTTGGGCGGCTCGGAGGTCTGAGTCGTAGGCGACCTCATTATTATTATTATTATTATTATTATTATTATTATTATTATTATTATTATTATTATTATTATTATTATTACATGCGAGGCGGCGCGGGGCTAGGGCGCTGTGCGGTGGGTGCTCGTTGGGCCGCGTTCCCGGCCAAGCCCAGGAAGGCTCCGCGGGAGCGCAGGGCCCCAAGCCCGCAGCGCCCCGGGCCGCCGCGTCCCGCGCGGCCCCGCACGGGGGATGGAGGCGCCTCCCTCGCTCCCCGCGGCCCCGCAGCAGCGGCCGGGCCCTGAATCTAGTGCATTAGGCGGGTCGCAACCCGAAATCTGCAGTTCGGAGAGCGAGTTTGAGCGGCAGCTTTGCTGAACTCGGTGCTACCGGTGCGAGGAGAGGCGGGAAGTGCGTGGGCAGCAGCTCGGGAGCGGGGCGCTCCGGGGACACGTTCTCGCTGCCGTTTCCCCGTGAGGCCAGGGCACGCGAGACGGGCCCCGCGGCGGGCCCGCATTCCCCCGCCTTGCCGCGAGGTCCCGTTCGCAGGGCAATGGCCGATTTTGAAGGACACCGATTTAATTTTTCCGCAGCGCCACGAGGCACCTCCACCCCCCCCCGGGCCCCTCCGCACAGCCCGAGCCCCCTGCTCCCCTGCCCCTTGGCCCCGGGACACGGCCCGTGCTCGGGACACGCTCCGTGTCGGGGCCAGAGCCACGAGCGCAGGGCGGCCCAGGGCTGTCCACGGCCCCCGTGGGTGCCGGCCGCGGGGCGCCGGTGCCTCTGCGCTCTGCAGAGCGGCGCCCACGAGCGACGCGGCGGGGGCGGCACCGGCGGAGGCCGCTCGCCCAGCGCTGAGTGGAGCGGAGAGCGGCCGGACCGGGCCCGGGGCCGGGGCGGGCGGCGCTGCGCGGCCCGCGGGCTGGGGGCGCTCTTGCCTAGCGGGAGAGCTGGGAAGGGGCTGCGGGAAGCGGGGCCGCCCTTGGGAAGCCGGTGCTCAGTGTTGGCGCGGGGCCCCTCTCGCATCTCGTCGCTCACCTGCCTGCTGGTATCAGCGCGTTTTCCGGGCGACGGGCATTTACGGAGCCCTTCCTGCTCCTTCGGGAAAGAGGGACAATTTGGGAAGCGTCCTCCATGTGGGCTCGCGTGTGCGACTTGCTCGCCTCAGAGAAAGGCGCAGCAGCAGGGAAGTGCGCGTGGGGCTGGTGTCCTGTGGCCTGGCCACGGTGTTCCGACCCCAGAACCATAGGGAAAAAAAACCCTCTACCGAGGAAAAAATAAAATAGCGAAACCACTGAAGAAAAAGGTGATACAAAGCACCGAAATAAATAATTATTAACAAAAAAAATATTTTTCAAAAGATAACAACCCACAACTTTTGTTATTTTGCTCCTTCCCAAGGCCGTGTAACAAAATACAGTGTCAGACTAGTGAATTAGACCACCAGCAAGCGGATTTACTATTCTCGGGGAAATGAATGCAAAGTCCATTTCAAAGAATTATCTCTAGGGAGTCCTCCAAGATTATTTGGGGTTATCCGTGATTTGAGAGGGAAGACTAAGCGAGAGAGAGAGTCTGAGAAAAGCTTTGCCTTTGTCACCCTACCCCGAGGTGAGTAAAGCAGCCCTGTAAAGTTAGCTGCAGAGAACTGCTTAACCTAAGCCCGGGAGGTGACAGCTCTCCTCGCACCAACCCGCCTGCCCGGCGAGCCCGTGTTTCCAGTCACAAAGGAGACACGAATGCCGCTCTCTGCTGGATTTGCTTTTCCCTACTGGGGAATTCAGAGCGCTTTAGGATTGATTCCGAATAGGCAGCTTTTCCGGGGACATGGGAACTCTTCCTGCCCTCCGGGGCTCTCCTATGGACCACGGCAGGAGGGAGCCCCCCTCGGGATCCCAGGGACGTCTTGGGAGAAGGGGGGAGGGGGGGGTCTCACTGAGGTCCCCGCTCTCTTGGAGACCTTCGGAAAGGAGCCTTCACTCCGCGCTCTTCATTAGGGAGAGGAAGAGGAGTCGCCCCCCCGCCCTTGTCTTGTTTCCACCCAGAAATGATCTGACTGCGAGTATTTAAGATTAGATTGTCTGTTAAATTAATCATATCCAAGAGCACAGAAGTATCTGCCAAAAAATCTGGCCGAAGTCTGCCTATCGAGTGAAAAACCGGGATTTTTTGTCAGCTAGGGAGGACAGCCCTAAATGAAATGAAAATGCTAGATTCTCATATAAATAAGCAAAAACCCTGTTCTAAAGCACTTCACTTCCCAGAAGGCTACAATACTTTTGAGAATTTAATACAGGGATTATTCACCAGTCACCAGACTGTTCTTTTGAGACAAAAATCCCAGGGATGTTGTGAAACGGTTGCTTTTCCCTCAGCACAAACCCAAACGCATCCCCACACACCCCTATTTCTAAAAGGAGAGGGGGGGTCGCCTCCGACCACACATTTCCCTAGACCCCTAAAGCGCAGCCCAGCTGGGACAGGCGTGCGCGGACTCAGCCTAGGAGTGGCCAGTGGAGGGATATGGACAAAAAGCGTCCCACAAATGCTCCTATTTCTGACACGCCACGGCTCAGAGCTGACTTTCCAACGCTTTAGCGATATTTAGCGATAAGTCAAGGTCCCTTCAGCTTTGTAAACTGTCCTGCCGATGGGGAGAGCTCGGGGATGTGAGAGTCATGGTGATGGTAAACGGCGAGCGGGTTCTTGTTAGACCCGTTTTTGTAAGAAAACACACGTGAAGTATGGAAATAATAATAATAATAAATGTATCAAGGTACCTTTTCCCCTATATATGTATTCCCTCTCTTAAATATATACATATATTTAAATATATACATATATTTCACTTTTTTTTTCCTTTTCATTATCCTTTGTCTGAAAAGGCAGCACCGCTTGTTCCTTTCCACGGTTGCTTGTTTATGGAGTGGAGTTCCTTGTTTCTCCGGGAAACAAAGTTACCTTTAGTCGTGTCACCGGGGGCATCTGCACTGAGATGGAGGTGTAGGAATTATTAGTTCTTCTTTTATTATTAAATCGGCGAAGGTAGAAGTGCTAATAATCCAGTACAGGTCTCCTTGGCTGCAGGTTAGTACAGCAAAATCGATTCTCTCTTCATCAATCAGACAAGTGTTGGCTAGCTGGCTATTGATCAGCGTGTTTATTTATGCAGAGCTTTAGGTATTTGCTTACATATTTCGGTCCCTTTGTCTGCCAATTTTTATACCAGGTTGGTTTGAAAGAAAGAGCTTAGACTGGGAAATACACTTGACAGATCCATTCTTAGCTAACCTGATAGTGGATTATTGCAATCCAATAAGTTTAACAAATTACTTATACGTGCTTGCCTTTTGAGCAATTAGGAAACCGTTTCAGATTAAAATCCCTCGTTACATTCGGGGTCGGCTCGCTTAAATAAAGGGGCTTTCTGCTTAGATATTTTCGGGATAGGAAAATGGTTTTGTGCGTGCGCAGGGTTTGTGCGGGAGCCGCTGCTTGTGTCGCCTTGCGGGTTCTCGCCTCACCTTGGAAGCGAAAATCACCTTCCCGCAGCACAGCGGCCTCCGGGATTTGCTCACAGATGGAATTTCAGAGTCGGCACCGATCTGGATATGAAAAGCGTCAGTCAGTTTAGTAAGAAAAGGCTTGGCATTCGAGAATACCCGAGCGCTCCAAAGAACACGATGTTTAATTTTTTTTTTTGCTTGAGAAAGGAAGAAAGAAAGAAAGAAAGAAAGAAAGAAAGAAAGAAAGAAAGAAAGAAAGAAAGAAAGAAAGAAAGAAAGAANNNNAAAGAAAGAAAGAAAGAAAGAAAGAAAGAAAGAAAGAAAGAAAGAAAGAAAGAAAGAAAGAAAGAAAGAAAGAAATGAAAGAAAGGAGTGAAAAGAAAAAAAAAAAAGAGATCACCCCAAATTCCAGCCTTCCCTTCGGCTTTCCGCTGATATTTTCCTATATTTTAGCGCACTTCCCTCTAACAGGAACGGGGCATCCGGGCTGCCAGCGCGCAGGGCCGCGGAGCGGGAGGCGCCTCGGGGGCCGACGAGGTGTCGAGCCCGTGTCGAGCAGCGCCCGCTCTCCCCGCTTGACTTTTTGGTCTTTCTTTTTTTTTTTTTTTTTTTTTGGTGTCGCGGGTGGGGGAGGGGGCTTTTCCTCGCCCGCTCCTTTGCCTCGAGCCGCGGCTCCCGCCGCCGCCGGGCAGGCCGGCCTCGCCTCGGAGGATCACAGGGATAAGTGATCTCCCTCCCTGGGCCCGCCGTAGAGCGGCCCGCGCGCGGCCGAGTCGCAGCGCGCTAAGCCCTTCCTGTGAATGAACGAGAAAACACTCGACAGGTCGTGAATAATCGTTTTAATGAGTGTGTAAAAGCGTGCGACGGGGTGCACGGAGCTGTCGGGTTAAACAAACAACTTGTACCCTGACGAAATCCGATTGTTAAAGTGCAAAGTGGTGTCAGTCCAATTTCCATCCCGGTTCTAAAAACCACAGATCTAAGTCGCGGGAGTCCAATTTTCCCCATTAAAGAAAAATAACAATATTTTCTGAACGCAAGTGCGATCGTCCCTAATGTTAGCCTTTGCTAAACAAAACGACCAGCTGAATAGCCCAAGATGTCAAACTTTTTTTCTGTTTTTCTTTTTCGAGTTTTTTTTTTTAAGAACTGAATATAAAAGTGTGCATTTGACATTTTCCTAAATATTATCAGATCAATGAGGTAAATATTTTCTTTTTTCTCTCCCTCCCTCTTCCCCCGTGTGTGTGTTTTTTTCACAGATCACTGGAGGTAAACATCGAATTAATTGGATCTGAATGACTGAGGTTGGTAACTTTGTATTGAACTGGGGTTATCTCTGTCAAAATGTCCAGGTGCTTACGTTTCACGCGGAAATTCTAGGCCATTCTGGAAAAGGCAGAACCAAAGAACACATAGGATTACATTAAGACGATGTTGGAGTATTTCCAGTCCTGTATACTCAAGGTTCAACTTATCTTGCTCCTGTGTGCGCAGGTAACCCAAGGTTTTCTGTCACAGCCCATAGGCAAATACAGAGCGCACCAACTCTGGAGATATATTCTTATTTGGAGGGGCTCATCTTTAGAGAACCTGCAATGAGATTAGCCAGGTTTGTGTCTTTTACAAATAGAATGCCTTGGAGTATTTGTAAATGCAAATGCAAAACAAATAAACAAAACAAACAAACAAAAACTCCTTCAATAGTTTATTTTTCTTTCTTTTTTTCTCTCTCTCTTTTTTTTTGTGGGTGCAGCTGATAATTTAGTGAGGTTAGTGAGGCGTCTTGCTGATATTTATTGTTGCCGAATATTTCTGGACGGAGCAAAAGTCTCGTCCTCTCTGTGAAAATGTCTTTTGAGACTTGTCCTCGTCTTCGAAAATGCCAGTTGGAGCAAAGAGAAGCAGATCAATTTATTTTTAAAACCTTAGGGTTGCTCATAGGGTGTTTCTTTGAAACTCCGATTTTCTGAAATAATTTAGAATAGTAAAAAATATGCGACAGGCCAAAATAACTTACTAGACTACTGATGCGATCTTGTAATCGGGGCTCAGTGCTGTTTCCAATGATACAAATGGGAAATTTTACCTTTGACATTAGTGGTAGTCGAATTTGTCCCTTCTTGGACTAAATTTACAAATGACTATATTGGAAGTCGATATCCAGTATTTACAACATTTAGACTTAAATACTAGATTTTTCCCCCCAGCAGCATAATTAGGAACAATGTGCATCTTTCGAACTCGTGCTCTTTGAGCGCAGCTCTCCCTTTTTTTTTTTCTTCCTCTCCCTTCTTTTGGTTGTGTTCTGCTGAAAGTGGGACTTAAAAAAAGAGAGAGAAGAAAAAAAAAAAGAAAAAAGGCAAGAAAATAAGGTAAAGAGAGAAAGGAGAGAGACTGGAAGAAAGATAAGAAAGAAAAAAAGCGCTTGCTGGATCTAATAGCAGCTCCATAACTCAGGAGCCTCACGGTCACAGAGGAGCAGTTAAGAGGCGCCCAGGGCAGGTCAGCGTTTCCAGCCGTGGCCTCTTCTGCCTGGGGACACGCGCGGCCGCGGGACCCGTGTCCCGCCGTGGGCGAGGGGGCTCCAGTGGCCCGGCGCGCGGAAGGGGCGCGGGGCAGCTCCGCGGCGGAGCCACAGAGCGGAGGGAAGAGCACCAAGGCTGCATCCCGGGAGCCAGGAATGAGCATTCCTTATCCCAATGGAAAAAACAACGCCCTCCTCCTGCATCTGCAATTTCATTTGGAAAAAAAAAAAAAAAACGTAAAATGGTCACGGAAGACAGAAAAGACCTATGAATTTCCTTCTGCAGTTCTGCTAATAAATAAACTTCTAAATTTTAAAAGACATTCTGCCTGTCACATTCACAAGATAGGTACTGTAAATTCTTGTTGCAAATATACAAACAGAGATCCAAGAGGTTGCCTCTGTTTTTGTATATCTTTCTCTCAAGAAATGCACTATCAAAACATTAATTATATTTGAAAGGGAGCAGATTATTTGTTTGAGAAAGAATTACATTCTTGAATTTATATTCCGCGCAGATCTCTCCTCCTGTCTGCTGAGAGGGTTGAACTGTAAATCTGTCTCAAGTGATGCACCCCTAAACTGTAGGTAGGTGTGTCACATCAGAGCTGCGGAGATGGGAGATAATCTGTAGGTGCTTTTAGGCACCTCTCTGTCACATTGTGTTTTAGACCCTGTGATCGTTAGGGAACGGCGGAATCAACACGAAATTGAAAATCTTACACGCGAAGAACACGCACCCTTAGTCCTTGACAAAGGCAAAGCAACCGCACTCGGGCGCGCAGGGATGATCCTGGCTCGGCATTAAACATCGTGACTCACGGGAGTTTGGGCCTACAGTTCCTGTTTATTTTTAAAATGCCACATGCACATCTTGCGGTAGCTGAGAGCTGAAAAGCCACCAGCCATGTGAGTCATCAACCGGCATTTAAACATTTTGCCTTATTTCCTGCTCTGCAATAGATTAATAAAGGGGTTAAAAAGCTGCCCTCACACCTCTGTCTTTCTTCTGAGAAACAAGGCTGTATGCTGGGGGGTTATTAATTGCTCCCGAAAAGCTTTGGATTTTTTTTCACTCTCCCTTTAGCCGCTTAGTATTCCCTAGCAAACCTTCAGGAGCCATTGGGTATCTCTGTATATTGTTTTTTTTTCTGGCATGGCAGGGGTTTGGAGGGTGACTGAGGCCCCCGAAGAGGTGGCCGTGGCCCCCTTGGCCTGCGGGGACACCCTGGGCTGGGGGACGGCGCCCCGGGCTCTGCAGTGGGGTCAGGTCACCGAAGAGGGGCCCTGCCCCCTGTGCCCGGGGTGCCGGGCGGCTCCGGAGGGCCGGGAATGGCGAGGCCGGGCCGGGAGCGCGGCGGGCAGCGCCGGGACGCGCCTCTTCTCTCCCCTCTTTAGGTGTCCGTGGAGGAAGGAGGTGACGTGACGAGAAACGCCTGACAGCCAAAGTGGGGAACTGTCCGGGAGAAGGAGACGTGATGAATGAGGTCTGCGTGGTCATGATGCAGAAGCAGAATAGGACACTGTGCTGGCACCAAATGTCTTTTTTTTTTTTTTTTTTTTTTTTTTTTTTTGTTCACTAGAACCCAAAAGAAAAAGGGAGGGGGAGGAGGAGGGAAGGCAGTGGGGGCTGGGAGGGAGATCGGAGAAGTTAGTGGCTGTCTGGAGTGTAAACACGAGTCCATCATCTCCTCGGGAAAAGGGGAGGCTGCGCTTGTCAGACCTGTCAGAGCCTGGGGGGGTGGCAGAGGCTCCCCTGGACCACTCCGATCCCGCCCAAACCCGCTCCAAGGCGGCTTCCAGAGGCAGCGCACGGTCCCGCCACCTCCAGACACAGGTCCGGGCCCAGCCAGGCTCTTGCTAAGCTCTGCCTCAGCGAGTGGAGGCGAGATCTGCTCCGGCGGAGGTGGGATGGGGGCAGGAGGAATGAACGGAGGGGCTGCAGGCAGCGCCCCCTCGGTGCCCGTCACTTCCCGCCTTGCTGCCCGCCCGTCCCGTTCTGCCCACAGCCTCCCTGGCCCGCGGCGAGCGCGGCTCCAGCTCGGGCGCTGGGGTCGCTCCCTGCCCGCGGGGCTCTGCGGAGAGGAAGGTGAGCGGCGGGGGCTGCTCTGGCCCCATCATCTGCCCCCTCATCCAGGGTTGTCATCCAGAGATGATTCCCCTGGGACGGACAGCGTAGTGACCATGGCTCACACTGCCCTTCCCATGAGCAAATGCCTGCAGACAGATGCAGTTCAGTCAACTCGTCCTCCCCGGGCGGGCACCGATGCATGGGGTGTGTGTGTGTGTGTATGGGGGGCATCACCCACTGCCTGTGATCTGGGTCTCGCTCTGGCAGCTGCAACCGGCACGAGGAGAGAGAAGTCGGTGCCTCAGCTGCCCAGGGCAAGAGTGCCGCGGCGAGCCCCGAAGTGCGAGGGAGAAAAGGCCAGAAAACGAGGAAAACCAAAAACAAACAAACAAAACCACACACGTGTCGGGAGCGTCCGGATCTCAGTGTAATATTAATAATAATAGCAACTAATTCCCAGGAAAACAACGGCTCTCTTATAGAGGAAATCTGAGGAGGGCGGCGAGCTAAGTGGAGGCTCTGTTTCCAAGGCAAGGCAGGATTAGTTCCCTGCACATAATGGCCCGTCTATAGGAATTGCAAATGAACCGGAGCTGGAGTTATCCTTCTTAAATTAATATCGAGCTGGCTTCTTCGCCCAACGCGTACATAACAGACACCTCCGAGCTTTCGAGGGGAAGGAAGGCTTGAATAACTGTGAGATTTACAGAAATCTATCCCCCGAATTTAGCTGGGTAACACTCCTTTGCCGCTGTGGCCTTACTCTGGTGGCATCGGGAAAGCATCCTTGGAGAAAGGAGCTGCGGGAGAGAGAGGTGGCGGGCAGGAATTTGGGATAACACCCCTAAAGTGGGTAAAATAAATAAATAAATAAATAAATAAATAAATAAATAAATAAACAAACAAAAAAAACCGAAAAGCGGCGAGCCCAGAGAAAAGGCAGAGCCCGATCTCGGCTGCCGGGCCAGCCTGGCGCTGGCGGCGGGGCGGCCTCCGCGGGGCTCCGCGGGCTCCCGGGCTGCTCCGCCCAGCGGGGCCTGTCCCCAGGCCGCGGCTGCACCCGCCTTTGGACCCCGCCGTCCTCAGACCCGCAAATGGGAGAAGAAACCGGGGGACAGGGACATTGCGGGGTGCGGAGCGTCTCCAAACACATCGGGAATTAATGGCGGGGGGTACTAGGGTTAGATGCATGAAAAGCGGTAAAATAAAAACATGATATGAAGATATATTTACTGTCAATTCAGAGCCAAAACATTTGCGCTCCCACGCTTTTTTTTAACGAACAGCAACTTAAGTGATGCATTTTAATTATTTTAGGAAAATAAACAGGAGGGCTTCTTTTCGGAGTCTAACAAAATTCCCAGAGGATGCTGTGCTGATGGTGTCTCTAGCCTGTGACGGCCTCGTCCAGGCACTCATGGCAGTGAGGTCTCGGGACGGGGTGTTGCTCCTGAGAGTAAATCCAGTATTTGCGGGATTTGCTGAAACAAATCCACGTTTTTTAAAAAATTATGAAATAGTATGCAATACTATTGGAAATATTGAATTTACTAAATTCCATAGTCGGTATAGAAATTCCATACTGGACAACGTGGAATAGCAGAACACACAAACACATGCACAAAATCAAACACATGAACTGGCGACTTTGTAACAGAAACCATTTGTCATAATCTCCCCATACAAACAAAGCAAATCAATAACGGATTTCCATTTCTGTTTGCAGAAACACCCAAAGCATTAAAACCTATCAGGGACTTAACATTCATTTCTTTTTTCTCCCTCAAAAAAGGGATCTTCAGTAAAGATTTTACTTGTGTTCCAGATGCTTTTTGCCCCTGCCCTGGCTTGTCAACAGTGATAAGTTGTGTCATTCAAACACTGCAGCCAGCTTCTGTCAGCTTTAAATTAGCTCAGCGAAAAATATGGAGCAGCTATAGGCAAACTCCCTTCTTTCCCAGTGTATTTGTACTATGTCTTCAAGATTTGCCAAATCAAAGGCCAAAGCTGTGACTTTGAGGGCTGTGCCTTCATTCTGAAAAGTGCAGAAATGGTAAAATAAGTGAATATGTACAAAATATTGGATTTTTTGGTTCCCATCTCAATCTGCATCAGCAACAGCGACTTTAGGACCACATCTAGAAGGAAAGAGGGAATGAAGTGGAAAGCAATCCAACAACCATGAAGGCGAGTAGAAGTAGTTGACAGAGGATGGCAGAACTGCTGTTTTCCAGGCTACTTAGTTTCTACCCCAAGATACATCAGGTCAGGATTGTACTGCCTGGACAGAGAACTGTGAGAAACGATGTCAGTCCATTGGGCTTGTCTCTGGCTCTGAGCCTCTAATTTGGGCCTCTAGCTCTGGTTTGGGTCTCTATCAGGGTGTAAAGCCACCTCTGTATATTTTTCTGGAAATTCTGTGCCCACAAATAGAAAGCTACTCACTGCTCCCCTTTTCATCTAGGTCCAGAAGATGTCCTGGGCTTTCCTGTATTTCTCCATTGTGATCTGAAACCAGAAGTAGAGTGTCCACTGGAAGATGCTTGCACATTAAGACATTCCACATCATAAAGAGTTGTGTGGGTGTGTGTGCATGAGAAATATGTGTGTGAAAGTGCATGAGAAATATGTGTGTGAAAGTAGGGGCTTAGCCGCTGTATCATCTCCAGAAAACTTCCCTGCCTTCTCTTGCTGCACCACAAAGGAGCATTTGGCATTTCCATTATCTTTCCTGCTTCTCCAGAGACTTCTTTTCTTCATTGCCTGACGATCCTAGAGTAGCACTTGGAGAAGTAGAGTAAAAGAGTAAAAGAGAAAATCATTTTTCCATTTTCCTGAAATATTCCTGATTACTGGCAGGAATTTGATGGAAAAGACTCTTCTGAAATCTATTCAGTATTTACTGATATCAACTTTACAAAAATCTAGAGAACAATATAGCCTGGGAAATGACCTGTCATTTTCAGGGAGTCGATAGTATAGTAGTACATTCCATCTGTACTTTTTCAGGAGCTATATTGTCACTAAACAAGATCTCAATTTTCCAGGATATTGATGTAAAAGAAATCAGCTTTTATTTCAGATTATTGGGGCAACAGATGTAGTTGAAGCTGAAATATAAGTAGTAGTAAACAAAGTCGACTACGTTGAACAATTTTGACTTACAGAGTGCTGTAATTTAGCTTCAGGAATAAAACAATATTGCCAAGAAATTGAGTGTTTCAATAATCTTTTAAGGCTGTTGATTAAAAATGGCTTTAAAATTTCCTTCTGGAACCTGGAATAGGACCTTGCATTCATTTCCATTGAAAAAATCCTCTTGATGTTTATCAGTGCTAACTTTTAAATATAATGCTTTGTATTGGACTGGTAAGATCTTTTATTTAATAAGATTTAAACTGGTAAGATTTGTATAAATTGCTGAAGTCCTAAGATAAATTGTCTATTCAATTTCGCTTCAAGATTTTGATCCATTTCTGAAATAGCACCAAACCACTATACCTCTTGCTCAGCTTCAGATCATGAGAATAAACTTCAGATCACAATATATGTATTTGCTTTTTTTCCCCCACAGATATTATTTCTCTTGGCAACTGAAATATTTTTTGTTCAATTGTCCACTGATAATGTTGAGATTGCAGGGGCAGTTTACATAGGATGTTTAGATTCTAACATGGATAATCGGCATCTTCTGAGCTTTTAGAATATTATCTGGATAATGCCTAAAGGGAATTAGATTTATGTCTTTTTGTACTTATTGTGGAACATGATTTATGTACTTATTATAGATAATAAATACACTTGAATAATTCAGCCAGTGATTTAGAGATTGCTTAGTCTAATACTGCATTTCTCCTCAGGCAGCAGGACAACTCTGCATTGCATGTAGGGACTCTGGTGTCCTACCTGCTGTGCAGAACAGGAAATCTGACATAAGAAATTGCTGACATTCCTGTTCATGGACAAATGCAGAAAGGCAGCACCTGAAATGTGCCGGTGCTTTAGAGTGATGTGGGGCTTTTTTAGGATGGGAAAGATCCCGTGTTGTATTTTTGCAACATCTGAAATGAGATTACAGCAAGCTGGCTGTGCCTTGTAAATGCTTGATGCTGTGGCTGTTCCCAGACTGATTGTTTTGCTTTTCTGCCTCCACCGCTATAAAGTGGGTGCCTTTGCTCAGTGACCTCCTGCAGAGAAGTAGCTGTTCTGAGACAGCTTCTCCTGGTGGATAGGCCTGAGTCAGGTTTCAGAGGAGATAGTTCAGAAGATGTGTAGCAGGGCAGAAACTCCAGTTCTAGACTTTACTAATTCTTCTCCTTACAAAGAAGGAGCAAATCCTTGCAAATCCTGAATATTCTTGTGTCACAGTGAATTGCTGTACAAATCACAGTGTGTCATTATGACAAGGAAGTAAAGGTGGAATCCATCACTACAGTTCTTGGAAATAGACGGATGTGTCTCCTTCAGCCAGACATTCAATTGCATTTCTTGCCAGCACTAGCTGTTATTTGAAGTTTTAATGTTTTCCATGATAAGTTTCTTAAGCATACACCTGAGCATGCATGTACTCAGACCGGCTCTTCTGATTCCCAAATATCTGCTATGCTCATCCTCTCTTTACTTATGAGTGGGTTAACTCATAAGCAGTCACATCTGCTTTATTTCAAATTCCAATTTTGGATTGTGCATATATACTTGAATGTAATGCACCGAAGAACAGATATCTAATTCTAAACGTTATTCTAAAGTGCACAAGGTATTAATGACCTAAAGGACACACAACCAGTGTGTCCAGGACCTATGAAAAAGAGAGTGAGACAGGCTGCTTTGGGCAACCACATATTTTAAAATCTAATCTAAAAGATACATCTTCTAAGTTCATTAAATAGTGCCTTGAAAGCTAAGAAACAACTTCAGGAAAGCGGCTTTATAAAGAAGCTAATTTGTTTGTTTAATTTCAGAAAAAGATCACATATTATTATCTGTGTTGCATATATCAACAGAGAAATGTATCCTGGAAATGTGATAAGACATTTCAACACTTTCTTTGCTTTTTTCTTTCTTCTTTTTTTCAATTAAAATCCTTTTAATTGTCTTATGAAGTTTCATCAAGTATTCAACAAATGTTATTACTGAGTACACAAAGAACCAAAGGAAAAATTAAGCAGGTTTGTCATATGGTATGTGTTTATCTTAACCTTTCTTCTTCAAAAATCTTATCTACTAAGTACTTTTATCAGACACTAATTATGCTCCTTCTGAAAAGAATTTCTCCAGCACCCTTCAGTGCCTACACCCTTTAATCATATCTCATTACATCTACCTAATCCATCTCTTTTTCACATTGCCAAGGCTCATTAACAGTTTTAGAAGCCAATCTTGGACATTATCATCCCCTTCTATAAAATACAAATAATAACAATACAGTTTATTTCTCATTTGCATTTGTAATTATTTTGAAAATTACGTAGCAATAATGAAGGATACTCTAAAAATAACTTTTAAGAAAGTAATAGTTTAGCAGTACAAAGTTTTAGGCCTTTTCCTTTTACAGGATGGTTGTTTTTATAAGCTGTTTTAATAGTGTGTCAATATTCACTTTGAAGGGAAACAATCCTTGACTAGCATTTAGGAGATATTTTATTTCACAGATGTTTTATAGGCAATACCTAGGCTACCTACTAAACAGAGTAGATAATCCGAAGAATCACATGGCTTTGAGTGCAAAAAAATAAAGACAGGGCCAGCAAATGGCCTTTTTTCATTCCTATGCTGTGCACATGTCTTACATCACTGCAGTATGAAAAGCTTATAGAAAATGTCTCTGCTCTGGCATTAACCAAAATGAAGTGATCAATGCACAATGAATAATTGATGTGACATTTTTTGCCTTTTTTTTTGCTCTCAAATTGTCTGCAAACAGGCTGCAAAATTATCTACATTCATCCTTGAAAATTAATTGCAAATGGCTTCAGTGAATAATCCCGAGTCTACAGACCCGTTTAGTTTGCTGTGAATTTTGGCAATTTGCAATTTACATTGTATTAGCTAATTATGTAAGCTATGTGCATTTATTTGTGCTCTTGTTTTCAGGCTGGTAGGTCTACATTATACCAGCTTACCTCAGCTGAGACACTGATCAATGACATACAAAAGCATGCCGCATCCGTTCGTTTTCAAAAGTCATAACATGTCATGCTCATGAATTTAAAATAAAACCAGTTGCCAAATTTGAACTAGGGAGAATGTATTTCTGCAGGTCTAATTAGAGAGACCTTTGCATAGTTTTTGTTTCGTTTGTGATGAGGAATATACAATTGGATTACTTGGGTGTCTTAGTTAATGTGTTAAAAATATTACTACATAGAACATTTGTTCTCAACCTCTGACACATCGTAATTCCAGCTTTTGACCTTCTACTACTAATCCTAAGTAGGTTACAGATTTGATGAATTAGTTTTTGACATACCTTCACAGAGGGCATAAATGCATAAATGGTCCCTGGACCATTTCACCAAATCACCTTTAGTGATTTTGATTATTGAGAAGGATCAGGGACATAGTTTGCAACAAGTTATTCTCACTGTAGCTTATTAAAGGCAGGATGATCCAGACATTGATGAATTGCAGGGAACTTGTGATGACAAAGGCAAATTCATGTCATCCTTACATCTATTTAATATTTTACTATGACCGTAGGGAAATTCGTGCAGTGCCTTTTTGGTCCTTTCAGCCCCATCTTCTCATCCAGCAAAGGAAAATTAAAAAATCATTAATTAAATACTTTTAATTCCTAAATCAAAAGAATCTGAGGTATGAAGTATAAATGTGAAAGTGAAATATATTTTGAATGTAATGTAACTGACACCGGATATGTAGTGATAGTCAGTGTAACTGACATATTATTTGAAATGTAATTGCATATACTCCACTGAACTGCTAAACTTCAGTTTAGCACTAGCTAGTTTCATATATCTAAACTTATATTAACATATATTACAAAGTGTAGATATAAAAGTCACAGACAACTGGACTTTTTGTGCATGTTAGTGAATTCAAGGTAAAAAAAGAATTTTTGAAATATTCTTTCTCACAGAGCTACTGTATTATTTGCAATGTGCAAACACAGAATGTCATACCTAGAGCTAACCTAAAGCCAAAATGTTATTTTCCATTTTGTGAAAATATGTTAGGTTTGAGATGACTTTTTGTTTTATATTAGAAATGAATAAAAAATGCTTTGGACATTTAAATGTCATAAAATTGCACATTTCAGTTTTTAAGTCAAAAGAAAGTACCTTTTGTTATACATTTTTCTCTTTTCTCTCTTTTTTCTTCCTCATTTGTTTTACTTTCTCATTAACAAATGATTAAATAGGCAAGCCAAGATATTTAGAACGCTCCCATTGAAAACTTCATTAAAACTGACACATTTTTATGAAGCATATTTAGTTGTGAAAAAAAGTCAAAAAGTAGTCTGGTTATCAATGCAGTCAAACTGATATTCATATTCAAATTTGAAGTAATATTTACATTACGTTTTTTCTTGGGATTGTTCAAACCAAATCAGTTGAACGTGCCTGACTAATGCCAACAGCTCTGTATTTGACAATCAAAGCTAGTGGAAGAAATATGCATTCCATTACAGTAAGAAAAGTTTGAACTGCACAGGAAAAATGCAAGTTGAGTAGATTGCCCACATATCTTCTACTTAGACATTCTCTACTCTTGGGTCAACTGCATATGTTCTGCCTGTGGTAATTCTAGTTATTTTGTAGACTGACTTTAAATGTCATTCTTCATGTTTATTAAGCAGGGCGGAATTGCCTCACAGGGTCTATCAATGCCTTGCTTTCTTTGGTCATCAGTTGCTTTTCTTTCTTTCTTTTTTTTTTTTTTTACATAGCTAACCTTAATGTCAGCAATATGCTTCAAACAATGGGAAACAGTTTTAGTTCTGCCTTCGGTACTGTTTTGCAGGCCGTAGCATCTACCATTGATTAAAGGGACAGTAAGATTGTTAAATGGCCATAGGTTTCCTGTAGACTTGATTTTCTCTAGGAATTAGTACAGAATGTCTTTAGAGAGTTTTACATTTTCTTAGCTGTAAACATCAGACACAGAAAATGCAGGGAAAATAAGTACTGTGAGACTCTATCTTTCTAAGACATACATGGCTCTAGATATCTGTGTAAGGTAAGGGAAGATGTTTACTTGTAATAAGAAATCCGTATATTTCTGGTAGGGAACATCTAACTCTCTTCATAATTAGAGACCAAAACCGAGACCTGCCCTCAGGACTAATGACAAATGTTCTACAAATGTGAACTTTATCTTGTACACAGAGTAGCATAACTCTATAAAAATTTAATTAACATCTTTTATATTCATCTTTTTGTTTTTGCTGGTAACTTCAAAATGTCCAGTAGTTCTTTAAGAAGACCAAATTTCCAAGGAATGGTACAAAACATTAGGATTCAAGCAGAAAACTAGGCACTAAGTCTAAGTTAAATGTCGCTCCATAGATAATGATTCTACAGTTAGCCTGCACTTAAAGCTCCCATTTATCTCCTGACTCTTCATGCACAGGATGAGTCAGCAGAAGGCCTTGAAGGATGGAGTCTTTATATTCGTGAGTGCTGTGGACTGTCACAAAAGATGTGCATGACTCTTGAACATCTACTTATATTTAAATAGAACAAAGTTCTTCTATTTTAAGATATGAGTTATACTAGAAGTTGGACTTCTCAGACTTCATTTTGGCTTCTATTTTGGAATCATACATTTTACTTTATTATCCCAAGTTTGCTTCAGTGTAAGGAGAGGGGAAAGACAAAAGCTACACTAAGAAATGGGTTTTTTTGTCCTGATAATGTGTTTTTTTAAACATATTTGTAAGGGAAAAAACACATGAGTAAGTCCTTGTGAATGTGGAAAAACAGCCTTTGAAAATGAGGTCCAAGAAGGAGTCTGGAACCATGGCATAGAGACAGAGTCCTAGGCAGAGTCAGCAGCATCAGAAAATCGAAGCAGGACTGATCCCGCAAGAAATGTGACTGGAGATAGGCAAAGTGTGGGATTGCAAGTGGAATACCGCTTGGAAAAGCCTTAGAGCAGAGGATAGGTGGCTTTAATTTATACGGAAAATCAGAGTGACGGAATACAAAGAAAGGAAAAACGTTCTCAACAGATGGTGGAAAAGGTGACTTTAACTGTTCTAATATGAAGGTGTTTGAGTGTATGGAACAGTAACCCAGACGGAGTAGGTTGCAGTCAGTGAAATGAAACCATGATATTAACATATTTCTCACTATAAAGGTAAAGAATAAAGGCAGGGCAAGAGATTTACTTGGATTAAACAACTCTATTGGTTTGCAGAGTGGAAGAGGGACAGAATGAAATGCCGAAGTGAGCTTTGTGGTTGAGTGTAGGATGAGAATTGTCCTTTCAAGAGCAACAGAGAAATAGAAAATTTGTAATTTTCTCTGTGTTCTGCTGTAGTGGCTTGTAACACACCCAGAATACTACTGAGGAACATGGGCACTGACTTGGGCACTGTAAAATGACAGGAAGTTATGGCCTTTTTTCTGGAGCTGTTTATGAGGTTAGGTTAGGAAAAGACTCAGAATTGCTGATGATGCTCCAAAGGTCTGAGAAAAATCTCTTCATGAAAATACTTGTAGTTTGGAAGATTATCTTTGTATCAGTAATACTTATTTACCTTTCCAAATTATGGAGCTGAGAGACAGGAGATGGGAGGCCACCTAGTTATGGAAGATATGTGGTGTGTGCAAGGAAGTGGTTGCTACTTATGCTCACCCGAACTGCTCATGATCACTGACTTTGCTAGGAGGAGATGTGGAAGAAGAAAGAAAGAGTCATTAGTTAAACATGTAGCTTGAATCAGCAAAAGGTTTTCCAGATTGACTGGAAGTGCTTTAGGGCCCAAGAGATATGTTGCAAAGAAATATTAGCTTAAGAGCTTAGCTGCTAGTTTTGTTATCGCTTTCATCTCCCTAAAACCAGTTGTTAGTTGCTTTCATTTGTTTGTTTGGTGCTGACAGTCTGCTCAGCTTGGTACAGCAACACAAAAATAAAGACTGTTCTCATTTCTAGCAAGATTCATTTCTAGCAGGATTCACAGGAGGTATTATAAAGCATGGCTTTGATTTCTTTATATCCTTTTCAGAATAATGAATATGAGAAATGTCATGGAAGACTCTAAGGAAATTGACTATTATCAGGAAAATGAAAATTCATCTTTGTTAACCCATACATATTTTTCCCCCAAAGTAAATTAACAATTCAAAATCTTGCGCTAAACTTCATTAACTTCCTTCATGAATAATTCCACTGAAATATAAGCTATTTCTGTGTAAGAGAATAAGAAGACTTGTCCTTTTATATAGCAGTTGATTGTACGAAGACAAATAAACTGGGGTGAACCAGTATACGTCCCACACTTGAAAAATGAACATAGCTATACAAAATACTGTTATGTAACACTTTTGACATTTATTGATGCTTTTAAATTACTTAAAGTGTTTTTAATTTTTAACTTAATTGGGAATGGAAGTATTCCTAATGAGCATCCTACAAAGTGCTGAATATGTTGGATAATGATACAGGGAACTAGTTGTGTAACATACTCAACTTAAATCCCTCAAAAAACTCATCAATATCAGCAGAAAAAAAATAGAAAGATTCTTTTTTTTAAAGAAGCACATTCCAGTCTCAGCAAATAGCCTTTTTATGCATTTCAGTACAAGCTTTAAGTCAGTTGTTAACAAAAACAACAACAACAACAAAAAACTAAAAAGTAAAAACCACCACTTTAATCATCATAATGTTCACAATGCTTGTGAACATTACTTATGCTTTGGCTTAATTTCTAGCTAGCATTGGAGTAACTGTTCCAAATAGCAATAAGACTTTACCTTCAGATATTTGTCAAAACTGTATCTGTTCTTTTTCATTCTCTGGTCATACACCAGCTAAATCAGCAAATGTTTTCTTTAGCATTTGAAGTCATGTCATGGTATAGCTTTAAAGCTAATTAACATTCACTGGCAAGTCATTTAAGACTGTATGTAGGTTGACTTAGAGACATTTCTTCCAAAACAGTTGTTACATTTTTTCCATGTTGCTGCATGGTGGATTTTGTGCTTAGCATCTGACATGTTTTCTCAACTACTGCTTTTTAACGAAAACATGAAAGTACTCGGGGGAATGTGATAAAAGCAAAAATTCAATGATCTCTACAAGGTAAATGATAGCATGGAAATTTTCACATCTGGATCTAAAATATTTCTTCTATTTATCTAAATAAACAAATCTAAACAAGGGTAATTAGGATCATAACTCACTGTATGTTTCTTATAACAAATTCTTCTTTTTCATTATTTCATTTGGCCATAGGCATATATTGTGAATGACTTACATTCCTTTGTTTCAAGAAAATAAAAGAATGCATGACTTTTCTGTGTTTTTTATTTCTCATGTCTTTTACTATTAAAATTCTCACTGGAAAACCTTGGTCGTTGAAATTTATTTATAATATATGTCAGATACTGCAGAAATTGTATTTAAGATAGAATTAAAAAGTCATTGCAACATTGTTACTGCTGTTATTTTACTGTGTATGTTTGTTAATCAGTTAGCTCCTTTACTACACTTGTGAAATCACTTATATTAAATGGACTTACATGCATAAGCCATGAATGCTGAAGTCTTGTGGATTTTTTTTTTTTGTTTGTTTTATTGGATTTTGTCTATTTGAAAAATACCCTAATAAAATATGGAGAATATTTGCTATTAAGCATTTGCAGCTTATAGTACTTGAAGTTAAACATACCAGTAAACATGTAAAAATCATAGTTTTTTAGTTAAAATACTCTTTATCATAGAGATAAATTGTTGTATTTAGTTTATTTTAATCTGCTAACAAATTTGTGATTTGAAGAATTATAATGGGTAGAGATATTTTTAAAACTTCATTTATTCGCTCTTTTTCAGAAAGAAAATATTTTTTAATAGTTGTAAAGACAGAGTCTCAAATATTTTGTTTCAATTCTGGTCACATGTCTTGCTTTGAAATTAAGATAATCATACCTCCTTGTTGAGCTAAAAATGTTTTCTTTAAATCTGGTCACAGGTCCTACTATTCAATTAATATAATCATACCCTCTTGTTCTGCTGAAAATAAAGTAGTTGTTTAATTAAACATGCCAGTTGTTTATAATATAATGTTTCAGAAATACTTGTTTGAAAGAAAGGCAAAGATTTATATCAAACATTTCAATCTGACAAGTAAATTACATTTCCTCTACCATAAAGAAAGGTAAGGCAGGAAAATGGCTGCAATATAAGAGTAACTAAGATTTGTGCACTGAGGAAAAGCACACTTGTTCTCATTACTCAGAGATATGATATGCATCAGTCTACAAAGCTGACCTTTCACACTCTGGAGATTAAAGCTGAGCATTTTACCTGCTCAAAATAGGGAAATAGACATGATTTTGTGAAATTGTAACTGTGTTTTAATAGTTAATCAATTCAGAAATGATGGAGAATGGCTTGGATTTTCAATTTAAAATATGAACAGAGCACAATATCTCTACTAGCATGAATCTTTAATGAAAGTAAGAATAATGTTGTCTCTACATGCCCCCAAATGTTTTCTTACACTCCTTTCCTTCCCCTCAAGCAGGGCCGTGGTATTTTGCATCTATGATAAAAAGACATAAGCTGCACAAACTGTCTCTCATGCATCAATATCGGCACAATTTGCACATTCTTTCCTTCTATGGACAAGTTTCCCCATAATAAGTACTGATGCTGGAAGTAAAGTTTGCCTTGGTTTCCTACAAAATCCCTTTCCTGCTTCTCATAGCTGGGGTCCAGCTTATTAAGTCCTCAAGGTTATGCAGGAGGAGTCAGCTCATTCTTTAAACTCAACATTGTTTTCTTTGTCATGCTTGGAATTAAAACATATTTTGAAACTGGAAAGGGCTCTAACTGATCTATGATATCAGGATGTGTAGTCATAGCATCTTGATGTCTCCCTGTCTCAAATCAGAAAACATCACAGATAATAAAACAGATCATTTGAAGGGACAGGAGGGAATAGTAACAACTTGTCATATGAATCTTTTTCAAACCCTGCAAGACTACTGTAGTGTGCTTTGATAACCCAGGCTAGGCAAAAGGCACAGACTTGTAGTCTGAAACAAAAAACTTGGCTGCTTTCATCATGCAATTTCCATAATACAATAAAAATATTAGTTGCAAAGTTGTTTTACGCCTGTGCTTCACTGTGGCTTCACATGGGCACACAGGCTTTTATTTTTCCCTCGTGAACCACAAGAATGAAGATGGGTATGATTTTTTGCAGAGGTGAAACAGGTTGTCTGTCAGTTGGGTTTAGGCGACAGTCTGTCTGCGGGCCGTAAGATGATCTGCATAGTGCCAGAGGAAAGCAGGCAGAATTCCTGGCTTGCAAGCACAGATATTGATCTGCCTTAGCCACCTAAACAATGCCTCACCTGTTTGCCTTGTCCATACCTTATTTTACGCAGTCTAATGCTTGTTTTGTTTGACTTTTCTTTTATTTCTGTGGATCTGAGCTTTGATACACTTTGGGGAGTACATAAACACAGTGTTGTACTTGAACATCACCATCCTGCAGAGTACTTCAGTGGCTCTAGACCACCCCTCCCTTTATGAGAACAGCACTGTTATTGAAAATTATGAGCAAGCAGCTAAGAAAGTAGGCCACATACACAAGCGTTTGATCTATCAGACTAGTGTCCAATGACAGTGAATGTGAGATGCTACTAATTACTGCACTATGTACTCTCAGTTAAAATTTCCTAAATTGGAACTAGTTAAAAGGCTCTATTTATAAATACATATATACACACACACACACACACACACATATATATATATATATATTTGGTAGCTGATGGTTAGAAGATAAGTTACATTTAGGATCCTATCCACTTATTTGAAAAACAACTGTTACTATGTACTGTTTCATGGAGAAATGAAATAGAAAATGGCATTCATTTTTGCAGTAAACTATAATATAAATATTTTACCACCATTTATTATTAGTTTACCGTTTCCTGCTGACAGCAATTCCAGCTTTGCCAGCAGGCACTGTGTCACACAGTTGTATTATGTTTGGAACAAATAAAGACAAATACAATTTTTATAAAATAAAGGAACAAAATTTTGTAATAAGAAATTCTACTGAAGTTAAATGAGCATTTCTTTTAAGTGCTAACACTTGGTATTATTTAATTTGCATACAGCACATTTCACTTTTACTGGAAAACAATTAAGTTAACGAAGAACTAAGTCATCTGTACTCAGGGATAATTGAACATTGCTTGATTTAGAACAGTTTTACGTTAATGCTGCGAAGGAGCAGCCTACATGATGGTAAGCTTGTCAGTGGTTTCAAAGGCAAGTGTACTTCTGGCCCAGTGACACATGAAGTCAATGGATCAAAGTGGAATACAAAATAGACTGTAATGAGAGTTAAGTTGAACTGTTATCAAAATACTTTAAGTACATGGAGTGAAATTGAAACTTTTCCTTCATATGAGATATACTCTGGACTCTGTACAATTATTTGACTGTGTAAGGTATAATAAAGTGGGAAAATCTCTCTTACTCATTTTTTTCTTATCTGCACTGGTGCTCTTGGGGACTAAAACATTTTCCCAGATGAAATGAGGCATAAAAAGCAAGCTCTATACAAGGAATGACCTTCCAGTATTTGCTACCAGGATGCACAATAGCAGTGCATCCATGACTTTAGGATTGCACTCCAAAGTCATTGAAGGCAAACTCTGCTTATAGTAGTGATCTGAAGTGTGTGGGTCTTGGCTCTTTGCTTTTAGAGTCAGAGAGTAGAAATAAATAATCCTCCTGGATTTCTGGTATATATGACTTTTATAAATAAAAGCCACTGCACAACAGAAATATAAAATCTGGGTTTAGAACCACTATATTCCTCCAGAGGCAACTCACTTATGACCCACTTGAGCTGAATTTGATCTGGAAGTGAAAATCCCGAGCTGTCCATTCGAGTCCTGATTTCTCCCTTTTTTGTTGAGTTTACTGTTCCTAAAAGTGCCAGATGATAGCACATGTAATGAAAATCTGCAGTTTTCTATGGAGTACATGCACCATGGCTAAAAAATCTTTCTTGAACAATTCTGCAGATATACACTAATCTTTCAACCAAAGAGCCAGCCCTTAAGGGTGAAACGCTGGTTTAACCTCTCCCTGCTGATTCATTCTCTGGCCGCTCAGCTGGGAATATCAATTGTGATAGTAATTCTGCTTTAAAGAAATTGGGAGGGTGACAAATTATAGCTGCCTCTGAGAAATTTTATAGTCAGGAAAAAAATGCAATTTTAAAATACATTCCTTTAAAAAATTTAAATAAGCAATACAATTAGCCAACCACTTACATTTTATTAGCAATAGCAAGTAAAATTAATAAGTAAATTCAATGAAAAATGATTATGTGTCACAGTATATAGTTTTTACATTGACATTTCACATAATCTGACTTTGCTGAGAGGAGAAATCACTCGTCTGTTAAAATTACTTTTTAAAAGCTGTCAAAATTGGAAAACCTGCTGTCAAAAATATGATGAGAAAAGTTTAAAAATGGTAAAGTATGTTGACTTAGACAAAAAATATTACCTTTAGAGTGGAAAACTTGAATATTGTATCATTATCTTCCACACAGATGAAAAGTGTTCTCTTTTTCCAAGCTGGCCATTTTTTTATACCTTTTAAATTTATGTTTTGCATTTACATTTCAATATGAATGAGATTACATTGAATTTATAGTTCAGCAGAAGCTGAAAGTAGAAGATATGTGGACATTTATATTTTAATTGTATGTAGGTGCTTTATGGCTTTTAGAAATGACAAGATTATCTGAAGAAAGGACAAAATTAACAGCCCTATAAGGGTCAAGTCCATGAGTAAAGTCAAATCCACAGTGCCCCTATCCACCCTGGTCCTGAAGACCGCTGTGTGTAAGCAGCTTTGGAGTGGAGCTTGGTCAGTGGCCAGTGGGTTGACAAAAGGATAAGTCCATGCACCGCAGCATCCGCAGTCTGGCTCCAGGGAACAGCACCAGGAAACAGCCCTGTTTCTCGACCATATTTCCCTCTTAGCTGAGGGGCAGTTTCCAAGAAGGTGACAATTCATTCTTCACGCACATTCATTCTTTGGCCTCTTTGTTGAGACTGCCAGCAAGGATGCCAATTAGTGCCATTCAAAGAAGCCCAGATATGCTGTGGTAATAATGAAGTACAGATTTAGAGAGATACAATTCAAAATCATAATTAAATGGAAATGAGACAAAACAGAATTTGAAATAAGATTTGACTAAGAACTACAGAAGTGCATCTCAAACTACAAGTCTCATTTTCACCAGTTACTTTTCAGCCATTACTATCTCTAATACCATATTGTCTCTAATACCATATTGTATCTAATACTACATTTTCTTCAAACTAGAGTTTATGTTTATAGGTAAGTTTATAGGCATGTTTATAGGTAAGACAATTAGCTATGAGTGAGGCAGGGAGATTTATTATGAGTGGGGAGTATGTGAGTCATGTGCAAGTTGGGGAGCAAATTATGATGCTTTGACCCCAGTGTTAAAGGATCCAAATCAGAAGACACTGGATCACACGCTGGGCATCGAGGGCAAGCAAGGACCCCCTGTGTTTGTACTTTAGTAGTATGTAACACATTCTGGCATTATGTTTGTGATACCCTTCCACTTTTTCTGTGGTGTGAGTTGTGGGGAATGAAATGCTTTTGCTCTCAAACATCATTCCTTGAAGCAGGGCCCAATTTCGTCTAGCTATTCAGCCTGCAATTGCTGCAACTTGAAGTGTATTCAGTTTTTCCAGTTTCAAGAATGGCTACTGGAAGTTTCAAGAATGGCAACCTGTGTGCAAGCAATGTGATACTGGGAGAAAAGTGATTACAAAAATAATATTGGGAAGACATTCACAAAAATGGTATTTTCACTCCATGATTTCTTCTCAGAGCCTCACATTTTTCTTGTACATGTCCCCTCTGGATCAGAGGAGTTCTCTACCCTTCCATATCCCATCATCTCAAAATATTCTTCTTCCTGGGTTTGCTATGCAAATGGTCCTTTGCAGCTTTTCTCATAGTATCTTTCTGTCTCTCCGGTCTGCTTCAGCTACATGGACAAATTGATCCATTCCCTTCTTTTAAAATTAATTCCAACTGTCACAGCTCAAAAAATCCTTTCCTACCTAATCCAGTAAACAGTACCGCTCTAGCTTGTTTCGGTGTGGCTGACACTGACCTGTTTAAGTGCTTAACAGCCTTTAAAACAGGTTGAACAAATGAAAAAATGTTTTTAGCAGAATGAACGGGAATTTAGAGTCAGATGTGGGAGGCTGAATCCCTTGCATTTTATAATCAGCCTGACTCACTTGAGGCTGCGTGGGGGCTGCTCTTTTAGTTCATGAATATCACCACATCAACACAAAATTCTTTGGGGTCCATCTATCTATCTGTCTATTTGGACTCCCACATTGTTGCTGAAGTATCTGAGTGCCTCTGGTGCACATTGTTCAATCCTCTTGGAATTTTACTGTGCACTTATTTATGGCTTAGATAGCTCTACAGAAGCATGGGGAATAATTTCATAGTAGTCTAGTACGTCCAGCGAGGAAATACATTTTTAGTCTGTGTTATCTGAAACTGTCTTTAATACAACTCCAGTTAGCATGATTATGGTTGCCACTGAATCTAATGGTGATTGTAACGGAGGTAGCTGGCTTCTATCTATTGCTATCTGACTTAGATTAAGCACTGTTTTGGTATTTTCAGAGAAACATATTTATCATAATGATAATCAAAGCTGGACCAAAAAAGATTATGCTCTCATGAATCTAAGGTCTAAAGTTCTGACAGTGAAAGTTGTACTAACATAGAAACTCCCTGAAGTCTGAGAAAACAATTTGTCAAAAATGATCCTGAATCATTTCAGAGAAAAACCAAAATATCATAAATAAAGGTTAGTTCTCCCAACCAAAGCACTAGTTTGCCTTATAAAATACCTTGGAACATTTTCTGGCCATTTTTGTAGTATTCTATAATATTCTATAACATTATAGTATTCTATAACATTCTATAGCAAGCTAAATATTACCTACTATGGGGTAATACAGAATATGGCCAAATGACCAAATCTGTTCTGAGGAGGAATTGCTAGGGAAAAATGTATACACACCTACGGCATTCTGTACTCCTAATAAAACTATTAAAAAGTGTGACCATGCAAGACAAAGCATTAGAAGCTGAAACTGAGACAGAACAAAAAGGAAGTGAATCAAATTCAAGAGGGAAGCGGGGAGATACTGCTTGCAAACTAAGGTTAATTGAGATTCTTGGTTGGGAAGAGGTTCACAAGTATTAGAATTAGAATTCTTATATTAAAAGCCTAATCTAAACTTCCCATATATGAAATGATCAGAACAATCTCTCTCCTTTTTTTTTTTTTTTAATAATTAGCAATCTATAGTGAATATACTTCCTGTAAGCCATACAAGGGAGGGCATAGGACACCAGGGAAGAACATGATACAGGTATATGCAGAAGCTGGAAAATATGGCAGAGTGGCTGTCCATCTGTCCATGCATTCACAGAGTGGAAGAGTTTGTTGAGGAGGTCTGTAGAAGAAAATGCAGAGCATCAAGGAAAATTTCACTTTTTACTGCTGAAGCTAATAAGCTTCCTGGAGATTTTCTCTTTTTCAGCTGTCCTTTATCTGTCAGTGCTCTAGATTTTATTACACATTTACCAAAAATATATTTCAGGAGAAAGAATTCATCATTGGCAAATACACTCTTTTTCATTCATTTGAATAGTTGATTCGCCTTATATAATAGCATCAACTCTGCATTCCTTACAGGTAAGACTATAATTAAGCTTACATTATGTATAAGTTAAGGTGCCATCGGAGAAAAGAATATCATTACTGTGTCCTAATTTAACAATCTGGAGATAAAAATGAACGTTTTCTTCTAAGCTCTTTAAATTCAGATGGAAACAGTGGTCCATCAGATTAGCCAGAATGCACCTTTAAAGAGCAGAGAAGCTAATTAAGACACAGGCAAGATCTATAGTACCTCCATGGAAACTTAGATTCATTTACAAACTGCTGCTGTTTTTATCCTTGTTATATGTTTTAGGTTAAACAGATTTTTAATGGCAGGTTTGTTCATCACTGAGGAAATTGCACAGCCTCATCAACATTAATGCACCAAGGAAGGAAATAAGGACAAAAATCTGCATATGGCTGTATTTCCAAAATATGAAAGAAGCGTTCTTACAGAAATAAAACTTATTTGTGTGACTAAAAAAAGATATCTCTAACATTTTCATAGTACTCAGAAAGAGACTGGTCTGTGGCCCAGTCATTGTGTGTCATATCCAGGGCATTTACAGCCTAATCTCACCCCATCTTTCCTGGATTATGTGCCACCAAGAATGTAGCTAAAACCAATTTCTTTTACAGTGTATATTGTGATGAACAGGGCTTTAAATGTACATATATGTTTTTTTTTTAACTCTATGACTTTCTTTCAAATTCAAAAAAAATTTGAAAGTTTGAGCAGAAATAATTTTGCTTTGAAATGAAATAAGTATAATTACTAATTTACTGTGCATTATTTGCTCTGGGTTAAATGTTTGAGCCTACATTCTCATTCTAATACTAGGTCAAGGTAGCTCACCACCAACATCATGTATGCTACAGGGCAACTTTTCTCACAGCTCTCTACGGGTCAGATCACTGAACACTCTGCAATAATTTCTAGGTGTCTCAAAGACCCTTGGGTGCTGGAACATATTATGCACATATTTGAAATAGTAAAGACACATGAAATGGATGCAGAAATCATGAAATCTTCTTCAGAAATGAGGTCTTGTTTTCAAAATCTCTCCAAATGTTTTTAAAGCACATGGAAAGGTATTTAAAGCCAACAACAAATTTTACACTGATATAAGTTGTTTAGGATCAAGCTACAAATGAACTAGTGAAGAATGCATTGTCAATTCATTTCTTAAAACCAATGTTTTCAAATCCTAGTCCCTGCTGATTTCCAGCCATTAAAGAGGCCCTATCTGCTGAGCAAGCATATGAATGGAGTTCACCATTCACAGGACATACATTTTTCTGGATGCTTTCCATTTGTTCTGTCTTTAATTGTAACCAGCAATGACAACAGAATGTGTAGCTGAAACAAATGAGGGAGAGATCTTAGATTGTGACACTTTAAAAACCATTTGCAAAATGAAAAATTCACAAAAGAGCATTAAAAGCCTTTGCCAGTTTCTACAGCCTCCATTTGTGTGGAGTCTGTGAATCTCCACATTACACATTTAAAATGCTGAGCTTAAAATTTCCAAAGTTTTTAAAACCATAGATTTAATAAATTGTCCAGGAATGAGTCTGTACTTACATTTAGATTAAATATAAAAATCTTACAATATTCCTTCAACTTCATAGTGATAGTAATGACGAAGTGTCAAAGTTATAATCTGTTCGTTGCATGATATATAAACCTTGCTTTCAACTTTGCTATCATGAACTTTTGTGTAGGACGATCAAATGTTAGCTATTAATGGTTTCTGGAAGAGACAAATGAAAAGAAGAAATAGGACGATCCTCTTTGGTATATCTCTTAAGAGGAAATCAGCAAAAGGAGAGCCTTTTGGTCAAAATGAATACTCTGGCATTTGAGAAAGTCATGTGCAATAAAGCATTTCTGAAACATCCTTATAGCAAAGGCATTTTAACAAATGAAACAAGAAATTATAATTCCCTATCAAAAATCTGAAGAGGGAGGGAATATTTTTGCTGTGTGCAAGCTGAATCAAGTTAATGAGGCATCTAACATTGCGAAAAGAGCGTTCTCTATAAATAAATCCCGTCTGATTGGGATATATTAGTCTTCTGATAACATTCTATAGCCTACAGATGCTTTGAATAGAATGTGTATGTGTGCAAATACTCAGATCTATTGGAGCTACTGTTCTCTAAGTCCTTGTCCATCACACATATTACAGTGATTTTCATATGTAAGCAATGAATAAAACCTCAGTCTCACCCCACTGCCCGGTTTGAATAGGTAGACTCAGCAGCTAGTCTTGTGAAAGCTTTGGAGATTGTATTTCACATACAAAGATATGGCTAAAGAGCAGCTGTGTATCCTGTCAGTGGAGGACTCTTCATCTCTGTGCCAGAAGTAACACTTGCACTCCCAAGAGCTTTAAAGGATCTTCTTATCGCTGCCTTGTATTATCTTCTCCCTGCGCAAGGAGTAGGGCTTCAAGTCACTTCACCAGCCGGACTGTACGGTCCCATGTGTCACAGTGACAGTGATGAGATCTGTGGTGAATGTGAAGACAGAACTGGCAAATGGTCAGGAGAAATATTGCTCGGTGAGAAGAGGAGCAAAATGCTAAGGTGAAATATCAGTGGAATGAGGCTCCAAGGTCTAGCAGCTTTCTCATTAAATAAGCATGCATTTAACTGCAAACTCTCTTACTTTCAGTTTTTGGAGAAGGAAATAGTTTAAAAAGTTCTTTTGCAAAACTATTTTTAATATATGTGTATTTTGTTTTGTCCATCTGGCAATCGAAAGTTCTGGCAATCAAAAGTTCTCTATGATGTATCAATATCTCCTTAAAAGGATTTTTACACATGCAGAGGTTGCTTAAGTGTTTTGTTTTCACATTTGGAATAATAATTTGGAATATTTGGAATAAATAATTGGAACATTTTGGAAATCTTGTTTATCTGTTCCCCAATTTAGAGAATAAAGTAGTGGGGATTTTCAGACGGTGAGATACTCATGTCATATTGTTGTGGTGACCAAGACCTTTCTCATGTTTTTGGCAAAGTTAGCCAGAGTTTTAGGCATATTTGCTTTGTGTAATAAGCCTGAATAAAAGAAAGAAATACTCAACATGTCAATGCCAGAAAGGACACCAAATCAATGGAGCATAATTAGTAATGCAGTCATAAGAACAAATGGACAGAATTTCTGTTTTGATATATATTTCTTCAAATATACTAATGTAGCTATGGATAGTGCCAATTTTTTTTTCTTTTTGTCACCAAGGCTAGACAGCATAGAATTCAAGACACTGTTAATTTGGGATTACAAGATTTTAGAGCTGCATCTTTCAGAGAATTAAGTGCAGCCGTACCTATTGAGGATCTAGACTATGGAACTGAAAGTAATTAAACTAGAAGTGAATAATGAGATTTGTAATGCTGTACCAACAGCTCTAGTTAACAAAACATACTTGGCCTATAGTTCAGGATAATTTGTGGTTATTTTGTAAGAATATTGCATAAAATTGATGCTTTGAAATGCAGGTTGTCTTTACCAGCTTCATTTGTATTCCATTTTTACAGTGCACAAACTCAGATCAATATGCTGTTTAATAAATTAAATCTTAAAACACTGTGATCATTGTCATTATGCTTTTTAAGGAAGAAGACCTCCCTAAAAAGCTGATATCAATCATTCTTGTCTAAGGTCTCAAGCAAGTGTAACCTGCAAAGGCTGGTACCTGGGCTATCTGCCATCATTGCTGGCAACATAAAGGCTCAGATTACATTCTCTAGAGGAATAAATCTGTCTGGTTTTAAGAGAGGGGCTGATAGTTATTAATTCACATTATATTTTATTTTGAATCAGAGACTACTTTATGTGGTTGTTTGTGATAACACTGATCTAGAATTCAGGGCCTATGAATGTCTTCCTACTTTTGTGCCCCTGTTTCCACAGGCAAAACTATAGATATCCATCATCTCATTCACAGAATATATTAAAACCTCTGGAATCCCAAAAATAATCATTGCAGAAGGAAATTCTAAGAGAATGCTAATCTAGAAAGAGAGATAAATAAATGACATATGTATTATGGCAAAATAAACCATATGTTATGTTAAGGTATCCTTTCTGATTTGAATGTAACTGCATTAAAACAGACCAAAAGTATCACTTACGCATCCTCTAAAGAGTAAGTTTGCTATTCTTTTTCTTTTACAATTAAAATTCCTCAGAAAGTGTTTGGACAATTTCTGGCTCTGTAAATCATCACTTAATGCTCTGTATAAGACCATCTCTGCCTTTGAAGAATGGCCTGGGAGATACACTTGGCTGCTTACCTGCAGGGGCAGCACTCAAGTACAGAAATGTCAGTTTTGTTATGTACATCACAGGGCCAGTGCAGGGAAAGGCTGATGAAGGCAGGGCTTACCAGCTATGAGGACACAGGGAAAATGGCTTTACTTGGGCACAAACGGGCACTTATGATCGTGCAAAATGGGGGCTGCTATATGCTCAGTATACAGTACTCACCCAAAGTTTACAAATCTTGCAGGATTTTTTTTTTTTGGTACTTACTTCTTGTGAATGGTGAGATTTTGCACATTGTTAGTAATAATTCTTCCCAACATTAGTAACAAATATTTTAAGAGAAAATATGAAAACAATTACATAAATAATTGTATAAAGCAGCTTAGCATTTGTTATGAGGCAAATGTGGATGCATATTTTAAATGATTTTTGGAAGAATGCAATAATAATATTTATTTTAACTAAACAAATTCATTCTACATAAAAGTGATGGAATCATGGAACTATTCAAAACATCTTACGATATAAAAATATAATTGTTGTTCTTTTCTTTTTATGCTAGCAGGTACTGTCCAAAAAAAAAATCTGTCAGTGAAAGTACACAAAATGATTTTCCTCTGAATGCATATTTAAAATGAAGGCATGATGACAGCTTTCGTTTGAGCACTGGACAATTTTTTTTTCAGAGTTTGCTGCTGTTCATGCAAAATAAGTTGCTGTGATTGCAACATATGTATTATATGGCACATATGCTACCTCTTAGATAAAAGTGTAACTCTTGTGGTTCCTAGCATTTTTCTAAGGACATACAGTGTTTAACAGTAACAGATCTTTTTATAATATTTTTGCCATGTTTTTGGCAACTAAATATTTTTTCTTTAACCTTTCTCATTCATAAGTTAAATTTGTTGTTAGGGAAAAATGGAGTGTGGAGGTAGAAAGCAACAGTGTGAATAAGAGAGCAAGAGTGTTTTGACTGGCAGTTTTCTCTTTGGCTACCATTTTGGGTTTCTTTGTTGTAATGCAGGAGGGCAATAAATTGCCAGCTGCAAACAAAGTTCTGTTTAGCTATGTATTGTACAGACAATCATATACAATCAATTACAGGTTAAAATGCTGGTGTCGCACTTAAGGAATTAGGAATAAGAACTGCTGTTAAAAATAATGTGGGTTTGTTGTCTAATTTCTGACATGTGCTGTAAAATGTATATCTTTTACGGCTCTGCTGCTTTGATTACATTTGGTCCTCAAATCTGCGTCTGTATAAAGGTCTGTGCTTTGAATTACGGTGCACTGAGACCTCTTTTCACACACATGATAATGAATCACAGCAAAAAGGAAAATAACTAAAGTCCCATCCACAGCACCACTGATTAAGAGTTTGTTCATGTGAGTGTTCCCAGGAAAACAGTGGAACAAATCATACGAATTAGTTTTGCTGTACATGAGCAGGGGAAAAGTTAAGAAAAAAAAAAAAAAAAAAAGAGTGAGAAAGAGTGTGCCCTGGCATCGAACTCGAACACTGGAAACAAGCTTTCATTAATGGGCAGAGTCATGTGTTCCCCACACAAACCCTAAGTAACGGAAGAGGATCTTCTTGCCCCACAAACAATTCCATTATGGTGGTGGTGGTTCATAAATATGCAGTGAAGCCCTTCTGCTCTAGCTTGGGATTCAAAATGGTATCCTCTGATTTCCTGTAGCGTTGCTGGGTCTGGTCAAGCAGGCATCAGTCAGCAGTAAAGTGACCATATTCAGCTTGGGATGCGTGTGAAGGCTTGGGATGCATGTGAAGGCTTGACATGAGTGGGTGTCTACCAGAGGGGAGCCAGTGTGCCTGCAGCTCTGGGCCTGCAAGGACCACACGTGGTGGGCAGAGCAGCTCCAGTAAACGGGGCTACCTGTGTCTATGCAGGAGCAGCCGTGCGGATCTCCTGAGTGCTCCCATAGGGACACTTATCCTGGCTCAGGCTAGAGCGTGCAATTACACTGTCAGGCTGCGTCTTCAGTTGAAGATGACTTTTTAGGCAATCTGTAGCTCTGAGTTTACTGTCAAAATTATGAAAAGCCTTGGAAGGAATTCCATAAATGTTCAAAAATAGTTATTCACAGGCAACAACAGAATAGAAGTAACAGTTTGAGAGATTTTTTAAAAATTCCATTACTTGTACATATTTGTACAATATAGTGCCTGTCACGGATAATGTACAGCAGATTTATCATGCTTTCCCATTTCAGAGAAGAGTCAGCTCTCTGAGTGACATATGAAATAAATTGCAAATAATCAGGATGCTGCTTGATAAAACAATTAGTTTTCCGAAGGCTTGAGCAGTGCTTTCTGAATTCTTATCAGCCCAAGTTTACAGCTGTAACTTCAGAATATAATGGGAGATTGAATCTTATACAGGCAACGAAACAGATGATCAAATTCACAAGGGATTGTATCAGGCTTTTTCCAGTACCAAAGAAACATATTAATCCTTGTCACTGTTTTCAGAAATGCTGTGACAGAAATAGACCTGTACTGTAACTTGGCCCTTTTAATGAGCTTCTGGATTGTGGGCTTTCCACTCAGCACCTGGAAAACACAACAAAACACCTTTTACATTAAAGATGTGAGGTTTGCTGCTGGCTAAATTTGTACACAGAAGTCTCTAAACCAGGGCCCAGCCAGCTGGGAAGCAAGAAAGCAAATTCAGATGCTGCCATGAACTTCACAGACCAATTATCTACTTGGAATCATGGGAGTTTAACAAACAAATAGCAGCCCCCGCTGGGCCCTTTCAGGCCGGCAGCTCATGGGTGATTCAGTTGCATCAGAGGCTTTTAGGCTGATCAATTCTTAATCACAAAGCGCAAAAATTATTCTCAGCCTCACGCCAGTTTCTTTGGACACCTTTGTTAGCAATCCGCCTCGAATCATTTTTTTTAAAGGACCGCAGACACTGTTTTTATTGACTACCCACTTGTAAGATGTTTATAGCTTGTTAATTTATATTTACCCCTTTACTTTTGCCTGCAAATCAACATCACTTAGCACAGTTTGGTTACACTTTGTCCAAAGGAAATTACAGAAGCCTGCTATGGGGCTAAAATGAAGGAAAGCTGAGGAAAATCAATACACTGATGATTAAACAGATCGTAGCAAATTCACGGCTGTAAGCTACAGCATGGAGACATCAGTGTGATGCCTATCTAGCAGTTAATGTGCTTTCAGCCAGTTGAAGAAAATTTTACAATAAGGCAAAATGTAA
>JAUBOD010000208.1:7313054-7339042 GCA_032353885.1 Nothura maculosa | reverse complement strand
AGAGGCTGCCACAGAGCAGTGCTTTTTTTTTTTACTCAATTGGAATAGTCCTAACAGGGAAGTTTTATTTTGTTATTTGACTTCACAGAAAGTAGAGAAAAGATTGAGACTAAAGGAAAAAAAACTATTTTTATAAAGAAATTTTTCCATGGGAATTTTAAAGAACTATTTGACTTGCAGCATCATTCACATCTATTGTGCAAGTTCTGTATTTTAAATTGCTCTTTTCTGTCAGTGAATTTCTATTTTAATCTCCTTCCTGCTTTAATTACAAGACAAAGAGATATAAGCATATTTACAAATAAGTGTCCTAACGAGAATGGTAATACTTAGCATAAATTTTAAATTGTATAAGAAAGTGCTGATAATCTGTCGCTATTCATTTTAGAGACTAGAGAAATTTGGAATAAAAATAAGCAAATGGAGATTTTTGCACATTAAATTTTTGTGTACATTCAACAGTTGTGGCTAAGTATTCATGAAATAGATGTGCAAACGGGAAAATAGTCCTTTGAACTGTAGACAGAGGCTAATACTACAACACACCAATGCTCCTGGGTGTATCCAGGGACGCCACATTTGTGGGCACTTCTTATTTATGGACATGAAACATTTTCTCTGTATCACCCATTTCAGTGCCTCCAAATATGAGGTAGCCTGTGTAAAGATTTTTTACTGGCCAGTGGCCATGGAAAAGTAGAATGTGTAAAATGAACTTGCTGTTTTAGGACCAGTTTGTCCTTATTGATAGAAATAAGGATGCTAGGGCAGAATTAATGACAAGCAGAAGGAACTGAAGAAACTGTTCTGCCATGAGCTTACTATAACTTATCATACAGCCATCCTGTGGGTTTCAAAGGCTCATATAAGAATATCGCCTGCAGAACTTAACTCATTCCTTTCTCAATAAGGACAACGAGGGGCACAGATAATTTCCCTTCTTCTATAGCTGTTGTATCTGTAGAAATTATTCACTGTGAAGAAGGAAGGTGGCTCAGCTGCTCCTCAGTTTCCCTTTTCTTACTGGCAGCTCCCTCATCAGAGCCTTTCAGTTGTATTCCTAAAATGCAGGTGCTACAATCCCACCAAAATTGTGGGCAGAAAATCCTGAAGTTGTGTGGGATGTAGGTGTTGATGCGTAACTTCACCCACCTTCTTCTCAGCACAACCCAGTCCTATCAGCACTCTTTGTAGACTTTGCGTTAAAGGTTGCAAGGTAAAAGAAGGCTGCAGTTAGGCTTTCTCCTCACTATTCTTCCCTCCTTTCATCCAGAATTATGCTCTCTTGCTAGAAAATCAGCACAAGAAAATATTTGGGCCTCAGTGTCAACTCTATCCTGTAGCTAATACATTAATGCTACCTCTCATGGACCCATGCTGCCTAGCATCTAGGGTTTCTAAAAAGAATCATGTTTTTAAACTTGAGCATAATCTTAAAATTATTTAATTCTTATAAAAACAGAAAAAAAACCCAGATGAAAGTGAAATGCTAAATAGCTTACCTGTGTGCTAAGTTACATATTGGGATGAACTTATTCATATAATAAACTAAATCCCGTGTTCACCTGATAAATTCATTCTTAGCCACTTTAAAAAACATCTATGATCTACAATAAAATGGAATATTTTGTTCTGGTTCACAATAGGTAAATGTAATATTGCTTTAATAAATAGTATTTAATTAGCTATAAAACTAATAAGCCTCAAATAATTTTTTTTCTAATTGTGATTTGTAGTCTGTGGTGTCAGCTGGAGAGCTGCAGATTCAGCACTCCATTATGATGCCAAAAAAATCTCAGTGAAATGTACACAGAAATATTCTCAATATTAAAAGAATACATAAATTTACACGCAAAAATACAGATTCAAAGAAAAATATTCTCTGAACGCTGTGTGACAGATTTCAGCTGGAGTGTGTATTTATTGCTACTGATAAGTTAGGAACTTAGTACAAGGATAAACAAAATTCAAAGAAAACACAGAGATAGATATAAAACGCACACATAAAAACACTATAAATATGTCTTATTAACCTAAGATTTTTTTTCCCACATTTTGCACACAAATCTAGATTAATAATTTCAATTAAAATGTTATTAAAAGTTTTAATGATATTTTCTGTCAATGAGATCACAAAGATACAATAGAAAATTACCTTTGAAAAGATTTACTTCTTGTGATGCACTTCGGTAGGCTGCTAATTTTACAGAAAGGCAGAGTTTCTCCTGTATTTTCTCCAGTAAAGTATCTAGAGCTTTAATGAGTAATATAAAATAACTGATGGTGAGAGGTGCAATAAAACATGTCTACATGATATTGATAGACTAAAAAGAGAAACAATACTTCTGAAAATGTGGGAAAAGATCCATGCCAGAATCCTCTTGGGTTTGCCAGTTTAATTGTGCTCCTGGGTATGTACTTTTCAAGATTTTCTTCAGTTGTGGCATTGAAGGAAAAGTAAAATGAAGTGACAGAACAGATTAGAAGGCGATAATGGAAGGGAAAGTCTGAATAAACCAAGTGTAAACTTTTGATAGGAAACACTTGTGTAAACGCCACTCATTGTGTGATATTTTTTTCCCTTTACAATTTCAACACTTTGATGAAGATGACTAATAGAATATATTTATTATGTCCTGATCCACATTTAAGAGAAAATATGAACATGCTATCATAAAGCAGACATTTTCAAGGTGATGTTTTTTCAATGTTAACAGTAATACTATATTTTTCTATTAAAACTGTACAATAGATTTTGTTGGAAAAACGTATTTTGCTACCTGTTCCCTTACTTAGGCTTTTTAAAATTGAAGTATTAAATATTAATTATGAATTGAATACTCTTTAATCAGTTACATGAATCATTTTTTTAATTGTAGTAAGCACACAATTAAGAAGTATACTCATAATAAATAAATGTTTAGATTTTTTCACTGACTCAAAATCGAAATGCAGAGGAGTATATTATGATGTTTGATAAAAGTAGTTGCAAACAATAAAACTACCTGAAAATCGCTGAACATTGGATTTCTTTTAACTTTGCAGAACTGATTGGATTGCTGCAGAACTGATCATTAAAAGTTTGAATTGTTTCCCTGTTAAATCAGATATACTTTTACAATACTTCATTTATACATTAATTGTTATGTGGTTATTTGTTAAAGAATTTCACCACATGTGAAAAGCAAAGTCTCAGTAGATGCGGATTTTACACTGCACTAGATCAATCCCAATACCAGTAAATGGATATTATTAAACAGCATGGGGTAGTGCAAACTGGGAAAGAAAACTTGTAGTGTGCTGCCTTTGAGCAGACCTGGCTTGCATGCTGTGACAGGGCAATTGTCGACATGCTTTTTCATGCCAATCTGCAGCTTTTTCAACTCTAGATGCTATGGCAACCAGGGTTTAACAGACTAAGCAGCTAACAAGCTTCCCTGATGGAATTGTCTGCTTGTATGATTGCCTTGTCTTAGTGAAAATATAAAATAGACTGAAGATGCTTGTGGACATTTGTCAAACTGATTATAATTTGGACACTCAGGTCATAATTATCCGTTATATATTGACCAGCAGTGTTTTCTATGCTGTCTGCAGAGAACATGAGTGCATTTCGGTACAGTCTGTTTGCTCTGGAAAGAATGAGTTTTTGGTTAATGTGAGTTGGTCAACATGGCAGATGAGATCATGTGGACACAGAAAATAAATTCTACTAGCATTTTGGTTTGTTTTGTATACTCTATTTCTGGTAGATTCTTTTTAATAAAATAAAGAACACAAAAGTCAGTTATAAAGTAACATAATTCTTCAGAGAAGAACATACAACATCACAAACTGTATTTTCAGGACACATTTTAAAAAATCTTGTTGATGTTCATTAATAAGGCAGTTGAGTCTTTTTTTTTTTGCTGGCTCCAATGAATGCTTTGTGTTTCTTGCTTGTTTGTTGGTTTCTAATTTTTCTCAGAATAAAAGTGCATTCACCATAGAATATGAGCCTAAAACTGCATATTTCTAGGCCTTTTTTCAAGCTGAAATCCATGGGATTTGACAGTATTCACTACTTTGCAGAAACTGATTTATTGTTTGTAATCTTTTTATGTAGTAACAAAAGCTAAACAACGTTTCCTTCTTTGTCCTAATGAGAGAAACTCAAAAAATATACTTTTATACTAAGATTTCTTCCTAGCAGCTCTTATCCCACATATGTCATGGGATGAATCAGTCTGAATCCGTAGGCTGCAAAAGGACCTTTTTTGGACTTGTAGGATCCAAATAAGATTGGAATTCACAAGCAAAGCATGCTTTTGTCTTTGGTACTTTAACTCTTGCAACTATATTTCTCCTGATCAAGGATATCCTCAAGCACTCTACTTTAGGGATAGCATCTTCTGTGAATATGAGGTCCTCTGCAAGGAAAGCAGAGCTCCAGGTAGAACATTTTTTCCTTCAGGCAGACAAATTCCTTAGGCTGTTGTGCACAACAGTTGCAGTTGTACCCTGTGGAGAACCATCCTCAAGACCTCATGAATTAATGTTAAGACAATTGTTCAGTGCTTCATCTTTAAAGAATGTGGTGAATGTCACGCATTTCTCCTTGCAAATATTCAAAAGGAATTCACTATGAGCCCCAGTGACAGAACAACGTATTTTCTTTAAGTGCATGAAAAATAATAAAAAAGTTTAAACTTTTATTTTCCTAATATGTATATTTGATAGGAGTTCCAAAGCTTGAGATTCTGAATTCATACACTGCTCCTAAAAGTTAGTTTCTCCAGTTTGCATATGTAAGAATTCCTGAATTCATCCTTAATGGTAAGATTTTAAATGGTTTAGTCTTTATACAATTTGAGAAATCCCCAAGGTTTCATGATAATTTTAAAGACCCCCAGCAAAAGCCAGTATCTTTCTTGAAGACACTGATCTAGATTTAGCCTTTGCTGGCAAGCAAAATAACTCCATATCTCTACTTCATTGCATAGAAAGTAGAAAAGTCTTTGTAATCTCTTTCTCTAAAAAATGACCAAATTAATTATTGGAGAAGAGGGATACTTTTAAATCTATTTTAACTTGACCAAAGTCTTTGTTGTGAAATAAAAACATATTTTAAATCTCTTTTTGCATTCTATTTCATATGAATGAATTACATTGTTCATTCATCCACAAGTGATTATAAAGAAATTGATAATAAAGAAATTATGATCACTTGTGGAAAATGAATTTTTTTTAAGTTTTTTTTTGTTAACTAAATAGCAAAAATCCCACAGTAAATGTAATCCAGTGTCCAAATAATTAACTTTGACTGTGAAAAACAGTATTTCCAACCACTGACACTGGTGCGCTCTAATGATGGTGATTTTATTCCCCTTGCAACTGTCTCTGTCAGGCTTGGGAGTCCTATTTCTGCTCTGTCAGAACTTCACTTTTTTTGTTTTTTTTTTTCCCTTGAAGGGGTTTTTAATAAATGCCTTATGTCTATAGGGGCTTGCTATTTGACACCACCTGTTTGCAGTACAAGCACTAGTGTCCTTTCCACCATCTGACATGCAACATACACTATTCATATGCTGCTTAAAGTCCACTGTGGATAAAACCACCCTTTAACTGAGCAGAGACAAGTTTAGAGTAGCAGACTAGTGATCCCATTTCCTTTCTTGAGTCCACTCGTGGATTACTATTAGAAAAAGATACGAAGAAAATGTAAAAAGCAACTCAAATCACGGGAGATATGATTTATATCCTTCTGCTTTGCTCAGACTGAAAAAACATTTAATTTGGCCTTCTTTTATAAATGTGCACATATGGATTGCAAATGGATGGTGCTTATATTGCTAATCGGATTGTCATGAGGCAAAAATAGAACCCTTTGTTTTCTTAGATTTTTAATTTCTAATCCTATCAGGATTATCATAAATCTGGTAGAACAGTTTCTGAACAATGGTAAGTGGAGCTTCACTTTCTTCTGGTAAATTTCTACCTGTGTAGTCTTAGGAAACTGTGATGAATAAATTCTACTAAACTTGACCATTGAAACACTTAAAGGGGCTTGGAAGGAAAAAATGAAAAACCTTACAGAAATAGAAGGCCCTGTAGACCTCAAACTTAAGCATTCAGTTTAAGACTGAGAGTTAGCATTTAAACTTCTGGAGAAAATAATAATTACATTGGAAAGCCATAAGCAAAAGACAAGAGACTCTCCTGATGTCTTTCATTACCTTTTTTTGACATCAGCTGATTTTGGACATTAAAGTTTTTATTCTCATTAAACTGATACCACTTTAAATTGTTCTGGAAGTATAAAATTGCTTAGAGTAAGAGGAAATGGTGTCTGCTGCAAGCTTCCTTTATACAAATATAATAATGGACAGATATGATCAAAACCTAAAGAGAGATATGTAACATCAAAATATTGTAGCAAGGACCAGCAGGGACCAGCTAAACATGTTAACTACCTTTATTTCTGAAATTAGTATAGTATGATGAGTGAGATAGATTTATTTACTCTTAATCCAACTCTGTTCCAGGACATAGGCTATTCCTCAGATATAAACATGTGTTAGCTATTTAACTCATATACTATATACTGGTATACAAATGAAAAGATTTGCCATTATGATAAACCTCAGTTAAAAACAATACTGCATATTTTATTTAGATTCTTATTTCTAGAAGAAATGGTAATATCTTTTATTAGACAAATTCACAGATGGGAAGAAACCCCAAGTTTTTTGATGTATAACTAATCATTGTAATTCTTTGAATAGTTAAGAAATAAATGCAAACTCTAATAGGATTTTTTAAAGGATTTGTAAAAAATTTCAAATCTTCAATTAAAACTGTTCGGAATAAATCTTTATTCTGTCATAGCTATTTTGAATCTCAAGTTAAGTACTTTATTCAAACAGCTATTAGTTTTGGCTTAAGGATCAGATATGTAAGTTTTGCAACAATGGAGCCACAGAGGCTAACATATGTATTTCTTGTTTGTGCTACAAACTGACAATTTCAAATTGCATATGATGCTTTCATGCAAATTATTTAATTTCCACTACCATGGCCGTCATTCTGATTTTTACATTTTGCCTTATCTGCCTATCTCATGCCTTTACCAATAGCTGTTTCCCAGGCGGCATTCAAAAAATGTTAATTTTTGCAGGAGAGACAGGTTAAGTACCTCTTTTGCTTAAAATGCTTGCAGTGTAAATAGATTAGGAGCAATGTAATATATTCTGTGCACCTTGAAAGGGCGAATCATTCTGTCCCACTACAAGAGAATATGAAAAGACATTCCTGCAAAGTTTTCCATTTCTATAAAACAGTCATTTTCAGGAGCTTGAAGTGGTTGGCTGTAGCACATAGGAATTTGTTTGCTATTTCTAGAATATGTTTTATCAACACCTTTTCTCTACAATTTACATTTTTCAAAATGTCACTGTTTCTGTGTGAGATACTAAGTATGGACCAATTAACTGTTGATGCTTTCTGCCAAGATTAAATGTTGCAGTATAGCATACATATAGGACAGAGTAAGTTTTCCATGATGGAATTGCAGAAATTGCTAGGCTACTGGTGAGTAATACATCTTGAACATTACCTGCAGACATGAGTCAAATGTTAATTATTAATATAGTACCATTATGAAAGTAGTTGAGATTTAGAAGAAAAAAAATGCAGGAAACAGAAGCCTAATTTTCTAGTTGTTCTCTTTTCTAGGGATAAATGTGGTTTACCTAAACTGTTTAGAAAAAAGCTAGGGAAATATTTAAACGTGATTTCTACCATCATAATGTAGTTAACACATTAATACTTCTATGCTCCAACTGATTACACAGATTAATGAAGATATTGTAAAAAATTAGGTCTTCTCTGAACCAACAACAAAAATACTCAGTCCTGTGATGCAGAGACTACTCGATCCTGTGAGGTAGAGATGTAAAGCAGAAGGGTACTCATGTCAAGTACCTCATCTTTGTCAAAAGGGTTCCTTGTAATGTTAAAAAGGACATCTAGACTGGACAAATAATCCAAAGTCTTGCAGACAATTTCAGTTTTTGCTGCTGACTCTGAGGTCAAACCTGTGGAAAGTGGGAGCAGCTGGGACTGAAGGCACTTGCTGGTGTTCCTTCTGCCTCTTGCTCCTTGGTAACTGTTTATGAGTCCGGGAATGTCAGGGTCTGGTAGCAACTGAAAAAAGCAATAGCTATCAATAGCCATCTGAGAATGGTTAAGCAGAAAGTGTTATACTTCCTAAGAATTTCTATCAGTAACTTTTTGATTCCATCATTATGATAAGTAATTTTTAATTCCAGAGAGAGTAGTAATGCAGCTGTGTACAAATATATTTTTTTAGTTTAGCTAATATAATGCTTAATTTCTTCTCATACTGACCAAATTTTGAACAGGCTTGTATTTACTTCCCACTGTGCCATGCCACATGTTCTTAGTAATTTGGAAAAGAGTAAATTGTTATGGCAGCTACCTTAGCTGCCTTATTTTCTTCCATAATGAGGTGATTCATCAACATATTATATATCCATTTAAAAAATATTATTAGAAGTTTACATGGCAGTGAGCTAACAGCTGGGGCTCAGGAGACTCCATATGAAATGGAAAAGGAAGATCACAGATTGCAGTTGCGTATCGTTTTAATAGCTGCAATTTCTGATGTCTTTGGCTCCCCAAAATCCCAAAGATGAGATAGAATCATAAGGGCTATCTCATGTTGCTGTAACTCATGACTTGAGTTGGCCACTTCAAAACAGGAGATTTTTGAAGGGGAGGGATATTAAGGAATTTAGCTGATGGCATATATTCTTCTTTTCCAACAGTGTTCATTGAAAGGCCATCCCTCATACAATTACATACAAGTACATACAAGTACAATGTCTTCAGAATAGTTCAGTACAATCCACTGCTTCAGGCTCTACCCGATTACTCCAGTTTGGTCTTGCAAACCTATCTGTGGGAGAACACCAGCTCACATGACCTGGTAATCTCACTCGAATGAGTAAACATGACTTTGAAACTGTATCTTATGTGGGTATGACAGTAGTATTATGAAAACAGAACTCCACTGTCTCCCATGACACTAGGAACACATTCCTATAGGCTCCACTATCCACAAAGAGCTCTATTTTGTATCTCTATCTGAAGGTACAGGACTAGTGGTATTTAGGAATTGCATATGTTCCTCTCTAGCTTGAGGGTTACCCCTCCACCTCACTCCATCTACCTCCCTTGGCCAGCCCTCTGATCAGTCCTATACTTCACTAGGCAGGCTTCTCAAGGTTTTAACATTCATGATATTTGGGTAAAGCAGAATGGCCATACTAATCGATATTTTGATACTGGATGCCCATTTAACCTATTTTTCAACATACTATGTGTTCTGCAAGTTATATTGCCAGAACGGTGAAAGTAGCCATGCTGCAAATCAAAACCTCTGTTCTCCACTACAAGGACCCTCTAATACTATCGGGTAATGATGTATATATCACAGTACCTTAATGTTCCTTTAATGTGTTCAATAGTACAGAAGAATGCAGTAATTAGGCACTAAGGGATTCTTTTTGGCATGGTTAGATGAGAAGGTCAATTACCTGTGCTCTATGACAGCAAGTGGTACAATTGGTTTAACTTAATAAGTGCATGGATGAAAAAGGCCACTGAGATGTACATTAGTTGCACTGAAAAGGTTCTTTTTAGTTATTACCAAAATAAAATCTCAAATATCAATTAATTTAACTTGTTTAGAACGGTTTATACTTAACACATCATCAAGTCTTTTGGTATCCCAGGTTGTATTGTACATTAGGTAAATAATAAATGACTAACCAAAAAAAGAAAAAAAAGAACATTCGGCCACAATGGCTACTTAAACAAGATTAAAGGTAACAATTTAACAAGAATTTGCCTTCAACTGAAGCTTTTAAGCTAAGATTGATAGAAAACAGTTTTTGAGAAGAAATAATGCATACTGATTTATATAAAATGCTGTTCACTGTATTTTCCTTTTTGTATTAGATTTAATGAATAGATATGCCTTTTTTATTTTGTGGTACCCTACCATTAAATGATACCATCATTTTTTTTCTGCCTAAATAAATTCTAATTCTTGTCATCTACTATCTGTACAGGAAGATTTGAGACATTATTCCTAATTGAGATTTTTACTGAATATCTTTTAAAGATAAATTTGTTTTATTCTTTCATCCACTATTTAAAAGGATTTTTCACATTTTTATCTTCTAAAAGAATTGTCAATGAGAAACTAAAACTGCATAGACTATACATTAAAATCACTTTAGTTTTTAAGCTGTCATGAACTGTTTCAAAAAATGCTAAGTTGCTATTGTTTAATGTCTGTCATTTTATAATGCTTTAGAAGTTATCTATCCTGTAAAATTATTAACTGATGCTAAAATTGCCTTGTAAGTATTAGGACAATAGCAATTTTGTAACAGCTGGGACACTGCCAATGTAAGATAAGTACATTTTGCTCTGTAGATTCATAAAGTGCTTTGAAATGGTTTGTAACTGATGGATGGATGCATTTTCTAAGTGTAGAAAGCAATATTTTGTAGCGGGAAATGGCTTGAAAGCTGACACACATGCATGCAAATGCCATTCTCTTCAGTAAGTAATTTGCTTTTTCTTTCAAAAGCATAAATGGCATAGTTAGACACATTATTTTGTATATTGCACATAACAATACAAGATGCACAAAAACAGCAAGTACAAAACATTTCATATTGATAGAGGAACCCATGGCTGTAGTATATGATTAGCATAAATGTATACACACTGAAGAAATGCCTTCAGGATTAAAAAGTAAGGCTGAAAACAGGAAAAGTTCTTCCAACTTCAAAAAATGAAAATATTTAGAACGTGCTTTTTATTTTTCATTCTTTTACCTTTTAAAATGAATTAAGCCATGAGTCAAGGCTTAAGCTATTCCCACTGAATCCAGTGTGGGATTAGGCCCTAACTTGTAGGCAAATCAGCTAAATAAATCCTTAGTATTTATTGTGACAAAAAACAAGCAGATCCTACTCTGAACTACCTAGATGCACACATAGTATAGGTCCAGTTTATTTTCTTACAATTTAAGAACCACTAAATGTTGAAATATTGCACTGATTTCTATCATTTGCATTGTTAAATCAACAATGATGGTGAAAATTCTGGCTAGCTTTGGATGTGATCATTCATGTTAAGCTGCTTTTTAAAAATTTTTGCCTTTGGACATGTCCACACATACTTATTTATTCAGCCCAGAGGAGTCCCAGCCTCAGCGGAGCAACTGAGAATAGTACAGCTAGGCATCAGCTAAGTCTGCAGAGGAATTTCATTCTCAGTCTGGAAATGGTCCCCAAAGAAATATCAGCTGGAATATCAGCTTCAGCAGGTCTACTCAGTATGATTAGTGTCAACATGTGGCCTTTTTGTTTAAAGAAAAGAACACTTCTTTCATAGGATCTTGTTAAATTTCTCATTCAACAATTATTGTAATCATGACCTCTATTGCTCATCATTTCCACTAAAATTTCTGCTTCTACATCAGCTTCTTTCTTGAAATATATATTCCCATTAGATACAAAACAGCCATTAATCTTAATGGAAGCTATGCTCAGAAATGAAATGAGAAAGACACCCAGGAGATTTTGGCATATTTTTAAATTCAGTAACAAAAAAATTGATTTGAGCTAAATTCTGATAATAAATGCACATTGTTGAAGAAGTAAAATTTAAAATATATTTACATACTTCTTGAATTTATATTAAGAAGAATTGAAAAAACACTATTCTATTGGATTTCGTGGAAGATTTCATGCTATATCCTTAGGAAGGCTATTGCTTTTGTGAAACTTTAGGAATCAGAGTTGGTTTAACTAGCTGATAAAAGAAACTCATAAAAGCACAAGTTCATAAAATTATTTGACAAATTGAATTCTATTTTTATGCTTCTTTTTGTAAATAGATGATTTTTTCTCATATGTGTTTTCTTTTACAATAAAAAAAAGAAGTTTTATTTTTCTTCTGTCCTGTCACTTTGTATTTACATTTTCAAAATTCGAACCACAATATTTACTATTGGACATAAGGATTTGTCTATGTTCCTGGACTGGATGCCTGTAAAAATGCATGAAACAAAATATTGAAAATGAGCTTTTCATGAGCATAAGCTGTTTTAAAATTTGCTAAATTTGTTTGTTTCTGTATTTGAAAATTTCCTGTTTGAATTATTTGTCAGATATTATGATTGAAAAAACTGTGGCTGGTATTATAATACTGAAAAATATGACTGACCCATAATTAAAGTATAAAATTCAGTCACAGGAACTCACCTTCAGAAGACATGGTTGCCTTTCATGAATTAAAAATGGAATCAAGGATTAATAATAGAAAATTATTAAAATATTTTTTACTAACAATCTTGATTGCAATTATTTGAAAGTTTGTCTTATAGTACCTCTTTATTTTGAATAATCAGCTTATATATGGGAATGTGAGAAAAACATTTAATCAGAAGCTGGCAAACAGTCAATAGAGTGACAAGAATTCAAGGGTAAACAATACTTCTCAATAAAACTGCCAGATTGAAAAGATATAATGACTCCCACTTTCAGAAGATACTTGTCAACTTACAACTATTTTTAAATGCTTGTTTTTTTTCAGAAACAAGATGTTTCTAAACAGAACAACAGCAACAAAGTGTTAGAAACAATGGACTAGGTGTTTATCCATGTTGTATCTACCTGAAGAAGAAAAATCAGAATATAGACTATGTTTGTTACCAGATATGGCTGTAACATATCAAAACCTTTAATTATTTTTAATAGACCATAGGTAGAAACTGGCTTGGAAGCCAAAAGCATTTTTTAAATCTTTAATATATGCAACTTCTTATATGTCACCAGAGTTGAGCTGAAAACACAACTAATTGAGTCAAAAATAACCTGAAGAAAATATTTATATTCACACCATATTGTAACATCAGAGTTATCTGGAAAATAGTATTCAAACAAAACAGAATACAGTTTCTATAGTTTCACATCACATTAAAAAAAAAGTGAAAAGTGAATATTTAAATTCATGGGGAATAAAATGAAAAAAACACATCAATCCCTATTTTCTCTTTTATTATACTTCCTCTATTGGTATCACATTTTTATCTACACTTTTTTTTTTTACCTATGCTTCAAACAAATAGTCTCTATAAACTAAGAAAGAAGTTAGTCTTAGAAGTAAGAATTCAGTGTCATTTGACCCTTGCTCAATCTTCTGGAAATGTTTTTGTAGTGATATATGTGTGTAAGCATCTGTGTATGTGCGTGTGGCAAAAATATATTACACAGGACTTTGTATCAATTCTATTTCTAAGTAATGGATGTAACCATATTTTCAGGCACAAACTATTCCTAATGCTAAAATTATTACGAATAATGAGGAATATGTTTACGTTTACTTTGAACAAAATGCTTAGGGCACAACTATTTTAAGCATTCTACCTTCCCAGATTGTGCATATTGATTGTATCTATAGTTACTATATGCCTTGTAGTGGAGAAAATTTATGCATTTGGTTTTAACGTGATGAAGCTTTTACCTCACTAGGTAATGCTAGAGGTAGAAATTAAAGGACATATCAGACTAGAGACACAAGCAATTCTGTTGTCCCCATTTTCTATTCAAATATATTGGAAATTGCCTTGCTTAATATTATAATCAGTTCAAAAAATCTGCAAGCTGCAAAATTCTTCAGTATTCTAAATGTTTTTTAAAGTGGCCATGATGTTTTGATTGAAACTCTATTCATATTTTACACTGAGAAAGAAAAAAAGTGACATAAAGGAAATAATAGTATAAATAAGTGAGACGCTGCTCCTTAGGGAAAAAAAATCTGTTTATGAAGAATTTTTTTACTGAAGCATTTGGCTATGATTTAGGGACCATTTTGAATTCTTCAGTTGGACTATTGTGAAGTAGATGCGATCATTTTCTTCAATACAATTTCTGTAATTCCAGCTCACTCTTATTTTAGCACATAATTAGGAGTCAAGCATTCTGAGGGAGCAGGTTATACAGAAGCATATTTACAATAGTGATTTGAATAGTTTTTTATGCACTCTAGCTATCAAGACACAGTAACCTTTAATCATAACAACAAGGATTGAAGTGAGAAGAAAAACTTGGTGATACTCTGTAGAAAGGCCTTGCTTGCCACACTCACAAGACCTTCATTCCACATTTTCTGCTCTCAGGCTGTGACTCAGCAGCCAGTATTATAAAACTGAGATGAAATAGTAAGATATTTATGTCTTTATCTATAAATCATTACTGCAAAAATGCTTGTTTTGCAATGGCCCTGGAAACGAAAATCTTTGCTTCTAGTGAATCACTGGGAGGTAGTTTTACCTGGTTAAGTTATACAATATAAAAGTTCTAGAAGGTTACATCTTCATGTTTTATTTTATAAAATTTTGCACATGACATTTTGTCAATTGGTCTTTTTTTGTCAACTGTCATGGTCTCAGAAGTTCTTAGGATGAAAGGGGCTGAACAAAGTAGAGATTCCATATACCTCATTTCATCACTGAAATGTACAGTTTGCATCAATAGAGAGAGACGTGACTTTTCCTGCCTTGAAGACAGACAGTTATCAGTTGGAAGAGTAATGTGGGGATTTAATGGCAAAAAGTGTTAGCGATTGGCTAAGATGCTGCCATGTGCAGAGTTCTTCTTGTAGAGTAGGTTGATTCATTGCTGAGTAGGTGAAGTTTAATTCCAGCACAGCTGAGAGGCAAATGGAGAGTATGTACATTCTGGGCAAGTAGGCAGAATTTCAGGATGTATAACTGTATTTTTTAATTACAGTTTTAAAAACCACATTATCAAATACTTTATATTCACTTCATGAAAAATAGATACCTGAGCTGCTGAAAATGACATGATGAGAAAATTGCACTAGAATTTTTTTTCTTGTTTGTTTGATAAATAAATCTCTTTCTTGTTTTGTTTCCTTTTTTTTTCCTTTTTCCTGAGATTCAATGATACTTTCCATCTATACTCATTAGAAAGCTTGCAGTTGAGATGCTACTGCTAAAGGCAGAATAAGGGCTACTGTGTGACTGCTAAATTCTCCTCCTCTTTTCTGTAGCATTATAACCATGGTAAGTGAGAAAAAACACAGCTATAAGTCCAAAGTTTTGACAGTTTTATTGAATGGTGGTTTCAGTAACCAGAGCGTGTGATTTTAAGGCTGCTCTCCTTCTGCACTCCTTACAAGCCCAACAACCCTTAAAGAACATAGCACCCTAGCTACCACTTCCAGTTAACATTCTCCTCCTATCCTGCTCATTAAGCTATCAGCATTGTGAAACCCATCAACATATATAAAGTTTCTGCTTTTTCATACATCACAGGCAGCAACTTAATTGAGGGTCTTATGGTCATAAACTCTCTTGGTTATGTAACTTGAGGTAATAGTTAATATTATCTGAATCTTTTCCTAATTATGCTACTGGAACAAGTTGTTCCCCCACCACCCATACACTCTGCCTCCCACACACTACTTTCATTCAGTTCCATTGATAGTCAGATTGCATGTAGCCCTCTGCACGATATTTTCCTTTTCTAGTTTTCTGCACCTGACACATAACCGGCTTCTCAAGGACAAAAAGAAGAGGAAGTCTGAATTCCTCTAAGTGATAGAGATCTCTGAATTCCAGTTCCTATATGGAACATAAAGTTGGTCTATATGTTAGAAATATATAGTGAGGGGTAAGTAAGACCTTCCCTTCTCTGTATAGTTTAACTCTTTTATATGCATTTATATATGTGCACATACATATATATATATGCATAAAGTATTTGCTTCTAAGCTCAGTTTCTCAATACTGAGGAATTTAAATCCTTTGTGGTTCTTTCAGAGTCAAGCTTAGATATCCCAAGGGGGCATAGAAACAAAGGTAGTTATCCTGGATTTACAAGTGCTCAGTTTGTATACCAGTCAGTCTTTCAGCTACTCAGTCCATGGTACACAATATACCAGAAGAACATAAATTAAACCTAAGCTATAAGGTTCATGTCCATTCTGAAAACATTTTTTTTTGAATATCATTTTCAATTTTGCATCTCCAAAGGCACAGTGAATAAGACCCACTAATTGCATGGCTAAAAGTATTTGGATGTGATCAGACCCATAGCTGGATCTTTGTATTGTGCAGAAAAACATTGATATAATCTGTTGATCCTATGAAAAGTTGAGGTGAGGGGGAGCAAACTGGGAGGAGATTGCTTTATTCATGTGGTCTCAAATTTTGAATAGGAACCCAAATGAGGATACCAAGCTGTAAGGCAATCCAGTGTAGCATGTGAATTTTAGAGCAGTTAAAAAGTCAGCCTTTTAAAAAGAACTAAGTTCTCAACATTAACTATAATAGAGACAGTGTTTTGCTATCACAATGCAGGCCAGACTAGGCCACATAAGTTGATATAAGAAATCCAAGGAAGCAACAAAGTACCAGATATAGTGCAGCAGCAGGTGAAAGACTATTACAAAGCAATTTTCACGATATTTATTATAGACCTCTAACCTAAAAAATGAGCAAAGGATAGAAAAGGGCATTACAACAGGCTGTATATTATAGGTTGCTGTGTTTTCAGCTGCAATGAACCTGATAATGAAGTCAGCTGAACAAGAGCATAAAGGTCCCACACTGACAGGAAAAAGACATCCCTAAGAAAAAGCCAAGAGAGATGTTTTAACAATCACTACAAGTACGGTAATATAGTCTAGATGGTTGCTAGTGACACTGAAGAAAATAAGCAAGTAAACAAAAAAGAAAGTTTATGCTCCCAATATGTTCCTGATGTTTGAAGGGGAAAAAAGAGAATTTAAATTTAGGATTCTGAGAGAGTAATATGGATTATCAGAAAGCACACACTTTGCCAAATTACAGCATGCTGGCTGACACAAAAAACAGAGAGACATAAAGATCATTTTATCTGGTTCTAAACTATTTTAGAGGTCACAGGAGTGAAAGAATAGTCTAGTGGCTGCCACAGGGAAAGCAACTACAACAGCTCTGGATTAAATTTGTGTTGCATTGGCATTGTAAGTATCACTTGCACATAGATAAAGTCAGCATTTTATAAAATTATAGTAGCCTGAGACTTACATCTGCAAATTCTTCCTTAGGAAACTATAGAATGAGAACCTCTATGTTTGGTTGAGAATTTGGACTACCTGGAATTTAAAGCAGGTCTTTGGCAGTGATTCTTTTTTTTTAATGAAACTTTTTTTGTTTTAAATCAGAAGTGCCCTTCTTGCCAACTATGCATTGAGCATATTGTATGTTGCATATACACATATTACTGGATACAGTAGTTCAGCCTCTACCTGCTTCATTGTTACGTAGATGATACCTATTTTACCAGGCATGTAATCTACCACCATGTGACAATGGATCTTAGATAGTCTGTTGTGAGCTCACTTACCTCTGTAGCATTTGATGAGGGCAATTCAGGCAAGTCTCCCACTTTCCACACAGATGCTACACTAGGACTGTTGTTAGGCGTCTATACATAATCACAAGTTGGGATCACTTTTTCCTCACACCTATTTTAAAAGCTAAAAGTTGCATTGCTCTCTTCTTTCAGAGATCTACTCTTCCTCATGTTACCACTAGGTAAAGATTGTATGCATATGGCTGGAATATGGGTCCTGAGTCCGGAGAGGGAGAGCTGCTCAAAGACAACTTCATGTTGAGTGTTTCCTATTTGCTAGTTTTTCAGAATTGTCTATGAGGTGTCTGATTTTTGACTCACCCATATCTATCTGGCAGTTAGAAGAGAACTTAAAGGCTACACAGGTATAAACTGAATGCTGTAGTATATACACATATTATTAAATTTAGTCCTTGACTCAAATAATACCTCCTCACTTTTTTGAAGCCTAACAAAGCATCAATGTCATTCTACCAATGAAATTTTACGGAATAAGTGAAATAATCTGGAACAAATAAACACAAGCAAAGTATGCAGTCAAACAAATAGGTCTCCATCTAAAACTGACCATCAGAAATTTCCTTTAATCTGATGTGAATGTCTTAATCCACTGACTTTTATCCCAGTGTTGTGTTGGACTTGGGTCACACTATTGTCCTTGTTCAAAAGCTTTTTCCTCAAAAAAGACATTCCTAAAGAATGTCATTAAATATGTAATTAAAACAATTCACCTGTATTATCCTATTTTCCCAAGAAATGCAACTACTTTTGTAATTTTTTGTTAACCTTTTATATTTGAGATTCTCACCATGCCTAAGGGGAAAACATTTTTATTCTGTTAATAGTAGAAGTTTTACAGATATTTTTGACTTATAAAAAATCACTCATGGGATTTGACTTTAGTGCTAGGAAAATGCTGGCAACTACTTCATAATTGGATATCTTTGAGTGGGAGTTTGAAACAATCACTTTTTTATTTTCATTTTGTAAAATTTTACTTCTTAGGCTAAACAAAAGTCGTGTGTGTGAAGCCCACACACTGCATTTACCAAGAGGATGAATTCTGACAGTTTAACAGGCTATGGTGCCACATCTAAAAACAGGGAGCAACTGAAGCATATGCAAGCCCGAGAGCCTTCAGAAAAAAAAGAAGATAATAACTTTTTAATCAATTTTTTTTTTAGCAAGACAGTCCATTGCTTAGTCATTCTTATTCACAGAAGCATCTGGTCCCAAAGCAAAGCTTGACTTGGCTGAAGTTGATTGCAAAACTCCTACTTACTTCACTAAGATGGATATACCACCTCTGGAGCTTTGTCCATTTTTTTTTCAAAAATAATTTTTTCCCAGGAAATTCATCCAAGAAGAAAGGTAATCACTTTTCTGAGTAGTGGAATTTTAAATTTCAAGGCTGCATACAAAAACTTGAAACATCTATGTGAAATAAGTGATTATATAGTTTGGCATAATTGCAATATGTCACAAAAAGACAAGCTGTTAAAAATTGCATTAGAGCTGGCAAAGTGAACACCTCCGAAGTACAACCAAAATGGTGTCATGCTTGCAACAGCAACACATATGTTCCAGAACATAGGCTGCATCAGAAAAAAATAAATGGAATTTCTTTGTCAAAGAACGAAATCATCAGATATTCTAACTAAACACAGGAAAAAGCTGCCTCTGTCAAGTGTTGGGTGTGGTATCTGTACTGAGTACATTGAGGAGGGGAGAGTTTATGGGATCAGCTCAAAAGGAAAAAGGGAAACATCAGAAGGCATTAACAGTAGCTGGATCTGATTTTGAACAGCAGCTGCTGCTACTACTGCTCTTTGCTCAGTGGTCAGCACAGCTGTAGCCACCTACCAATGCACCTTTCCCATTTAATTTTTTTTTTCTAAAAGGCATAAGGCTGATGGATTGGTCTTTCCTGCTGTTATTGTTTTACCAGTAACTGTAAACATATCTGTGGTTTCAAATTCTTACACGATCACTTCCTAATGGAGGGCTACGTTTAAGACATTACCGTCTATACGTTGATGTACAGAACATCTATACGTTGATGTATAGATGATACAGCCACAAGTGAAGAAAGGTAGTCCTATTTAGCTTCTGCTTTCTGAGGCAGCATATGCATATCCTGTCCCATGTATCTTTCCAGTATCCTTAGTAACCTTGTGGGTTCCCACATCATGTCTTAATGCCACAACATCTAGACATGCTTATAGAAAGGTACATCCAGAAGGATGCAAAACAGCCCTCTAATTTTGCAACTACTGTTTGCTACTTGCACTGTCTTGAGTGGTCAGAAGAGACCAATCTACAGCAAGCACTGAAGAAACCTGGTTATTAGTCAACAAAGTCAGACATGTATGTGCCAACTCTGGTTATTGTAGGCAACACATAAGCATTTATAGCATTTCAGATGATCACACCATAACTTCTCTCTTCTAACACTGTTTGAGAAAAATCACGATGGGAAGTCCTTACAATGTGGCTTCCACACCACAGCTACTTTCAAACTGATTTTCCAGCTTGTGGAGCTGGAGGCATTAGGAGAAGCTTAAAAGTTTACACTATACATCTGACCAGGCTATAAAGAAAGAAGAGCACTGTCTCATACAGTAAAGATAGGCCAGCTTCTTTCTTCTCCCCAGCCCCCTCTTCCTGTGGTTTAACTTGCAGGTCTCAAAAGCTGTCATTGCCAGCAGTCAGTCTTCCAGCTCTCCCCCAACAGAAAGTTCCCTTGGGACTGAGCCTGAAAAATGTAGACATCCAGTACAAAATCACACATTCTTTAAAGCTTGTTACTGTACTTTCTTTGCCTCCACAGACACATTTTTTTTGTGGAGAAACACCAGTCTGCTGTGAAGGTGTTACCCAGGCAGTGAAGTTTTGCTTACAAGAGCTGTTTGACTTTCCTTCATGGCTTTCTTTGTAGTCTATTTTCTTCTGTTTGGCTGTGCAATTATCCAAGGCATATTTTGGTGGATTTATCCTTGAAAATTTGTGTCTTCTGACCTTATCAGTTTCTGCCTTTTCTCCTCAGGGATAGCAGATCTCTGAAGAGCTTGCTCCTCTGTTACTCAGGCCACCCATGGAACTGACAACGTAAAGAGTTCCAGGGATCATGCTGTTGAACATACATACCCGTAAGACCATACATCTTCAAATGTGAGTACAGGTTCCCTTTACAATCAAAAGTAGAGGCAGTCAGTCTACATTCAATAGGAACTACATTTATATAAGTAATACTCTCTAGAGTTGTTATTTGCAGTCTATTGTCCAGGTGACTGGACATCTGTGAAGTAAATGACCTGAAACAATCTCATATATTTAGAATATCCTCAGTTACAAAGCTGACAGTGCAGTTTGCGCTGGGTCACAAGAAATATAAACATTGGACAGTTCCAAAGGGCTCCCAAAGGCTGATTGAATTCTGCTGTAAACAGTGCCTAGCATATTCCTACTACTTGTAAAGTAGAGGAGAAATTTTAAAATTTATACACTGTATATAAAATTATAAATAATATATTATAAATTATAACATTTCCTTATGAAGTCATATTCAAATCTTGGTTTTTTTTTTTGCAACCAGAATAAACTAATTCAATTGAGTGATCAATTTTCAGTTCCCACTGAACTTTGGAGCAATTTATTAGCATGTAGGTAATTGGCTGTTCATTTAGATCCTTCATACAAGATCTGTATGTTCACAGTCTCTTGGGTGGCAGGATGTATCCAACTAGGAATTCTTCCAACTAGGAATAGTTTCACTAGTAGTTCCTTTTTGGCTATAAGCTAGGAAAGTAATATAGAGTTTTATTCCCAAGAAGCAAGTAAACTGAATAAATGGAACACCGTTGTGCACAATATGCTGCCTGAAGACTGAGGTGCATTATCAGTCATTCCTATCACAGTATGTACCTCAAACAAAGTGCAGTCAGTAATCAGCCTAAGGAAGGTAATCAGAAACATTACAGCATCTTAGACAATGTGTAGGAAACATACTGGGAGTGCAGAGAGAAGGAATTGAAATGAAGGCAATATGCACACCTGTACAAACAAGTGTTTCGGTCTCTTAACTTCCCATGATATCAATAAGTTAAATATAAGCCTGAAAAAGAGTTTCGTTATTACACAATTTCTTGGACGTACCCAACAAAAGAGTGGTAGTTCTTCAGTGATCTTTAATTCTACCTTTTTCTTTCAGGAAACTTTTCCTTTCAGTGTTAGTTATAGCACAGGCCTACACAAACTCAAAGAACCTGCATGAGGTACATCATTCCATAACCTCCAGTTTCCAAATTAATTTATTTTTGTTAGTCACAAATGGACATTGCTTTTATTATGCTCTGATTCTCTGTGTTTGATTAAGATGAGCAAAATATCTTTCTAAAAGGTCCTAGTCCTTCAAACAGATCTTTTTTTCAGACTGATTCAAGTTTACTTCTGTTATAGTATCCTGATGTCTTCATTGATTTGTCACCTGATTATTAGTAAAAATCAATATTTTATAAGTCTATATTATAGCAGCCCTATAAATATAGCTGTTCTGTAAGACTCTGCAAGACATTCTCTATGGCCAAAAGTCAGTGCAGGTGTCCATAATTCTTAACAGTGTGTCTCAATGGTTCAAAAGATTAAACTATTTGAATAGTTCAAAAGATCTCTTTATTGAAGGATTTTTCCTTTCTGTCATCTTCCCTAGTTGTAAGAAGAAAAAATTTGGTGACCTAATTGCTATCTGAAATATACTTTTAGTTCTAGCTTTCTGAATAAGATGTGTTGACTTTACCTTTATCATAGAATTTAAATGATGTGTGCAATCAAAAGGAAAACTGAATGAAAACTTCACAGGATAAACCAATGTACTGGTATTACATACACCGCAGGCCTAGCTGTGCAATTTTCACGAAAGTGCACCTCATTCCACATCACTCATAAATTCTGTCATTTTTAACTTCCAGTTTGTAGTGTAGAACCTTTTGGTTTCTTTTTTTTCTTTGCAATATATAATCTATAAATAAAAATATTGTATGTAGTCCATGTTATTCAGGCACACAGTTGCTAAATATTGATATCTTATCACATTAAGCATCTTAAAAAATTGCAAAGTATGTTAGCACATTCATTTCCATGTCAATTAACAACACAGAACCTTGGCCACAGATACTTAGCATAGTTGAAATTATAAATTGTTAATACAGGTAACAGAGTATAATTGGAACATTCCTTGGTGTGAAATGGTGATGTCTTCTTTTTTAGTCCCTTGTACCTGTAAATCATTCCAGATAACACATCTTAAAACTGAAGTGACAGGACTGACGAATGAATTCACACAGACTTAGTGTAACTCTTCACACTATATTCCATTGAGTGTTGCAATATATGTCAATTAATATTGCTTCTTTACCTTAAAACATTTTAAACACATTTTGTTCCTTCCAAATTATTTTGAAAATTGTCATACAATAGAAATAAAAATCTGAGAAGTATCAATTGTCTTCTACATCTTTAGCATCAAATAAAAGCTTATCCATGTGTCAAATTCTGAGTTTTTTCCAAAATGAAATTTCTATAGTAAGTATGATGAAAAGGACAGTTTGGCTCATGCTAATTTTCCAAGAATTCTATCATAGCACTTAAAAGGACTTTTTTTCCCACTTAGCGTATGTTTGAAATATTTTATATAATGCTTTCAAATTATTTTATTTTTGTACTTCAAACTGATATTCACCAACTGCTGTAAAAGCTTTGGTAATTCATGCTTTGCTAATCTGAACACTCCATAATTGGCACATGAAAATTCTTAGCAAAGGCTTAATAGCAGAGAGTTGCAGTGAGGTCTCTTCTTACTCATATTCCCTTCTCTTAAAGGATAAACCACAAGAATAGCTGGCAGTATTCTAAAGAAGTGTAACTCGTTATTTAATAGTAGTCACTCACAAAAATCAAATTACATTTATGATGCATTGTAATTATTTATTTACTTTTTAATTTGAAGAAATTCATAAATTTCTTCTTAAAAAGTAATGCAACCTAGAAGATTTAGCTAGTAAAAGACAGATGGAATGTTTCAATTCTATGCAAAACTTTAAAGTAGCACTGATGTAGAATATTGTCTTTATTCTCTGCAAGAGTTATCAAAAGTAGTAACTGTCTACTTATTTAGAAATAAATGTGAATGAGTAACATTTCATGCCACAGACTTCTTTTTTTTCTCCAGTTATTGTTCTTTGTGAACAACCTCATACATCTTCCCTTTTACAGCTAAGATCATATAATTAAATAATTAAGCATTGTATTAATTCTTGGGACAAATAGCAGATTGGTGAAAAAAAAAAAGAGAAATGCGTTAGAATTACAGTAACTGTAGTAGTATGTAACTGAAGCTATTTAGGTATTTACAAACTACATAAAGAAGCAGAAATGATGGATAGCAAAGGCTTAAAAAGAACACTCCCTTTACAAAAGAAATAATAAGAGTTCTAATCCAGACTATGGGCAGAACCTAGAAGTTGTAACAGGTAGTTTAACTTCTTGGGACATATGGTTTTGCATGTCACGTTTAACTGTCCTCACCATTCATGCCTCCACAATGTTTTTGAGGTTCCTAAGATTGACAAACTTTTTTTTTGCCATGGTTATGTAGTTTATAACACATCTCATTAAATCCTATCACAATTTTTTTTTTGTACTTCTAAACTTTGTTAGCAGTGCTAGTATGTTTACATAGAAAAAAAAATTCCAACAAAATTGCTTATATTAATTCTATTGATTTAACATTATTTTTTTGCAGCTGCCAATGAGACTGGTTTGCACTACATCTTGGATTTTTCAGGCTCTCATAGATCTAATGATAACCTGAGGGACTAATTTGAGTAACACTTTTAAAGTCAGAGGAAACATTTCTAAGTAAAAAATTAATAGAAAGTACTCTCTCTATAATAAAAAGAAGTAATATAGCATTAGCTGTTCTAAAACTCCCGAACATGTATAAATAATAAACATTATAGTATGCAGAAAAAGTCTTTAGCAAGTATTTTAAAATGTATCTTTCTGCCTTGGTGGCACATGATATATAAAATTATATTAATTATATGCATTTATTTATGCTTTACATGTGGCAGTTTGAAGTGTTAGTGTAATTAACACATAAGCCTCAAAATGTTTACATTATGTTTACATTTTTATTCAATTGTTCTTTTTTATAGGTGGTCAGGTATTTTATTTTCTCGTGTGATAGTAACATGCACTAAATAATGCAGATGTATAAATAACCATTTATATGTAGAAATAACTATTTAATTGAACAAATAGTAATGACTTTGAATAAATGTTTGATTAAAAATATATTTGTAAAACAATATGCATGATAATGAATATAAAAATGTTAAATGTCAATTTACTGTACTTTGAAATTTTAATACTATACAAACTGATATTTCATATTGACCACATTTTAACCCCTAATATATTATGACTTTCAGATCATTGTACAGGTACATACATAGCTTTCCAAAGACAAACTGAAAATAAGGAAATGAAAAGCTAAACTCTTGGTAATTTTTTTATTTCTTCATCTGGTAGTATACACTTTCTGTACACAGTAATACTTTCTCCCAACTCAAGACAGATAATAATGTGATATTGTTAAGTATCTGTGCACAGGATTGCTAAAGGGTCAGTGGAAAGCTGGAATCCCTTCAGTGACAGAATCAAGGGTGCAGAAAGTTCTATAATACCTTTAATTTTGATGACAGATGACTTCTTATCCTATCAAGTCCATATAACACTGACAAAATGGGCTAACATCGACTTCCAGTATCTAGTTAACTACAGAACTCTTAGTAAAACAGAATAGCATATATGATAGCTCCATAACTCATTCTTAGAACAGATAGTGCTGGCAATCAAAACAACAATGACAACGACAACAACAACATCAACAACAACAGGCTGCTTTCAGGACAGTTGAGCAACATTTCTAAAAAAAATTACAAATACTCTCATCAAAATAGATGAGTTCTCTCCACACTCCGTGAGAAGAAAAATATGAAGGGAAAATCTTTGGAGCAGGGCTCAGCTAAGATTGGAGTAAGAGTGGCCTAGTGTCACTGTATTTGGGTCTATTAAATCCAGAGCTTCATGGGAAGTAGAGATCACTTTTTAGAAAAATTATAGAACTTTCTCTAAGGTGCTTCCACTCTACTCTGAAGAGGTGGCTGCACTTTAGCAGCATCTTGCAGAGCTCCTGACTAGGAATAAGCAGTGCTTTCATTTCTTTTTTCTACACTGAGTTCACTGTACTATCCAAAACGCTCTTGTTATTATGGGAGGGAAGTGCTTAAACCACCTTCCAATGCTTTTAAGAAAGGACTTAAAGATTTCATCTTAATCTCATTCAATGTATTAACCAGCTTGAATGTATTTCACAAAGACTTCAACTTTGTCATAATAAACAATGAATAGGCTTAT
>JAUBOD010000208.1:7253319-7307344 GCA_032353885.1 Nothura maculosa | reverse complement strand
ACCAAAAATCAAATATGTTTAATGGTCAGTATGATTAGAATTGTCTTTCATGGAAAAAGAAATATAAATGTTCTGGATTAAGACTTTTCCAAGTGGTGTATTTTGGAGTACTTGTGATATCACCAAAATGAAGGACTTGAGCATGTTAGAGGAAGAGATGCTTTGTCTTTTGCCTGGTAGCCCAGTAATATCACTTCTGATGAGAAAACCTCTTAAAATTCCTCTGCCTGAGTGGATACTCACTGTAGCTTTTGCAAGTGAGATCAGATTAGTTCTCATATCTGGGCTAGAAAATATTTATCTACACAACTTCCCAAAGGAAACATTGACAGATGTTCAGAATAGTTTTGTGGTCTGACAACTAGTCTTTCCCATGAGGCCTATTTTGTTTCCGAGTTGCTGCTCTGAACAGTGAGGATAACAAAATTGTGTCTCCCACTTCTTAGGGAAGAATGTGCATGTCCAGAGGGGAAAGGGTTTGAGAGTGGTATATGAATAGGAATTTTTTTGAGGAAGCTGTACCCTTTTATTTTTTAAAACAAAAAGCATGTGTTGAAATTGGATCTGAAGTCCCCATTGCTCCTATATCAGGCAGGTAATTCCCAAGCTAAAACCTCCTGCAGCCTCTTTCACAACTGGTTGACATATGTGGAGGAAAAAAGCCCATTTCCATTTCTGGTGATTGTCTAAATATATACCTTAATTTCTCTACTTCAAGAATTTGGAACCAAAATAGTGAATCAGACCACATTAGTATGTTTTCTCACACTTAGATTGTATGAGGAGGTTAATGAGCCACTTGAGGTTCTGTTTTAGGATGGTGACAAATTGCAGTGTCACTGAGTTGACTGTATGAACTGTCAAGCTGAGCTACTTATATTGGTGGGTGCTGAGTAAGGCCTATACACCTAATACATGTCTTACTGGACATAAGTTGCAAGTTTCAGCTGGTTTTCTTGGAAAGAATTACTGGCCTTTTTCAGGGTCTTGAAAGCTTGCAAGGCAATTGCACTTCAGAGAGAGTCTCCCAATAGTTTAATTACATGTTGCTGAGGAGTATTGTTTGGGCTTAATGTATATTAAAAAAAAAGTCTTAACATTTGAAAAGAAGTAAATCTTTACATTTTGGTTTTGGGATTGATCTGGGATTGATCTTTTAAAAATGGATGACTATCTGTATATTTATGTTTACACATGCACACATTCGTGTGCACGCATACACACTCATATTAAAGGAAAGAACCTTTTCCAAAGTATGCTTAACATGAATGAGGAAGGGATGTTTGCAAATATATATATATATTTTTCACAATCCACAGCTGAATGGTTGATAGGTATTCATGGAAAACACCTACTTCAATGAAAAGTGTATTATCTTATAGAACATCTTGACTTCACTATGTATAAGATGCCAGATCCTTACCTGGGATTAACATATGTTCTATGTTCATTATGCTTTTGTATGATTCTTGTTTTTATAGTTCTGTTTTTATTCTGATGTATCACATTCTGAAAAATATATTTGCTAAGAATACCTTTGTAGAGTAATTTGATTTGAGGTGGATGCTTAATATATTGTAGTTTTAGTCTACTGCATAAGATTCAATTTCTTGCTATTCTAATGCCAGGATATGTATTACATGCCTCTCAAAAGGTATCTAAAATTATTGTTACTATTATATGTCATAAATATTTGTATGCAATGGCATACAAATGGTGACAATTAAATATTGCCACCATTTTTGATTGCTTTCTCTTGTCTTAGAAATCGCAGCAGCTTGGCAACTGCTTTAAAAAAAAAAGAAAAGAAAAGAAAAGAAAAAAACCCTAAAAGTGAAGGTTCGCTTGTGCCGAAATTTTATATCGTAATTCTGTAAAATTGTGAGATGTTAACTTGCACTTTCATTCACTGTTCAATCTTTATTTACTTGTTTGAAGGAAAAATAACTCTTATCTATGAACAAATTTACACATATAAGTGGCTACTTGAAATAATCGGAATTGTTTTGTACATGGAAAACAAACAGTGATGAGTATCAATCTTCATACTCCAATGGCAGTGCTAAAACTGTTTGATGTTGAAGTGGTCACTTCAGCTGAGCCTAGATAGCTGGTAAAAGTGTCAATCCAGTCAAACAATCAACTACATGCTTATCTTCCTGCAAGTCTTAGTAACTTTGTTCAGCAAATTTGAGCTAACTGTGTATTTTTAATAGGATTTAAGGCTAGTTATGCTGTAGATAATCTACAGGCAAGAACAGGACAGAAATTCTTGGTCCCTTGTAGGATGAGTTTCTGTATGTAAAGATTCTTTCAGTGGATGGGCCTGTTTGGAAAACAGATTGATTTAAAATGCAATCAACACCAAAAGCCAGTTAGGAAAAGCGCTGGAAGAGTAAGTCACAAGTTCTAGTGGCAGGAGAAACTGTCCTCGGCCTTTACCTCAGGGTTAAAGGCTTTATGTTTTTTACGCTCTGCTATGAAACTCAGAGCTTGCAAAGCCAAGACTTCTCACGCTATCTGAAGAGCTGAGGCTCCAGAGATCAAGTAGATCTAAGGTAAAAGCCCTACATAAAAAAGCCCTCCTCCTTGCTTTCTCAGAGGAGTTTGGAAAAAAAATTACTCTTTTTAAAGGATGTAAAATTAAGGCTCTTCCTGCTGAGTTAAGGAAATTTGAAAGCAAGTTTTTTTTTAATGCAAAAAAAAATACAAATGTTTTTATTTTTCTTAAATGGAAAAGTTTAAGATTTTTCTGAAGGAAATTCCCAAATCTTTATTTCCCCTAGTGCTGATGAAAACATGTTGGGAATTTCTCAGTCATCTTTGGTGTGCATATGCACTCCAGCCATATCTTGTCTCCAAATCTAGATGAAAAGTGGGATGGTCTGGTTTCTAACTTCTCCTCCTCTCTTAAACTGGTTTGCAAGGGAGAGAGCCTCTATGCTCATGGGACAATTCTGAGACACCAATATTTCCTAGTAGTTATCAATAAGGAAAGACTTAACAGGAAGCATCAGAAGACATCAAGAATTCCCTAATGCTTCCACTATGTATCTTTTCACAGCAGGGCTTCAAAAATTTGAGAAATGCCATTTCACTTAAAATAAGACACTTTAAATGAAGTTTCTACTATTATAAAGCATATTTTGTTTGTGGGTTATGTAAAATTTAGCATTTGACTGTAATGTCCCATTTGTACTATCATTGGTATTTTTATTGAAAAAGCTGTTTATATTTTTCCTGAGGGTCAGCTGCATTTAAAGCAAGAGTTCTAAGACTTCTAAGAATAGATTGAATTTCTGCTTAAACAAGTAAATTTCAAAAACAACAAAAAAAGAGGGTAAAAAAAAAAGCCTAATTACAAAGCCTCTTGGTGCCTTTTTTTCCCACGCTAGTCTTAATGTATAAAATGAAAAACTATGGATCTAAATCATTGCTAAATTGCCCTCAGTTTTAGTCATGCTTTTCAGCTGATGAGCCTAATGGTGTAATGGTTAATCATGACCTGTTTGCTGAAGCACAGGAGACTTGAGTTTGTGTTACAGGGGTAAGCGCTCTGGGCCAAGGAGCAAACCTGCCAGTGCTGTCCATTCCCTGTGAGCCATTTGGAAGGTCTCATTGGGCACAGCTCTGAGGGCCATTTCGGTAAATATATGAATAGCTAATGTCAGTAGATGGTGCTCAAGAGTACATAGCCTAGTTCTTGGATCTTGCTAAGCTAGTTTTACTACTGCTGTGTGCGGAAAATGACTTCCTGTAGGCAGTACTCCAAGGAAAGTTCCCAGGTTTGTTTGCTTTATTTGGAAAATTTGATTCTTAGTGTGGCTTCTGGTTTTAAGGGCTTTTTGATGAAGGCTTCTGTTGTAATGGAGTTGCACGTTTCTTTTGCTTATTGTATGCTGTTTCTAAAATGGAGCACTAAATTATGGATATAGCCATAATACTTATGCCAAGTTTTATTGAATTTAATCAGGTGCTTTGTATTAATTGAAATGAAAATTTTAGCATAAAATCAATAGGTAGTGGCCTAAATGTAACTGGCTTTTCTTTTTGCTTGAGGCTTGTTCATGATTGTGGTCAGAGGTACTGAATTAAGAACTTATTGCCCTTCAGAAGCATGTTCCCACAATGACAGAAGTGAGTATAAGAAATGCCAAAGAGGAATATTCCTAAAAAGCCTTTTAATGAGGTAAAAATGAAGATAAGGGACTTTGAACATATATGGAATGAAGAAGTATATCTGATAAATACTCTTCTTTCTACAGCACCTGTAAAGAAATTTGTATTAAGCATTTCAAAAAACATATTGAGAGCACTTTGTTTTTTAAAATTTTTTTTTAGAAGAAACTTGATGTCTCTAGGCTGGTTTAATATTATCTAGTACTAGCTAAGTCTTTCCATCTGTTCTGCCATATAGAATTAATACAGTATTTTATACTGCACTCAGGTTGTAGTTTCATAAGAAGCAAACTCATTTGTCCTCTTAAAATCTGTGGCAATATTCTTACTGAGTTCAGGGGCAGCATCTGCCCTCTGACCCTGTTTACGTACTAGATATTATCTTGGCCATATTGGCTGAGGTGTTCTATGCTATGAATGAAAAGAAAACTAAACTGTGAACCAGGTTCTTTCAACAGCCACAATTTAAGGTTCTGCCTGCTTGCATGTGCCTGATTGTCATGTTACAACATAGAAAAGGGCATAATCTGTCAAAAACCACATGCGCTACCTTCCACAAATGAATACTTACAAATATTTTGAAAGCAAAATTTTCTTGAAGTATTGTGATAGTGATTATCCTAGAACGGGTGCTGTCCTTGTATTCTGCGGAGGAGTATAACAATTCCTATCCTAAATGAATTTGTATTGTTCAAAGTCAGCGGTTATTCTGGTGTATATGCCAAAACAAGTCTAAAAGCAAGCCAAGGTATCTCCATTCTCAAATTTCTAGTGAAGGAGGAGTGGTAAAGGAGGGGGAAGTAAATTACTTTTAGAGTAGCTGCTTTGAAAAGTATATTCCTCTTCATATTTAAGTTTAGCTTTTAGAACTTTTTGAAACTATCCCAAGATTTTTTTTTTTTTTTCTTTCAAATTTATTTTTTTCTCTTGACAACTGGGAGAATGGGAATGAGAAATCTTATGGGATTGTGTTGCAGCTGAGTGGAAACAAAGAATGCAAGATTTATAAGTATTTCTCTCTTGTGTGGCTTATGAAGATAAACTAATGGAATTTGGCTTTAGAATTTTCTGTAGCTGAATTCTGTATGGAGACTTCTCCAGCAAAATTTCACTAGCTGCCTGTCAGGAGTATTTACATATTTCAAAAAAGCTCTCATGCTTTTTGTCCTGCTGATGAAGTGAAGACAGCAGGATGGATGACTGACTAAATATGCCTGTTTGCTGGCAAAACAGGTATTCTGGGTCAGATATTCAGGTTGAAAATCATTAACATTCTTAATTGCAATAAAACTATCTCAGTGGCATCGCTGTAGATCTGATCCTCTAAAGTTTATATTACACTAACTACTATTTGTCTTAAACTGGAGAGTGTTTTAAGGTGAAACTCAGTCTACATCCATTTTGCATTTTACATGCTTTTTTTTAATTGCAAATAACTGCTTTTATTAAGATGTGTTAAGATTGGGGGAATTGCTTGAAATTATGCTAGCAGTTTACACGCTTCTGCCACAGTAGAGATGGAATGAGAAGAATCTGTCCTTCGGTCTGTTCACGGTATAGTGGTGTTTTTTTTTTTTTTTTTTTAAAAAAAAAAAGGATAAACACTGAATTCCTAAGCTTGCTGTGAGATGGAAGGTCATTAACAGGGCACTTGAGCAGATTGGTATTACAGTCAATTGAGACGCTGAAACATCCTAAATGGCCTAATGCAGCAACTAAGTGCTTCTTAAATTCCAGAACTTTTACTTGAGGAGAGCATTCATGACCAAAGTGAATTTCCATTTCCTTTAGTAAATGCTGTTTTATATAGCCATAGTTGAAGAGGCAACATGGTGTAAACACAGCAGTTGATTCTATCTCCACAGCAGCACTAAACTAATTTGTCAAGTTATAAACATGAAACCTGATTCTCAACTAAATATATATAGTTACACAGTGAATTAATAGAAATGAAAGAAGTTTGTGTGTAGAGATGAGTTTATAAATATTTATTTAAAAACACATGCACTTGCAGTTTAGTCCTGTCAGAGTAATCAACATGCAAATTAGGATAACTTCATTCTTTGAGAAGCTGAAACTTCATAGTAAGTATGTACTAAGTAGTACTTACATAGTCAGTACTATGAAGATGATTAAGGGACTGGAGCATCTATCTTATGAGGAAAAACTAAGCTAGCTGGGCCTGTTTACCCAGGGAAGGGAAGACTGAGAGGAGATCTGATCAATATATATAAGAACCTCGTGGGAGAATGTAAGGAGCATGGTGCCAAACTCTTCTTGGTGGTGGTCAGTGACAGGAACAGGGGCAATGGGTACAACTTCTCCACGTGAGGAAGAGCTTCTTTCCTGTGAGGGTGAAAAAGCCCTGGAACAGGCTGCCCAGGGAGATTGTGGAGTCTCTTTGGAGATCTTCAAACCCCACCTGGGTGCCACCCTGTGCCACGTGCTCTGGATGTCCCTGCTGGAGCGAGGAGTTGTAGTAGATACCTCTGGAGGTTGCTTCCAACCTCAACCATTCTGTGACTTTTGCAGATATTCTATCTAGAGTCTGATCCTATATTAAAGATGGTCTCAAATCACATAAGCATACTTGTTATTATGTTAAAAGATTTATTTCTCAGAGGATCTCATTTCATTTGTCATATAAGATGCTGCCTATCTTTTCATCTTTTGAACTTTCAGGTCTCTGAACCTGTTTTTCCACTCTGGCTTTGTAACTTCTTATTAAAGCTGTAACAGCATCATTTAATACTGCTAATGGTTTGATATGTTCAGTTTTAGGTGATATTCCTTAGAGAAATACGTTCACCTTGTATTTGTTACGTATTTTTATTTCAAAAGCACATGTAGTATTAAGGAACTCTAGATGCCAGAAATCACAGACTGAAGTAAATTAAACCGAGGGAATCTACGCATGGCTTTGGTTATAATTATTTTTGGAAAAAGTACTTCAGGAGTTGAAAAGTTTAATACAATAAAATGTAAATAAATCTTGGATATAACTTCTTCAAGTCAATGGAAGTATTGCCAGTATCTTTAAAATATGGTTCCTGAACAATTAGTAATCTGCCATGTAAGTGGTTTTTTTTTTTTTTTTTTTTTTTTAAAAAAAAAAAAAAAATTATGGAAAAGCTTATGGCACATGTAGAATCTGTTAATGGAGTTTTAGTTTATTTTTAACATATGTTTTAATATTTTTAGGATTTCATGTGTATAGCTGAGACTGCAGGTTTACAGACTGCTTGAAGTATGGGAGCATCTGTTGTCCCTGAGAGGGACATTGTGTTTGCAATTTGTTCTGTGCTTCAAGTTTGCAAGTTATTGAGGAGGACAATCATCCCTCTTCAGTCAATGTGTAACTTTCTCTGTGTAACTTTCTCTGGCCAAATTGGACATTTCAAGTCCCTTTATATGGCTCCTACCTTTAACACAATAGGCACAAGGTCCTAGTGGTAAACCATGAACTTCATGCCAATACTGTATTATTGCGTAATAGTATGGAAATAGCTTTTTTTCAGCTCTGGAGTCTCATTCTTCCTGTTGCCACTACCAAAATATGTATGAAAGAGGAATAAAATGAAAGGCTTTCAGGATGGCTGAGAAAGGCCAGCTTTCCCCTCCATCCATTTATGCATCAGACTTTTGAAGAGCTTGCTCACCTCTGATATGTCTCTGAACTGCAGAACTCATCCAAGTTTCCTGGTGACTGAGATAAAATGGTGCAATTGAACTAAGTTTTATAGTTCTAAAGGGATGTCCAAGAGGGGGAAAAAATCTATCTATATTATTTCTTGTAATAGCTGTGTATTCTCACGAAGTAACAGCCCCTTGAAAGGTAATGTGCTCTCCTTTAACACCTTTCTTTAAAAACAAAAGAAAGAAATGACAGGAAGAAAATACCCATGAGAAGTTGTGAAATCTTTTGTGTGTGTGTGTGTGTGTGTGTGTGTGTGTGTGTGTGTGTGGTTAAGTACATTGTTGGATAAACCCCTGTGATTGTGGTATTGTTACAGTGCTTATTATTTATTCTATAGAAGCCAACAGCTCTGTATTTACTGAATATATAGTTATGGACTTTAGAACGTTTATTTACTTGGATGTCCATAATGGGTCTGAATCAACTACTGCGTAAGCATGCATTCAAACATTTTTAAAAAATGCATATTGTTTACTTGATTGACCATACACAAAACCATGATAGAAGCACTATTGCTCAGCCAATGCTGTTTTGAGGTCATGCCACATTAATAAGTGAATAGATATTTGTAAGTGTTTCTAAAACATATATCATTTACCTGGTATTATGAGTGTAGCTTTTCAGAAGTGCTTAAAGTGTACATTACTAATGTATTTTCCCAATAGCGATTATGGTTAAACACTTGTGATTTTTTTTTTTTATCTTTAAGAAAAAGTACCTCAAAGTGCCTAGAAAAAAATTTAAAGCTTTACTGTGAATACAAAAATAGGAACTGCTGTACCCAGTAAGAGGAATGTTGTTGTTATTACTATTAAGAGCAAGAGTACAGTAGTGTTTAGAGGCTGCAGGTGATACTAGGGCCTGCTCTGTTATGTACTGTGCAAATATGCAGTTGCAGTACTTGCAGCTTCTGAGCTGATCTTTACAAATCCCGTTTAGTTAACTGGCTTTCCTACCATAAAAATGTCAGTCTATTTGCTTACCTTCCCAACTGTGAATTTTTTTAAGTCGTTCTTAAGGATGTTTCACACATGCTACATCAGAGATTAAGCTTTCATGATTAATTTTGTGGTATGAAATGTAAAGATTAGCATAATTTCTCCTCAAGAAATTGACATCACTCTGAAGAAAAAATAATTAAAATATAGTCACATTTTGACATACTGAAATAGCTTCATATTTACTAAAAGTAATGAAGTGGCATTTTCTGGCATTTCTCTCAAGTTATCTCATCACCAGATCCATTGGTCTAAATGTTCTTTTTTTTTTTTCTGCTCTAGGCCAATGGGAACATAGTGGAATATCAATGTTTGGATGTATAAGTACCCTCAAAACTTCAATAATTTTTTCTAGCAATCCATTCATGTATCTTTTCCTCCTGTTTGTAGTCACAATTTTTCATGTTGAACTTCAGACTCTACTTCTGTTAGTCACCTCAGGAACATATATATAGATATTTTTGTTCTTTGACATTTCGATTTTCAATGCAACAAAGGTGATGTTAGCTCTTGCATCAACATACATAAACTATTTCATCCATATTTGCCCAAAAATCTCCAACTGTCCATTTAATTTGAAGAAAAAACACTTCAGCTATTTTCACCTTTATTTCACTAATTGCTTGTATTCTGCAATTACATTTTATAAGTGAGTTTTTTTCTGAAGCCAACTACAAATATGACAAGCTTCACTTCATTTAACTTTGTAAGGATATGTCTGTAGCTAGTATCACTTCTAATAGGGGTATGCAGCCAGTGGTTATCTGACTTAGGATCATATCGAGTTTCTTTTGTGCTCATTGTCTCATTTTCTTTAACAATGTATACATTTCAATTTTCAGACCTTATGTAATACGTCATAGCCACAGAGCAGACACAAAATTGTCAGCAGATACTTAGCTTATCAAACAAAACTTACTTTTTGTTCTTAGCTCTGTCGACATGAGTTAAAGATTAGGATATGCAGGTAAGGGCCTTTCTGTGCAGAGAAGCTTGAGTTGGTATTTTCTGATTCTGCAGACCTGTTAATCTTGATAGCAATAGTCTGTCTTACTCCAGTGCTCTGCAGTGCTTTAAGCAGGAGTAGACTTCCATAGTTACTGTCTTCCTTGCAGGGACTCTGCTGTGTATATAGTTACCACCCTTATTTTATCTAGCATTCCTTCAATGGCCAAGCTGTTACCTAGGCAATATATAACTTACAGTGACCTTCAGGTACCCTATAGTGAGCGCTATATGCTGTTCTTGTTTTGTTACCTTGCCTCTTGGAGATCCATAGGGTGTGATCTTTGAAAGTCATTATCTTGACTGCTCTCTGTCTCATAGATAACTTGTGTTTTTTGTTGTTTCTTGTTGTTTATTGACTAGTAGTACTTTAGGAATGCATTGCTCTGCTTTTAGGTATTCCATTAATTGTAAACTGCATGTACAAGGGTGGCAAATATGACAGCTTTCAGAACGATATAAACATTCATGGATGTTTATTTGAATCTTAACAGGCATTACAGTTTGTTACATAAAATGAACTAATGAACAATTACATCAATTATTTCTTTTAAGTGTTGTTGCAATGATGCTTACTCACACTACCATGTTTGGTTAAGATTTATCCTGGAATTATGGAATAAAGTGTCATTGGAAAAATTGGATTAATTCATTGGGTTCAGGTGGTCTATATTTATATATTGGATTCAGGAAAGCATTTAGTCTACAAATACAGAAATGTATATATACAGTTTTGTTTTATACTGGCAACCAATTTTGTGCAAAATAGCTTAGGATTTTACTTACAGAGCAACAAGAACTTCTAAAAGTGCAAAATCCAAAATGTAAACCTAGTATATGTCTTGATAGGGAGCTCTTCATTAACCCCCCCCCGTGTGTTTTTTTTTTTTTTTTTTTTCTTAAAGGTAATTGATCTGGAAGTAAATTTGCTAGTTATCCATGGGGGTGATGAACATCCCTTATGGGAGGCTTGAGTGATGGCAGAGAGCTTATTGGGGGTGTCTTGAGAGCCACTTCCTTGACTTCTCCTGTCTCTCTCTGGAGACATCTTGGCAATGATGAAATATTGGCAGTTTGTGATGATAGTCTTATGAAATGAAGTTATAGTACACACAGTATGGTTCCCTAGTGTTTTGTTGCTAAGTAGTGCTTGTGCATGTTTAATCCTTTCCTTGAAATTTCCAAAATAGAAAATAGACACCTGGAGTGAAGGAAAACTATTCATCTCCGACCTGAAATATGTTTTCTTACATTGCTAAATAAAGGACTACACAAATTCTCTTATTTACACACCCACATTATGCCAACGTACATGTTAACCTTTACAGTTGGCAGAAATTGGGAGACTGGCTGCCAGTTTCTGTTTTGTATAGATTGATGTAATCAAGCATGGCACTACAGTATGAAATATGTAACAAATGATTTTAGAGTATATATGACAAGACTGCAGAGTGACATGAAGAGAGTTACAAAAAGAAGGAGAGAAAGTACAGGGCTCAACCTGCATCTTGTTATGGTGTGTTGTGCCCTCAGTGTGAATTTGGGCCAGCAGTGGCATTTCTGTAACAGCGCAAGCGTCTTTAAGTGTGGCAGTACTAAAAAGGCTAGGTAGAGAGGAGAAATCTGCCAAAGGGGAAAGGGATCTCTTCGTGTCTCGTATGTAGATGTGCATTATGCTGGTGGAACTAAAGTAGGGATGAGGTTCTGCCCCTGATGGAGCCAGTGGGACCAAATAGCACTCAGATGTTTCTAATGTGATGCAGGCCTTAGGGCAATTTTCTGAAGACACTTTATATCCATTCTAGTATTCTCAGTGCCAGCAAAACAGCTTTACTCCACAGTGCAGATAACTTTTCAGATCTGTCCTTAACACAAGATATTTGAGACAGCCTCTGTTACCAGCCTTCTGTAGTGGTGCTAAATTCCAGAGGAAAAGACTCAGCAATCAGTTTAACAAGGTGCTGGCATAAGCACAGTTCCCAGAGCAGAGTAGATGGAAAGGGAAAAGATACCCCTTGATACAAGAAAGCTATAGAAAAGGGCTTATTAAGAGCTTGCTTTATACTGCTGAGTTTCCTTGGCCTTTGCAAATTATTTTTAAAATATGAGTAAAAGATTCCTGTCCAAATTAAAGTACAGAAGAACAAAAAAGGAAATTTGATATATAAACACCTTGTTTTACTTTACACTGACATAGTGGCAGTATAAGTGATTCTTGAGCCTGATGTTACTTGGGAGCTGCTCAATTCTGGTAGTCTAATAGAGTTCTACATTTTAAAAGTTTTTTTTTTTTTTTTTTTTTAAATCTCAAAACTAGCCTATCTATGAAAATAAGGAAGTTGAGGTTTAAGCATTTGTGAAGTTTACAGAGGGTCTTAATTTCTTTTTTTTGGTTGCAGTATTTCCCTATGCTCTATTTTATTAGAGGGACTTCAACACATTTTACACTTTTATTTTCTTTTATATATTTTAAAGGTAATTTCTCACACTATGGCATGTGAGGAATTTACAGTAGCCATAATGTAAATAATAGGAATCTATATTTTTAGCTGAGTGTTACTTTCATTCAGTTTGTGTCCTTGTTTCCCTTAGGGTTTTTGGAATTTCTTTTCTTTTTTTTTTTCCTCTTTTTTTTTTTTTTTTTTTGGCATGCCTTAAATAGTCATGTTCTGTGACTTTTTTTTTTTCCTGGTTTTCTGGAAAAGCCTGACTTCATTCTCTTCCTAAGCTGTCTATTGGGTGCAGTATGAGCCCTGAGGAGCCAGCAGAAGACAGCAAGCGTTTGCAATCCATTTTAGAGAGTAGTTGAAATATCTCCCCTGAAATTGGCAGCTATGTGCCGGCCCCTTCCATCTGCAGGCACTGGTACAGTTGGCAGTTTCCACCCTGCAAAATCAATCATGCCCCTTCCAGATTAAAAGGCCTAAATAATGTTCATGCATTTTAAGAGTATTTTTTTAATTTCCTGATATTTATAACAACACTTAGGGAAACTTGACACTGAAATCTGTTTCCCAACTGCATTTGTTTTTCCCTCATGTATGCACACTGATTTGTTATTGCAAGATTGCTCATCAATGCTGGGCTTTTTCTTTTTTTTTTTTTTTCCTTTAGGGTTTTGTGTAGTTTTAAGACAGTGGATTAAAGCATGCATTATCAAAACAAATACGTTAAAAATAGTTTTAAGCAGTGCTGAATTAATGCTAAGTTTTTTTTATGCTTTCCAATACCATCTATTCAAAAGTCCCTTAAGATGTTAACTCTAGCCCATATTCTGTTACACATGGCGAGTGAAAAATGAAACTGAAGAAGGAGGTTTGTGCTGACCTTAGACCAGACATCTGCCAAAGTATTCACCTAGCATAAGCTGAAACACCATGCTCATAGCTGAAAAAGCTTCAGAAAGAGAAGTACATTAAATGGTTCTGGGCCATAAGATGATTTTTATCATTATTATGATGCATTGCACCAGCACAGATGCAAAGGCTGCACAGGTTGTTGAGAGGTGCCTAGGCTGTCCAAAAGAAGAAAATATCTATATGCATATAAAACATTTGAACAGTGTAAGCAAACTTCCCTGAACTGTTGGAGAAATTTTTAGTTTTTGGACCTGGATTTGAGGTTTTGGGGGCTTAAACTATAAATCAAATTTCTACAGGAGATCAAATTTCTACAATTTCCAGAGAAGAATCTGAGATCAATTGTAAGATTAATTAGTACTGGCCTGTGTTATTGTTCTAAAATAATATTTACACTCACCTTGGTAAGGTGATTCTTTCCATTCTGGCAAGGATTGGTGGAGGCTTCAGAGTTAACTTCCAGACAGAGGAATGATTGAGTGTAGGTTAAAGGGCACATCTTGCTGTTTAAAGGGCCCTGTGTCGGGTCTTGAGCACCATTGCTCTTCCTCCTCCCCTTCCTTCTCTATGTCTGTTTTTTTTATCTTTGGGCTCTTTTTGGAATTAAATAACATGGTTTTATCATCCATCCAGTGCATGTCCAGTGCAGAATAATTTTTCACTTTTCTTCAGTGCCAATTTTTTTTAAAGTGGTGGTGTAATTATGTATTCAAAATAAGCAACTTCTTCCTAGTTGGATGAGAGCTTTAGTTTTTGGAATGGAAAGACAGAGGTGATGACAGATGATTCTTAATACTCTAATCTTAATTTTAAGCAAACTAATTTTCTTTAAGTATGCCCTTTATCTTCCTCAAACAAAATGTTAATTGCTGAGGAGGTCAAGAGAGTATTCCTACTTATAAAGCTTGGAGAACTCCCATCCTGGAGCTGTTGCAGGTTAGACTGCAATCATGATGATGAAACAATCACGATGATGAAACTGCAAAAATTGCCTTTTTATACCCCCATTGCAAGTCTACTTAGTAGGAGATGATTAATCATCCTAAGGTTTTTAGCTTTGTTTAATTGATTTCCCAGTTAATCATAAGAATGCTTGTGTCTGGTCAAACCAAAGGTGTTCTGTACCCCTGAACCTGTCAGCAACAATGATGGCTAGGGAGAAGCACAGGAACTTGGTGCAAAAAAACCCAAAAACCCTCAGGAATAGCATCCTGTAATCTGGGGTAGGGAATTAGTGAGCTGCAAATTGTCTTTGTTTTTCATGATGGTACTTGGTAAGGTGTGTGCTTCCCCCTCCTCCCTTTATTTATTCAGTTACAAAGCAAACTTTGTAATTTTGTGCCTTGATCTCTGGGATCCAGCCTTCTTTCCAGTTATTTTCTCTAATACCTTTTATATCTTCTTTTTTCCATAGCCCTTTTTACATGCTTCATCCTAACTGAACTTCAGGGTCCCCCTTCTGTTTATCTGTATGTAACTGTCTTGCAGTATTGCTGATAAGGATCTTGCTGGGCTCCATATGCATGTAATGCATCCGTAAAATCTGAAAAGCATCCGTATAATGCTCACAGCTACTCCTTTTTCGTTTTTTTTCTCTGCTGGTTCATGGGCCTTGCACTCTCTGACAAATATCTCCTTGAATTAGTTGTCCCTTATATATGACAAAAAAAGATAACGAAATAAAAGTATTTTAGTTTTGGGGATGTTTTTCAGCATTGTTTTAAGATCTCTGATGGACTGGAAGCCTTTGCCTAGTAATTATTTCTTCTATTAATTATCTTTTCTCAATAACCCCGATACATGCACACTGAACCAGTTTAATTTTCACTTGATGTGTTCTAACTAAGTGGAGGAGAAACTACCCCTGTGTCTTTTGCTTCTTGTCTGTAACACAAGACAATGAAATACGGGAAGTAAATGGGGCTGGGGAGCGAGGGAATGGAGGTACCAATTTGTAAATGGTCTCATTTCTGACAGAAATGTTGATAGGTCTTTTGCCAGGCTTGAGAGCCGGTTGTTGTGGTGGCTGCAGTCTTCTTGCTGGTGCACTTACGAGTGTCTGTCAGTCACGAAGATGATACATTTCTTTATCATGTGTGTGATTATAAACCATTATTTTGTGAGAGGCCCTATGCTTTTCCTAGTGCCTCAGCTACTCTTTATAAAAAGTTCTTCTGTCAAGGAATTCTCCAGACTTGTACAATAATGTATCACGGTGGCAAACTCTGACAGTTTCAAAAGCTGGGTTTCATTTCAGGAGAGCTTTTAAGCTGTCTTGGCTATGTACCTGGCAGACATTTAAGTCACCGTCTCTACCTCTTTCTCTTGTTTCTTTCCTACATGCCATGAAAATATTTTCCTTAAAGTATTTACATAGTAACAGTCTTCCATGTGATTTTTTTTTTTCTTTTTTTTTGTGTTCAGAACAGCATTTTAATGGGTAATTGAGAGGGAACACTTCCTTCTCATTAGACACTGAATAATTTGATCTCTGGCTAATGTATCTGAAAAATGTTGCAGTGTGTTATGATGATGGTAAAGTAGATTTTTTTTTTCTTTCCACAAGGTTACATCTGTTTACACTATTTTATTATCTGTTGAGTGCTATGATATGAAGTCTTTTTATTGCAGTTTTGTTTAAGAAGAGCCAAGCATTTGACGGAGCTGTCAATCAGCATTTAGTCGTACAGTATCTATTTCTGTCCCTGCTCTTAGCACAGAGGGCTATTATAGTCTACATTACGGGATAGGTACTTTGGATATAGATATCCTTGAGGGGCAGGATTTATTATGAAAGAAGAGATTCAACATAACAAGAGCCATAGTTCAAATAACCAAATTTACTTAAATTATAAAAGTTAAATAAAGCAGAGTTTATACACTAAAATTTTTGTCTCCTAACACCATTCTCCTGTTTCGTAATCGAATTTGTTACCAAGGCACTTAAAATAATGCCTTTTTTAAAAAAAAAAAAAAAAATAAAAATTACTTGAGATAATTCTGATGTGACATTTGCCTCAAAGGCTGAGACTTAGCATTTCAGCTCTGTTTGTGCTGCATTTGGCAGAAGATGCCTTAGAGCCAGTACTCACTGAAGCATCTTGTGTTCTCCAGTGATACCCACAATATCTGGGAGCCTCTTCCTCAGACCACAGTGTGTTTTAAAATAGTTTCATCCTTGAAACCTCTGGTCTTGGATGGAATAAGCACTTACTACATCCCTCAGGAAAACACCTGAGTAAATTATACCTGTGCTGGGGAAGCTGTCCCTTAGCCAGACGTAAAAAGAATAAAACTTCTAAAAATGGAATAGGCCAGTATGAAGTTTGCAGTCTCATATGCACACAGCTTCCCACAACTGGAGGGTTCTGTTAAGTAGATCTTGGGAAAGGTTCCAAAGATTAGAATTCCACAAAACAGACACATTTAAAAGTGGGCAGTTTGGGTTTTTATTGTATTTAAAAATTATTTTGATAAGGTTTTTTTCTGTTGTAATTTAATGTGAGAAGAAATGCCAATTTTTTTTTCTGTGTTTTTTTTTTTAAGCTTTAAAAACTGGACTAAGTAACTTGTTCTGTGCATTGTGCTTGCATATAGGTCTGCTTACCCAATAATCTGCTTCAGAAGATAATGTACATGTAATGCAAAATATGTAGTAATTTAGAATACTTTTGGAAAGATAGTTTTGAATAGAAAAATATGAAATTAAAGCTTAATCTATCTATGTCAGCAGTAATATGCATGTAAACAATATTGTAGAACTGAGTTAAAAAAAAAAAAAAGATAGGGGGAAGAGTTAAAAAAAAAAATAAAAACCCCCTCTCTTAAATCCATTCATTTTCCTGGACTCTTGTGCTCCCTCAGTCATGAAAAGTCTCAATCTGGTGTCTAAACTTAGTGTTCCAGAAGCACATTGTTGTGAAGGAAAATTGGGTTTTGTGCTAAATTATTAGATGATTTTTCATGCACTCTTCTGCTGAGCTGCTGGTAGTGAGTTCTTGTTCTCCGAGGAGAGATGTATATACATATACATATATATACATATATATACATATATATATATATATATTTTTTTTTTTTCTCCACAGTTCACATCCCTTGGAGTTAGTTTTGGAGACTAGCATTTGTTCTCTTGTCGTGTCTTCCAGTCCTTCCTTCAGTAAACGAGGGGCTTTCTAATGGAAGTCTGTGTTTTGCTTTCATTAGAAGTTACTTGGTCCAGACCTACATTTACCACTAAATATTCATCTTTCAGACTATAGGTACTCAGAAGACTGGACTGCCTCATGTGTTTGCTACAGTCTATTTGACATCTTTTGATCTTGGTAGTGTTCCTGAAATTCTTCTCTAATGCAAACATAGAGACTGTCCACCTGTTCTTAAACATATCAGGCAATTACTCATTGTGGCTATTGTGCTATTAATCCTCACAAAACTAATCAGATACTGGGAAACTTAATTTTGCATGACACTGCCAGCTGTATTTCTGCATATTGGAAAGATCTTGCCTTCTGTGCCGGAAATATGCATATATGTAATATTCTAACATTAATCACAAAATATACTGTAGAAAATTAGTCAGTAGACTCGCAACTCACTTTGAAATTTCCAAAAAATAAGAATCATTAAAGATATTGCTTGTTCTTCTGTATATAACAAAAAAAAGGAATTGTCATTTATGTCAGCTGATTCTCAGTTAGTACTGAAGCCTTGTGGAAGATGAGACGAGAGAGTAACTATTTCTGTAGCAAACATGAAAAATCTCAGTAAAATTTATTTATGAATTCTCAAAGAAAACATTTAAACACAAAGTTCAGTAGTATAACCAGAATATGCTGGTTAGCAAAGGAAAGTTTCTGCTGTCATTATTTACAGGAGAATACCACATACCATATCCTTTGGATTCCTCTAGTCATGTCACAACTGACAAGATGTTCTCTAGGACAAACAAAGCTAGAGTCCTGAGTGTTGTAACCTTTCTGCTTGGCGAAAGAGGTGTATCGGTCTTGGACTACAGCACTGAAATTGCCTCTGAGAAAAGTAGTACTAGGTATTTTTATTTTTTGACTGGAAGTAAATGAATAGCACTCAAAGCTCAGCTAATGCACCAGCTGGAGTCAATTTTCAAAAGAGAATGGCTTGGAGTTGGGAATCGAGGCTTTGATCAAATTCTGTTATTGCTTACAACATTTCTTCTCCTCTGTTGCCTGCTCTCCCTCCCCCAACAAAGGAACACACAACAGAACTAATGAAACTTCAACACTTCTTGTGACTGAGAAATGCTTATTTCTCAGGTCAGTATCTGCCTCTGCTCAGCTCAGAGACACCCTTTGTGTTTAAATGATAGAGATGAGTTTGCTGCAGAAATGGCATGGCCATTCTAATGGCTTTTGCAGTTAACTGGACATGGCTCAATTTGATTTCTCAAGTTGACTGGGAAGATAACCACTGTTTGGATAATTGATTGTGAAGTGAGAGAATCCATCATTTATGTAATATCTGCCATTGTGGGTGATGCTAGTAATTGCTGGTAACATTGATTTCCATGCTCTTTGTGATTTGCATTTATTGAGAAAGGTCTGGGATAGGTCGGCTCACTTCTGAGTTTACACTTAATACATTCAGCCATCCTTTCTGTACCAGTACTGACAAATCACCTTTGTTTTACAGATCTGACTCTTTGTCCAAAATAAATTCTCCTGTCACTTTTTCACTTCCTCTAACTAAAATCGCCTCAAGCCTAGAGAAACCAGAACAGAGCTCTAATTCCTCCTGTCTCACACTTCCTTTTGATAACTGTGGGGAACATTGCTATCCTGCCTGTCACTGCAGCCCGTAACTGTGTTCAATTTGATTCTATAAAATAAAATGAATGTTTTATGTGGCAATAGCAGTTGATGCAGTCTTTGATTATAACTTTTTTTTTAATAACTCTACTTTTTGAGCAAACATACTTGTATTTTCTCCTATGCTTCTATTAAATCAACAAAAATGTTTTCCTCTTCTTTGAATCTTCCTGCTCCTCCTGGTTGATTAGCTAGGAAAAACTTGAGAATATATTGTGATGACCAGGACTGTTTCTATTCTACTTTGTCAGCTTATCTGTCTCTAGTACCTTTGTTTCTCTCTTTTCCGTAAAGCCCATGCGAGGTAGAGGGCTCCACATGCTGCAGTGGAGCTACTGCCTCTATTGCAGGGCCTGGCTGATTCTCACAGTGGTCCCATTTGCTGCTCTGGACTCATTCTGATGCCTTCCAGATTGTACTTGTCCTCTGAGGTGCATCCTGCTGGAGGGCCTAATTATGCACTTTACATAGTTGCTACTTTCATTGCTTCCCAATTGCTCCTCCTATCCAAATCTTTGCACCGATTTTGCTGGGTCTTTGGTCTTCGCTTTTGGGGCAGATGATCTCCTACCCATCTCTCACCCTAACAAGCAAGGCTCTGCACCTGGTATTTCCTCCTATGGAAGATTACTTGTATAGGTCTTGGGCTAGTACAACTTATGCTAGTCTATTAAAAGGCAAAAAAAAAAAAAAAAAGGTAAAATGCCATTTCATAAGACATTGGCCCCTTTAGTGTCCTCAACAGAGCTACTCGTGTTTGCTTACAGACAGTGAACATAGCACCTTTATCCTATGTTCAAGTCACACACTAGCAAGTAAGTGATCCCAAGTATGAGCATTTCTTTTTCTTTCCCCATCCCCCAGTTTGCTCTGCTCTGAGGGAAGAAGAGCACCGTGACTGATTTGCATGCAGTTTTATATTGCATTTAAGTGGCAAAGCGTTTCAGAAACTCTCCTGCTGCAATTGGAATGCTGTTACAAGCTGGTGCTTCGTGCTGCCTCTTGTGAGTTAGGGAGAAGGGGATGGGAGAGAAAATAAATTAGCAAAATGGTTTCTCAGTGGCCTCTGATTGGTATAGCTTTTAGTGGATTATATAAAAATGGTGTCAAATTTACTACTGCTGAAGATTTCACCTTTAAGGATATTTTCTTCACTGTTGGAAAAGAAATTGGTTTTGATAACGTGGCTGCACCTTGAATGACTAGAAATGTCTTACTGTTTGTCCAAACAGATATAATGCATAAGACAATTGAAAAGGAAATTCTTATGGATTTGCTATATATTTTGCTGACTCTCTGGAGGACTGGTTGTTAGAACAGCATATAATATATCATTCTCTTAAGTAGATCTGAAATGTTGCAAGATTGACAGCTGCTTGCCAAATGATTTTACTAATCAGACCTGCATGCTAAGAATAAAGTGCACCAATATGTATAAAATGAATTTTAAGTTTTTTTTTTTTTAATAGGGATTTCTAGTTATTGAAATACCTCTTTTTATGGTTGAAATGTAAAATCAAGTAGTTTGTGGCTGGAAAGAAGTAATCAGGCAGGAAGAGAAGTAACAACTATGAGAGCCAGAGAAAGGTTTTTCCTGAGCTTTCCTAAAGGCTTGGGTGAATGAATTAATGGTTGGACACTTGTAGGAGATGGAGGAATCTTGCTGGAAAAATCTGTGAAGAATCAGCAAGCTAAAAAGAAGCTAATGTTTCCCAGGAAAAATCTATGTGGGACTTAATGAGTCTTAATGGAAATTGGGGCTAAAAAGACCTATGATCAATAGTAGCATGACTCTAGAAATGAGGCTATTAGCAGATGTGAAGTTGAGATCCACAGAACTACAAGTCATATTTTCTTACTATGGATGTTTTGCTTTCTTTCATTTGAGTGCTCTCCTATGTTCCCCCAAATCAAGGTATTTGGACTATTGGGGGAAAAAGAAAAAGCATATCTCGCATGATTTTTTTAATAAGAAATATTCCAAAAAGTTTTGTTTGGAAAAAAAAATGAAGCTTGAAGGAACAAATATTAAAAGCAATCTTGCAACTAATACTCTTCTCTACTAATCCTATCAATAAAAGAAAGAAGGCGGCAATAGGGGCCCAGAGGTCCATTGCAATGTCACTTACTACATGAAAAGCAAATGTTTTTCTTTTTCAAACTAGAAATATTTTGCTTTCTAACAATTTTAGGAGAAATGTCAGCATTTTAATTTGAGAGATGAAGTTTCTTGACTTAGTCAGAAAAGGGTTTCCTAACCAGATTTGCATTCTATTCCCAGATAAACTATGCATCATTTGGGAAAATTTAAGCACTAAAGGGTAACATTCTTGTTATTTAAGAAGTCAACACTTCTTACCCTCATGTTCCCTAAAGTAAATAAGATAGACTTTTATAATTTAAAAATATAGACAACTTATACTCCATCCTAGCCCCTCCTTGACCAAAGCTCTGTGCATTGACTTCAGCTTTCTGCTCCCTTTCAGTAACTCCCTTTCCCTCCCCGCCCCCTGTTTCTTTATGGCCTAAAGACAAAACACATTTAGACCCTTTTCCTTTCTGGGCACAGCACATAGCTGCTCTGAGCCTTGCCTGGTTACCATAATGGCACGTAATTACAGTCCTTCACTTTCCAAGCTTACCCTGTCTGGAATAATGGCCTTGACAGGAGGGGGGATGTTATACTGCAAAAAAGCCAAACCATGGACATATTATGAACATACAAGAAAATTCCCTCCAGTGCCACGGAGCAGCATATAATATCCTCACTCCACTGTGTTTTCAGTTGATTCTGGAAGAACCTGGCTTTCCCTGCAGGAATTGACCTTGTGCCACTGTCCGCAATAGAAACATTGCCACTGACATTATTGAGAATTGGATCAGATAGACTGGTTTTATAAATTGTGGGTTATTTTTAAGCAGTCTGATTTTTCTCATCCTGTTAGTAGTTTCTAGAGGGAAGTGTATGTGAGTACTTCAGTTTGCTTCTTGCAGTGAATGCGATGAGCTAGTATGGCTGGAATACAATCGATAGTTTCATCTCTTGGAGTAAGCCAAGTCAGGGAATATTTAAAACCGAGTGGGATCACCAGCAGGCAATAAAGGAGAGAGGAGAGCCATCGATGCTCTTAAAAAGGAAACCGTGTGTAAAAATGTCTGAATACATTAATGTAAATAGATGTTTTTCCTAGCTAAAATCTTTGGGTAGTATGTAGCTAGACTTAAGCTACACGTTTTGGCAAATAGTTTGAAAAGCAAGCTAAGAGATCTCTTTGTTGTCACTATGTGAATTTTGTTCTAAACAGTAATGTCATCTTTGAAATAAGGCAAAGCCTATTTCTGTAATTTAAAAAAAAAAAAACAAAAAAAAAACCCACTAAGAAACAAGCTTGAACTTCGGACCAGCTTCTGGACTGCAGAGAAGGTAGTTTGTCAAAAATGGCTTAACATTTGTAGATATTAGACAAAAGATGTGCCAGGGTACCAGAACCCAAGTGCTCTCACCTGAATTTGAAGAATATTTCAGCCAAAAGTAGCGAAGCTGTTAAGCTTGAGGGCCTTACTGAAATGATAACTTTTTTTTTCAGTCAAGTACTTTCATTCTTAATGCTGAGTTACTAAATGCTCTCATTTTTGTTTGAAGAATATGCATAGCAATGCATGCAGTTGCCATCCCAGCTATGGCTCAATATGGCAGTTCTCACTTTTCTAAGAGGTAATATTGGAAGATAAATAGGATCTGCTTTTTGTTACTGGCCATTAGAAGTGTTCAATTATAATTATTGTATTCTGTTTACTTATTTCATTGCATTTATATTGACGATTCTAATTCAATGGGTGATGATATTTGTTATCTTGATATTTTGCCAATTACATGCATCGCAACAATAAAAAAAAATCTGCCAGGGCAGTTTTTATGTATGTGCGCGCGCACACACACACACACACACACACACACACACACACACACACACACATATATATATATATATATATACACACACATATATATATTTGTTTTTTTTCCAGAGAGGATCGGAGATCCAAAATAAAGCAATAATTTCTTTTTATTTGTGTTATTTTTTCTGACATGACTATACTTCTTTAAAAAAGTTTATCACCCTTCATACATGAAAAGGGAAAAAATATTTTGAAAGCTTAATTTTTCTTTTCAACTTAAAATTCCATATTCTTGCACTAGGGAGATATTATAGTTTATATGTTTGGATAGCTGTGACAGCGACTTATTTGCAAAGACAAAATAAAGGATAAGTAGTTTCAACATTTAATTTTGGAAAAAAAATTGATGATACATTTTGATGGTAATGTGTTCTTACAAAATATGTGCTTGTTTTTTTGCCACTCCATCTTCCAGTCTTTTCTACTGGAAAATAATAAATTTTGAGGGAGGGAAGAGGAAAATCAGTCACAATTTCAGACCTTCCCTTGAGAAAAATTTAGTAGAATCCTGTTCTCTTGTTATCAGAAACTTTTATAAGAAAGAAAAAGAAAATAACTTTTGGTGCCCAGAAACAATTCTTTGATCTGGTAGTTTTCAGCCAACCTCTTCTGTTTTGCTTTTTGTACTTAGATGTACTGTGAGATATTTGCGTTAATTTTAGAAATGGTTCCTTAGTGGTGAAGATAAGCTTTATTACCAGTAATTTATTTAGAAGATAGAGAGTACTTGTTGGGAAATCGTGAACTAAATTCTAGTCTTAGAAGTGAACACCTTCTTCCACTGCTTGATGACAAATAAGTGAATTTTTATACTTCCTAAGGGGAAAAAATACAGTTCTTACTATTTTAAAGTCTTCATAGTTCATTGTTTGCTAGTCCATATGCTCCCCTGCACTCAGAATTATTTCTACTGTTGAGATAAAAAGCCATAACTATATTATAATGAAATCTCATATTACTTAGACTACATTACTTCAAAATATACTATTAAACAGTTGCAAGTATACTCTGAAGTTCTATCATAACAAATTATCCCTGTCAAGCCAATGAATAAAGAATATTTTAATGCATTACTCTGCTTTTAATTGTATTTGGTCACTTACTGACTATATTAAATCATAAAAATACAGTAATTTTAAATATATATTTCAGCCAGTGTGAGTTATTATATTTCTACCCATATTATTTTGGGGATTTTTTTTTTCCAAAATTTGTATCAAATATTTTAGTGACAAATGCACTAAGGTCTGAGCTTTGGTAACAGACTGAGTTTTGGAGTTAAAAATTAACTACTAGAATTCCTGTGTCAGAACTATGGTAGAGAAGGACTACTACTGTGGTAGAGAAGGACTACTACTACTCAGTAGAATCCCATTAATACTCAGGGACAAAACGTCTTGTTACATATTTTGTCATATTTGAAAAACAACTTTGATCAGTTCTGATGAGACTCACAGTACTCTTGTACAAGATACCTTTTTTTTTCTTTAAAAGGAAAATAACAATACGTACAACCAGTTACATGCTGTTTATAAGAATGAGGGAAAACTAGTTCCAAGTTCTTATTATCGTGATTTTTTTTTTAAATGAAAAAACAAAGAGGAAAGGTATTTCACTGTTTATGTCTATATAGTTAAAGACTGTTTCCTAGATTTAAAAGCATTTCTTGTACCCCATCTATAAGAACAGTATGTAGATAGGATATAACTAACTCAATAAAAATATGAGGTTTGAAATTACAAGTTAGGGATTCAAATTCAGCAAATTAAATGGTGAAAAATGATTCTTTTAGAACTGCATGGGTCCAGTATGAAAATCTACAAATATACTGAATGGGATACTAACTACAAAAAGGAAAATGTTGCCCTGGCTGGAAGTTCAGTTTCAGAGCTCTTAACCAGCTTTTGGCCCATGGTCCTCTCTACTGTAAATAGCACTTTTGTTTAAAAACTCTGAATTTTCATGTTTAGGAACTTGGTGCGGCCCATTTGCCACTTGTATGTGAAAGTTCCTTTGTATAGGGTAGAACATAGATTAGATACTTTTATATCTATGAAACAGTGCATTGCTCTGTGCAATGTAAACAACAGATGACTGTAAGAAGCTAATTGTGATCCATAGTGATGCTGTTCTTACTAGCCAGAGACAAGCATATTCATTAACCTTGACAAAGCACTGCTAAATGACATCTTGAATTTGTCTGCCAATATGGGCTGCAATTATCAAATCAATTGGCTTTACAGAAAATCAGATCCTATTCTTCTATACTGCTCTTTTCTGTTGGCACTACCTGTGCAATTTTGGCTTTGCCAAACCCTTCTTTGATGGGGGAACTCCCCACGTTTTAGAAGCCAGTAGCTTCAGAAATATGCCTTGTAAACAAGGATCTCAAAATACAGGAAGCTAAATTATAAAATAAGAACTTAGTTTAATATTCAGATGTGGAATACCAAGCAACACTTATTTGGTATATTCAATTTCTGTATTTACAGAGCGGAAACTTCATTAATAAGCAGGGAAGTAATGAGGCTAAACAGACTCCTTTTGCTGAACAGGTCATTTACAATTACTTCTCTAAATGACTATTTTGTGATTTTTTTTTTTTTATGACAGCGTATACATATCTAGTTAGTTTAATGTCTAAATACAGATGTACACATATTTCAAACAATTCTACATATATTTTATATGTAGACTATTTAGTCAGTAGCTAATGAAAACTGTTGCTTCATAGCAGTGGGTAGGCCCAGGCCTTCTTCATGGAAGTTGTTTATAATCTCTCGAAGTGGGTAATGAAGTTCTATTGCTGTAAACATTCATTGTTGTTTAAGAACTCTTAAATGATTGTAGTAATATTTGCTTACTCTGTATTTGTTTCACTGTGGAATACTTAAAATCTTATTTTGCATATAACACTGTTAATGCAGGCACAAAATATGTCCTTGTTTTTTTAGTCATTGTCATTGCAAAACGTTCAGCTCCTGCCAAGTGGTGATAAAACTATTTTCTTTCCTTCTGCCAGTGTTGTTTTCAGGTTAATGATTTTATTATGCTCTTTTTTGAAGAACATTATTTTTTTCCTGGATTAATCTTTGGATAACTTTTTTAAAGACTTTTAATGCTGAGGAATTTTTAACCTCCCTTGACTGCTATCAGCAGTCTGTCTGCCCTCCATGGTGCTAAGTCAGCATCTTCAGATTCAGCACTTTCTGTCATTGATTGATAGAAGACACCTCTTTCGTAGGTACTGAGTCAGACACATTGGGGAGAGACAGACAGGCTGCAGGAGAAAATTTAATGAAGCGAAAGCAATTTGGAACCACATTCAATACTGTAATTTGTTACAAGGAATCTAACATTTCTAAATATTACTTTTTGATAGCAGATTAATGCAAAAATTTAAATGAGAGTATTTGAAAGCATACCTTTTCAAGAAACATCATATAAAACAAACAAAACACTAAATCATAGGGGCTGAGTGTATTGTCAGTGTAGTTGAAAAAAAATGTTTGATTTAACCATATGTTAACCAAATATGCCAGTATTGAATTTGGTGCAGTGCATGCATGCTTTTCACAGTGGATTCTATTGATGTGTCTTTTTTTTTTTTTTTCAAAAATAGTTTAGTGAACTCCATCCAGTTCATGGCAGAAATATTTTCAAAGAAATTATTATTACAACTTGCACCTAGAAAGCAATGCAGAATGTTGGATAGGCCTTGCAGTAAAGCTGATTTTTCATTCCAAAAGATAATCTTTTTGTAAAGGGAAGTTTATCGTCAGTGCCTGCCTTCCTGAGGGAGAGGTAAAGAATGAAGAGATAGAATAATGGCTGCAACTAGATTACATATTTTTCTTCCTTCTAACCGAGGTTTTGATTCCATGATTTCAGAAAACCATGGAAAAGGGCCATGAAGGCTTCCTCAGTTGGTTCATTGAAAATACCTGGTTGTTGTTGTCTGGCCATTATAAGTATAATCTTCTGTTTTGCTAATGCCATCACAACTGATCATTGGAAGATCCTTTTTTTTCTGAAGGAAACACAAAATTATTTTACATTTTAAAAACTTTTAAGAAATATAAAAGGTGCACTCCAACCCATAGACGTAGCAAACTATTCAGTCCTGTCTAATATGTGTAAATGAGCTGTATGGTGTTCTGATTTCTTGGTCAAAAATGGCTTTCTTGAAAAAGGCCATTGATGACACCATCCTGTGCTGTTTAATATCAAGGAAAATGCTGAGAGAACAAGAGTTAAAAACAATTTACTTTTTATGCAAACTTAAAAAAACTACATCTCTGTGCTGTAGAAAATAATCAATAATGTTAAATTCTTCCATATTCTCTATATCCCAAACCAACATGAAATTCAGTAAATATTCAGTAGTATAATGTTCTTCAGTAATGTTCTTTGTTAAGATTTGTCTGGAAATCTCCTGAGATTAAAAGTAATCACCATTGCTTTTTGAAAACAAAAAAGTCATGGTTAGTATCCTAGATAAATGTCTCTAGTGAGGGATTAGTTGGCTGTTTTTGGATTGACAACTGACTTTAAGAATGTATTTAAAAAAAAAATTTCTAAAAATTTACAAATAGTATGCCTATAGTTATCCTCTATTATATTCACTTGTTTTTATGTTAGTAAAGACTATGGCTTCTGATTATTTTAGAAAGGTACAGTACAAAGTATTGCCATAGAACTATGAGGTTTGTTAGAGAATTTTCAAGGCTCCATGGGAACTTTCAATTTAATCATTTGGAAACTGCTGTGACACTCCTCTGTAAATATTCTTTAGTTGCTGGTCCAGAAAGGATTAGCCTTTTATGCTTTTTAAAAAGTCTATATTAATTATGACTGCCCTTACAAAAACGAGTGTTGACACGATGTAAACAGCCAGTGAGCTGGGTATTGGTTTACCATGATAAGCAAATTCACAGGTTTTTCATCTTCCTACATCCAGAATTCTGTATGAATGTGGAGTTATATCATCACTGAGTAGTTTTTGGAACAGTTTTTAAGATTATGCAGAGGGTCAGACTTCACAGTTGATTACAGATGTTTAAATTTTCATGATTAGATAGGTAAAGCATATATAATAAAGAAAAGATTGTAGCTATCTGATTTTGAAGTCTGAATTCTTGGTGCTTGGCCTGAAGTCTGGGAGCTGATATGCTTGCTATCCATGTGCTATCTATGTTAATTCTCCCAGTACCTGTTCTGATTTACCTTTACATAATCTATCTGGACTGGTAGATATTTAAATACAGTTTAGTATATTCATCAACCAATACCATTTTGTCCCTTAGCCAAGTGAGATAGAGAAGACAATTTGAAAGGAGAGTAGAAATGAATCACTGATGTGAAGTTATCATTTCCAGGAAAAAAAAAAAAAACAAAAAAAAACTCCAAAGCAACAGGGGAAAAAAAAAAAAAAACTACGGTAATGCAAAACCATTTCTCATAAACATATTTACATGAAAATGCACAATAAAACCAAACAACAATAGGCGGAAAATGCAACAACATACTCAACAAGAAAATCAATAAAAACAAACAAACTAAGCAACAAAATGAGTAAACAACAATTAGAGTGTTTAACAGGCAGGGAGAGATGGTCTGCGTTCCTAAGCTTTGTTAGACAATGATAATTTGAGCTTTAGGATGCTTTCTTCTTCCTGAGAATGTTACCGTGGAGTGGTACATGACAGTAACATTTATCTAATGACATAGCACTCCCTAATTGAGATTTTTAAAAATACAGTTGTGAAAAATCTAAATTTAGTTCTTTGTCTCTTTCCAAGTAGATTGCCCACTCCTTCCTGACAAGTGTGGATGATTTCAGATATTCATTGTTCAAACTTTTAGTCCTTTATATCTCCCTCCCTTCTTTTCTAGTGCTGAAATAAGACAATGTATTAAAAATGTATGGACAGAGCCCCTGTTCCAGATTAAAATTGAGTTTTGAGTGGCACTGAGCCTGGGCAGCAGCTGTAACAGTTGCCAGTCTTGTATCACAGCATCCTGCCTTCTTGATATTGCCAGCATCTTGACAATGAAAATGAGAGAAGTGAGTGTACAGTACAATAGTCTCCTAGAGCAGCATGTTGGGCTACACTGCACTTCTTGAATACTTATCCTGCAGTTTTGCCCTCGGGTGCCATTTGACGCTTTTGACATTGGGACAGTTCTTGTTGTTTATATGTGTTCAAGTTTTTGTTCAGTTAAAGTAGGCTAAGTCAGGACCCTTATTATTCAAAAGGATAACCAGAATCTTGTTTTCAAGGAGATTAATTTCCTATGTAACACAAAGAATAGACAAAAGTAGTCTCAAAATACTGCACTTCAGGATTTTGATTCATGTTGACGTGTTCTATCTAGAGTTTTAGACATGTTGGATTGATACTCGCAGCTGCAAGCAAAAGATAGTATGTAGGGTTACCGAAGACTTCACTTTTTTTTTTTTTTCCTTTGATGCTGTAAGCTTTTCTTGTTGTTGCAGAAGATTAGTAATAGTAATTTTGGAAAAGGTAGAACAGTAAAGGAATAGAATGTACATGATGATTTTTAGATTCCAAATTAGATTAAACTTTTACATAAGTGTTGTAGGTGAAGTGTCAACAATAAAGGTCAGAAATAAAGCAGATGAGTCGCACACCACTTCACTTTGCTCTGTTTCTCTTAGGACCTCTGTTTTTACCATAATGCACTCAAGTTTTAAGGGTATCAAAATGCTCATTTATCTGTCTTTCATATACATGATAGTTCTGGAAATTTAACATACCAGAACATATACATTATCACCCCTACTCTTTTGTTTTGATGTATGATTTAAAAATAATCATACATCATGTTTTATTACTGTATGCTAATATACTATTCTCACAAAGCATATGCCATTGAGTTTTTGAAGCATTGCATATGGTTTGATCTTGCTGTGGAGGACAAGGTATAATACATTTAGGTATTTCCTCCAAATAGCAGTTATGCTGTGAATAAAAATGACTTTAGAAATATTTTTTTTTGTGCTGAATCTGGTATAATATTGTGCATTATTTTTGTTTTTCTTTGGTTGTACATAAGGCTGTACACTGTTTCTCAAACAATATACATTATGCTCAAGCTCTTTCTGCATTGTGATAGACCAAGGAAGAATATCCTGCACTAAATTTTTGTTCTTTTCTATTTTAAATTTAGTTGCAATGATTCTCTTGCAAATGCTATTTTTTACCTCTTAAAAGTTATATAATTCAATACTTAATATTCTACTTTTTCCTAAAATACTCTAAGTGATGAGGCAATGAATAATTCTGGTAACCAAACTATCTAATGTCATAATGTTTCTCTTCATGGGATATTTTCTTATTACTTATTAGAAATATGGTTTACAATTTTACTTTATATAGAACAGCATACATGCTCCCTGCTTGTCAAATGCATATAGAGAAATAGAATCCAGCAGAAAAACTTGGGGAATCTTTTAACAATCTGACTAAGCATATGAAGTCTAGACTGTATGTTGGGATGAGGCTATAGTGAGGCTATAGAGGCTATTCCACGCGTACTGTTTTCTAGAAAGAATAGGAGGAATATCTATACCAAAATGTCCCTAAGCAGGGAGTCCTGACATGTTCCAATAGATAAGAAGGTCTGGATGAAATGGAGAAAAGGATGCAGCTGAGTGAATTGTCTTCAGAAATAAAAAATTGGATGCATATCCAATTTTGATGCATATCCAATGTGATCCAAAAAATTGGATCACATAAAAATATAGTAATACCTCAAATTTATGTCATTGTGAAACCTTTGTGACATGTGAAACAATGCCTGTAAGAACAATTTCAATTTATCTTTTTTCCACCTTTAAGACTTAAGTGGTTAGGAACACAAACAGGGAAAATGAATTTTAATTATGAAATTATGAAATTACTTATGAAAGTTTTCATGAAATATTATTTATGAAAGACAAGCCTAAACCAATAAAAGCACAGTGATGGTCCTATGAAATTTAGTCAAAGCAGTACACATTACTTGTGTAATAGGTTTCAATTTTTATTGCTAATATAATAACATTGATATTATATATATGAGTTTGTACGTGATCTGTAAAAGGACTCTTCTTTGAGTCCGTTGCCATAAATGTACAACTTAGCATGATTTAACTACAGGGACAATAATCAAAGTGATGAGTGGTATGGGTTTCATATGATATCATGGAGGAAAAACACAACCGGAGAGCTTCATGGAGAAAAAACGCAACTGGTTTATTATATTTGCTTAGATACTACTGATTATACTTTCTGCTACCTAGGTGTATGGTGGGACCTATCTACTATTCTTTTAGTGGTGTTTTAGGATGATCTTGTCCTATTGTCCAATGTCCAATTAATTGCTTTCTTCTCTGTATGTCTGCATTGGTTATCTCTTCTGCCTCAAATAAAATGCAATGAAAGTATCAAAAATATTTCACCTGGTTGCATTCAAACTACTCTTCCAATTTATCAAGATCACTCTATGTTCTAGTCTTGATCTCCAGAGTCCTTTCAATTCTCCTAGGGTTATTATCAGAAGCATTGTAAGCATTCTTTCTTTGTACAGTTTATTAAATAAGCCCCTAAAGAACACTTTTTCCAACAAACCAGCCTTTATACCGAGTAAATGTACATCTGTTTTCTTGTGATATCTTTTTTTTTTTTTTTTTTCCTTATAAAACTGCTCTGCTGGGTGGTAGCAAAGTCTATGCCCTCCTTAAATTACTTTTCATTCATTTCTTTCCTGAAGATGCTTTTTATTTTGAGAAATGCCATGGACAACAACAGCATTAATACATTTAGTGTTTAATGCTGTGACAAAAAAATTGCCTATAGGTAGCTATGTGTATTGTGAATAATTGAGAAAGATAAATTCAAGTGCTTAGAATAAATTGCTTGCCTAGTAATATGAGTAAAAAGCTGAGCTTTAGCTATATAAATAGTATAGCATTTATCTGGTACTTTGTATCAAGGAGGCTTCTGATTTCATGTGCTTTATATGCAAGTTTCCAAGCTGTGATATTCATGCTGCTAATGATAAACAAGCCACTTCAAAGTGCTATGTACAGCTGTCTGAGTCAGTGATAGTTTTCCTCTGCCACTGTTGGTGGTAACACCAAGCAAAATCAAAGTTGTACTTTCAGTGTACAGCATGGGTTAGATAATGCAAAGATAATTTAAAAAAAAAAAAAAAAGAAAAAAAAATCCTAAACAGAATACAATGTTACAGGTCAGAGAGATCCACTGTTTTGAGAAGTCAAATCATTTTCACTGAATCTGACCTGTCTGCAAAGTTATCACATGCTTTTATTCAGGTATTTCAGTGGCCTATGTAGCTGTCACCTTGAGTCTAGAGTGTCAGAATCTTATTCTGTAGGATGTCTCAGAGGCTCTGTTTTTATTTAAATTATACATAATATCCAATTAAGATATTCATAGGTTTTATGTTGTTTAAGATTGAAGTATATGCTGTGTGCTTCTCTGTACTAGTCATGAATCTCTTCTCTTTCCTTTTTTTTTTTCAATTCAAAGTTCCAGCTATATGAATACGAAACAATCTTTACTTGTTCTCCTGATAAATATATGTTGATATAACCTTCTGGAGCACTTGTCTTTTGCAGGTCTATTTCTGTTCATACTTAGGATATTAGGATCCTTTAAGTCACGGAACGACAACAGCTTTTTCGACACTCTTGAGCTTCTTTGTTTAATATGATGTTGGGTCAATAGCATAATTCTTATGTTAACAGCAAATACAATAAAGAGGAGCTGTTTTCTACTAGAGTAACAGCCATGCAAAACTGAAATGTGAAAGGTCTGGTGTGTATATTAATCTGAAAAATGCAGAAATCCTAGTTTAAATGTAACCAACCATAAAGCACACATTTTTGAAGAACAGGGTACAAGTTGGAAGCAATGACAAGTTTTGAGAACGATCATGTGTGCTTCTGTCCTATTTTTACCAGTGGCAATAGAAAGCTTTAGAGAATTATTCCCATAATTCAGAGACTTTTCAGGCTCATTTTTAGTGATATTCGCTCAATTAGAAAATATTCTTAGACAGGAGTAGTGTTTAGAGTCTCTGCAACACGACTTGCTCTTAAGATTGCTGTAGAGTCTTAGATGTGATGGAAGGCACTTAGAAAATGCAAAGAAAGACATTATCCAAAATTGGCCCTATAGTTTATCTGAATATGACTTCTAGAGTGTGAATTTTAGAATATTTATTAATTTTATATTTACATTCCTGAATTACTGAGTTAAAAGTTAGTAAATACGATTGCTGCAGAATATTAATGGTGCTGTTTTTTATAAGATATTATTTAACTGCATTAGAAGGGAGTTAATTTACAACATATTGTGCTAGCAAAACCCTTCAAAAGTAATGTTGAGAGTGGTTTAATTTCCAAAACCTTATAGCAAAAGGGTTATATAACATCTCACCTTCCTCAGAGCACAGAAAATACTTACTGCTTCTTCAGCATGTCTGATGAAGAAGTCAACTATTAAAACTATTCCACCTCTAGAAGGAGGAAGGGAAGGGGTAGTCCAAAGAGATTCAAGAAACATAATTGTATCCTTTCACACTGGTTTCATAGACTGGAAGACTATGGATATCATTGTGACCTTGGTCTCTTTCCTTCTGCCAAGCCTCTGCCTCTGCTTCTCCCCTGTGGCTAGGCTTAAAACTATAGTCTCTGTAAGGACAGAGATGCTAAGTGAGTAACGGTGGGATAGGAAAGGATGATGAGTATGCAGAATGTAAGTGTTGAGTAGAGAGAGTTTCCATCCATATGCCTATAAATAAAGGAGAACTTCAACAAACAGGCAAATCTAAGACTGCGTGCACTTATAAAGTCTAGCAATGGAAATGCTTTTTTTCTACTGCAGAAAAATGAAGATCTGTTTATGACGACAAATGGCAGAGAAAACAATGTTAAAATATTTTCAGAAGTTTAGTGGGGAAGTTATAAATTAACTAGGTATTGCTTACAGCTTTAGTTTATGCAGAATTTTAAATGTTTGAATAACAAAATGATGATACCGTTTGCCATAAATTTGTTTAATAAGCCTTTTATTGATACTTATATGCTTCATTAAGTAGGAAGCTGCCAAAATGAGAAGAGCAGTTTGTGTCTTGTCAAAACTGACATAGTTTAGGTAAAAATTGTCATTTTAAAAATTAAGAATGCTTTTATTCTCTGTGTGTTTCAAACAACTTTAACTCTAGCATTGCAGACTTGGACTAAAAGCAATCTTTATGAAATTGACAGTGTAGTTTGGGGAATTTTTGTACATAATTTTCTTGTCATACAGAGGATATTCATTTTCGGTAGCATCACAAGCTTGTAAAGGAAAGTAAGATATGCATAGAAATTTTCTTGAGAATGTATTAAATAAAGCTGCAGCTGAATTTAAGCATTTGGGTCTAAACATCCCCCCCATAATTTTTAAGTAGAATTAAACATTCCCCTAAAATGGCATCTGCATCTGAAAAAGAATACCACTGCTGAAAGAGATTTGGTAAAGGCTATCATAGTTTCTAAATACTGAATTTGTGAACAGAAAGAAATGTTTTCCTTAAAAAGAAAAAAAAAATTTTTTTTGGTGAAAATAGGCTGCCACAGGCTTAAAACTGGTACAAAAAGTCTGTCTTGAGATGCAAGTCACGTGGAATATTTTCCTGCCATTTTTACTGTAATTCATCATCAGACTCAGTAATCAGGGTCAGACTCAGTAAACAGCAGTTCTTCTCTGATTTGTAATGTAATTCAACCTGTTACTACAATATTGTATGAAATCCTGTGTGCAGAAGGGAATTGAGCTGGGCCTAGCAGTGTGGATGAGAGTGCTAACACAAGACTACTACATGTCTGCCTTTGCTCCAATGCCAATTACTTACTCTTCCTTCCAGTTCTTTAAAGAAGGAAGCTACAACCTGCGCTTAGTAGACAGTCTGATAAATAAAATGTTTTTCTACTAGTTTTTCTACTGGAAGCATGAGAGAGACCTCTGCTTTTGTCCATTTACTTTCTGTATCTGAACTTGTGTTAGACGTGGTGGGGAGGGCAGAGAACAGAGGGGACTGTTGATATGAAAACTGAACTGCAGTCAACTAGGACGAGAACTGAACTTCAAGTGAACTAAGGGAACTTTAAGATTGTTAATCCTGTTTGTTTCAAGAATTTGGTAGGTACATTGGTAGGGGAGGAATGGGATGCTGAAGACCTTGGGCTGGGTTTAAACACCTTAATCCTGTGTTATTTCTGTGTGTTTTTTACTACATCTAGAATGAACTGCTGACTCTTCTTGTGTTACTGTCTTGGAAATGCCCCAATAGAAAGCACATTCTTTAAATACCAATGTTTACTGAAAGAAATATGTAATTATAAAATAAACACTAGGCATATTTTGACATCCCAGTTCTATTAATCTCTTACTCCGTATTGATCTTTAAGCAGGCTCACAATTAAATTTCAGGCGTCCAATAAATGTCATTAATTTAAAATTATGTGTTCTGTATTGCAAGTTACAAAGTTACAATGCAATATCATATGTGAAATTTGTAATTGATGTGGTTATTTGTCATTCAGGAAAAAATATTGATATATAGAAGTGAATCATCAAAGAACAAATTCAGAATCTTTTTCTGATAATCTGATATTTTGATATTTTAATCTTTAAATTGCCACAGGCTATATATAATTAATTTATTAAGGACAGAAATAGAAATCATACAGCTTGACTTACATAACTAGCAGTTTGTATTGCCTGCTCTCAAGTGACCTATAAACTAAGAATTCCTAGTAAAAATATAATTTAAAATGACAAATGAGGAAAAGTCTAATTTCGTAGAATTGTAACCGAGTCAAAATGAAGAATGTTCTATATCATCTTCATTGCTTGTTCCCCTTTAGTTGCTTCACTTTCTGATGTCCAGAATTATATTGTTTTTGGTACATATAATTAATACATTGCAGTGGCATATACTACCTGCTCTTCATTTACATGCCAAACTGCTTGATTCTTTCTTGTGTTTAAAAATCTGGATTTGGGAATTTTAAGATCTAATTGAGGACAGGATTATCTATAAAATGAAATGAAAATTTTGCCTGACTCAAACATTATAAAAATATATTATTTTTATATACCATATATTATCATCACCATAATTAATACTTTCCAGGACTTTATTACACAGAATCAGTAAAATGTTTTATGGTCTATTAATCAAGATAGTACAAAAATTTTTGTACAGCTATTTTTAGCTTCATCTAATTAAACAGGGGATGGATTTAAGCAAGTTATTGGCACCTTCTAAACAATAAAAACAGAAAAGTATCTCCACAGTTTTTAGTGTGACTAAAAGGGAGCTTAACTCATATATTATGAATAAGACTTCAGAAGTATTTCAGTATAAATTTAAAAAAAAAATCTTTGGTTACAGAAAGCTAGCTTGAGCCAAAGAGGAGTTTTATTCTCAAAACTATCACATTGATCCATTAAAATAAAGCAAAACTCCAAAAAAGTCTCTCACTTGTGAGTCCATAATAAACACTTTTGTTAGTGTATTTTTTCATAGGAATTGCAAAGATTGAGAATAGATAATTAGTTCTTCAGTAGTCGTTATCTGATTCCAAATTGTAAAGCATAGTTTTGTACCAATACAAATATTAATTAGATGTTAATTAATAATTCAACCATATAACACTTACAAAACAAGTATGCAAATCATCGCTAGCCAACCTGCACTCTGGTGATGATTAGCCTTCATTATGTTCAGTAACAATTCTCTTGGGGCCATCAGCCTCTGCAAATCTGGCCTGAGATTTCAGCTGAAAATTTTCAGGTTTATACCTATTTTAGTCCTTCACTTTAAGAATAAATTATCCTTATATTGGATAAAATTATAATTATCTGTAATTTTTCCAAGCCAATCTCAAATCATTAAAATAGAATTACTTTAGGTCAATTTAAAATAAAATATAGATTAATAGTCTGCTTTTCAAGAAATAAGTGTGAAGCATGGCACTGTATCTATATCATGTTTAAGTGTATATATTTTTCGAGTGATTAATTGTGGATATACTGTTTATTCTTGGAAAATATAAGATATTTTATATTGACTATTGCATTTTTAACTTTTCATACATAGTGTGTTTCACTTCACTGTAAAAGGCTTACTCTTATCTATCAGGGTCATATTTTCTGGCTAGAAAGTGCTTTATTCTCCTTTCCTCTTTCAAAGTATTCTTCAAACTTTGGGACATTTTTGTGTACCTATAGATGAAAAGAAAATTCTGTAATTGTGGCATAATCCTGCCGACGCCTATTTTGACACTTCAATCTTCAAAAAAATGCCCTTTCAATTTTCACACTTCTAAAAATTTCAGACATATGCTGGGTTTTATTATAAGACTCTCTTCTGACACTAGCTCTAGAACAAGGCTACTTACTATACCTTCGTTTCTATCCACATCAAGCTCATTCTAATTATCTTTGTTAACAGCTTCTTCTAGTTCTCCAAGATTTCTCTTGTAATGTGGGTGGAGTGCCTTGCATTAATGAACACCTCAGTCTTCTAGACTGTCATAGAAGGAGCACTTAATACAAGTCACAAACTTTTGTTGGGTTATTCAAGTAATTTATGTCATACTGGCTTACTGCACTAAAGGGTAGTATGACACCTATAAAAATGTGATCATTCTGTTGCATTGCTTCTTTTAGGTATCAGTGTCAAGACATGGCAAGTAAATATAGTATATATGCAATTTTAGAAGTGTTTAAAATCCTTGTTCTCTTCAGTATGATTTAAGTTTTGGAAGCTTGGTAGGTTTAGCATCAGTTGCCTATGCTTATTCTAAATATTTTAATTTTTAATCAAAAGATACCTCTGTTACATTTTCTTCACTGCCTGGGGATGCTGGAGAAAATAAGCAATTGTGTTTGTCACAGTGAATGTATTTCAGAGCATACACACCAATGTCCAAAATTGAAATCCTAAACTCCCCCTTAACTGTTACCTAACTTGTATCTGAATAAGGATATAAAATTAAGGAATTATAGTGTCAGACTGCAAGGTTTACAGTTTGAGTGGTTCTGACTAATTTGCCATAGATGTGGCACTAGGTGAGGAGGGTAGACTGCCAGTTTGAATCATTGATATTCCTTTTTGGGCATCTGTGGGTCTGCTAACAGCAAGCATATGGCTTGTCTCCCAGCCCTGGTGATCTAGGCTAACCCTGCTTGAAATCTGAGAGAGAGGATAATGTCAGCTGGAACGGTAATAATTACTGATCTTTGCCTACATCTTTCTCTTGGATATAGTTGTCATCATTCTGAAAGATAATTAGTAGTGTACATAATAGTGAGCTTATGGCCTGAAAATGGCAGCTCAATTTTAAGTTGTTATGGCCAGAGTCAAGTAGCAACTCTTTAAATGCACATCATTATAACTTTTTTTTTTTAAAAAAAAAGAGAGTAAGAAAAACTCATCTGAGAAATTGAGTGGTTGTGGAAACCATTGGAAATGGAAAATTGCATTAGTGTCTCTGAAGCCTAAGCTATTCTTTCCATAAAATAGAGCTATTTTTCTTGAAAGATTAAGCTATCTTTTTCCAATATACTTTCCTTTTAAATAATTGCTTTAAGTGTTTTATTTAATATTATTTGCTCTAATTCTTGGAAATTCTTCAAATCGAAATACTTGAAGTAGAACATATGTGCATGCAAAACCCTGAGGCCCACCCCAAAAATTGCTACACAGGCATGTGCACCCCTACAGCAAATAAAATTCTGAAGTGTATATGTCGGATTTCATTGAGAAATTTGTCCTTTTATTTCCTCAATATTGGTGGGCCTACCTACAAGACCTACACACAAGAAATGCCTTTCTCCACGCAGTATGCTCTGCAAAGTTTTGGGGAAGAGTTTTGTCCAAACAAAGCAAGCAAGTTCCCTAAAGGGAACTAGCCCAAATGAACTAAGCAAACATGTTCCCTATAATCCTTGTAAATTATCAGGGAACAACTTTGAAAGCTCTTGAAGTAATAATGCATTTGGTTTTGTTGTCCTGAAATAAATCAGTTCAACAGGACTCAACAGAGCTATCCATTTCACAGAGTATTCATGTTATTGAGGAAGAAAGCAATATTCTACACACATTGCTCAGTGGAAGATTTCCAGTACTGAAAAAAGATTTTATTGTATTGCAAAGATCTCATGAAATGAAGACAGAATGAGAAGTTTTCTTAAATCTGTCAGTATATCAAGTGTTTTATTACACACATACACAGTGTGAGGAACATAAGAATAGATCTTAGCTAGAGCAATTTATCAAAGCTCATTGTCATGGGATATTGATCTTCACAAGCAGTGTAGGAGCTCTGGTTTCAATTATTCTTTAAAGTTGTTATGCTAATCTCCAATAATTTGTATCTCACTTCTCTAAAATGAAAGATCTACATTTTCAAATTGGGCATTTAATGTTAGCAGCATGCTTTCTGTGAAAATAAATAAGTCTCTCTGGATGACATGTGTGAACTGTCCTGCACTGTGAAGATTAGTCAGCTGTCTGAGATAAGTGTATAATGCTAGAGGATAAACCAGGTTGCCCTGCAGGCAATACAATCAGTTCTAATATGTTAGACCACTACTACCAGTGTTGCTTTTTGAAGGTAAACTGAGAAATATGTGCACTGCGCTACAGCATATGTATTGCTGACATCTGTGTGGAGCCAAATTCAGAAAAATATTAACCTTAAACTTAAAAAATCTCCTTAAAGCTCTTCAGGAGCAAGCTTTATACCATATGCACTAGCTGGTGCAAAAAGAGATGAACTGTAGTGGTAAGGTCCCCTTTTTTCAACATCTTGAAGTTAAAGCATAGAGTTGATGGTCTTTCAAATTTTGATAATACTTATGTTGTGTTTGTAGAGTTACCTCTTAGCAAAAATATTCAGACAAAAGCAGGTGATGTTATATGGATGGAGAATAATGTTTGTGGCACATCCTTGGTAATATAGATTCCATGACACTCTCTTTGTGTGAAGCTCCCTCATCAGCATGGTAATCCTTTGATCCTTGTCCTAGTGCCCTAAACTCTTCATTGACCTTCAGCATTTAATTCAGGATTCCAGGTTCCATTGCAAGGCTGAGTTACATAAGTGTTAGAGATTGTAATGCTCCATGCTGCAGTGCCTATCTCAGTAAATATCCAGTTTTGCTTACTATAATCTATGACACTTAGTAAACACTTTTAATGCATTTGGAGTAGTAATTAAAAAAAAAAAAGACTTGCATTGGAAAGTTATGATTAAGGAAATATCTTCAGTTACAAAAATCATTAGAATGAGAGTAATGTATATGCTTACCACTAGCTATGTGAAAAAGAAAATGATATAATCTCCAAAATTTATCTTTGTGCTTTTGATAATTATTTTTATGACTAATTGAATAGATAAGAGAATCCTTTATCCTAATCCCTGCTTCTGAATAATAAAACCAAGTATTTTATCTCTGTTCAACATCTGATGTAGCAAGCATTCTAAAACTGTTTGCAGTAAGATAATTAGCAGTTTTGTTATTGTCCTCAGTTGAAAATGAATGTAGTGCCCTGACCTGTCAGGTCTTTACAACAGACATTCTAAAAATGACAAATGCTGTCATATTAATAGACACATGCACATAGATCACTAAAAATCATGCCTTTAGGAATTTATATAGTACCACTCACCATCACATGTACAAAAGATTCAGCAAAATATCTAAGAATATTTTACTGTGAGGGTGCCAGGGTGCTGGAACAAGCTATCCCGAGAGTTTATCTCCTTCTCTGGAGATCTTCCAAACCCACCTGGATGTGACACTGTGCCATGTGCTCTGGGTGTTGCTGCTTGAGCTGGGGGCTGGACTATGTGATCTCTATAGGTCGCTTCCAACCTCAACCATTCTGTAATTTTGTAATTCTGTAAATATACATCCTACAATTTAACTCAGTTATAGTAAAAAGGAGGAAAAAAATGGTTTGACTCTGTTATAGTTTCACTTTGGTTGTATATGCTTATTAATCCAGTGCTTAAGCACATTGATGGATCTTGACCTAAGAGTTTAATGATTATTTTATAGTATAATGATATGTCCAGTATGAAAGGAATGAGAACCTCCCTCTATAGAACCTACTTGTCTTGAAAAAGCCTATTGCTATGTTGCATGATAATCAGTTCAATTCAATGTACAGTAAATTGGATCATTATTATTAATTTCCCATATCCCAAGCAATTCATGAACCATTTTTAAATTTCAAAAAAAAGTTCATGAATCAGACAAAAAAAAATATTTAAAAGAACCCAACCCACAATGAGATGATGAGTCAGAGTTCTTTTCTGTAGCAGTTTCGACCAAAGTACATCTGAAATCTAATGAGGATTGGCATTGATACAGAAAAGGCCATGATGAGCATGAAACAATATGTTGAATTTACATGTTCAGAATTTTTGTTGGTTATCTGAAAAAATCCATAAACATCTGGATGAGAAGAGAGGGTGGGAAGTTATCACTTTATACTAAAGTGATGGAGTTTATATTGGGATACAATACTATAAATGGGAGAGGAAAGTAGTTTCTTGCACAGCTGTTTCCAATTTTGTTAATCTATATTTCAAGCCAAATTCATCATGGAATTAAACCACACATTTACATTGATGTGTATGTATCTGAATTAAAGTTATGAGAAAAAAAAACTTTTAAAGATCACTAAATCTCAGTAATACTTTAGAGGTATTTAGACAGTTTTACTTTCAGAAGACAAAATTAGCAAGTGCAGCTGTTATTTGCGGACCTGTATTTTCTGAATGATGTGTAGGATTAAGCCTTGAAAAGGACATTTGCACATTTTTAGTCCCTTAAAATGAAAGCAAAAAAGAATGCTCACAGTTGAAGCTTGCATTCCAGTCTGATAAAATATTTTTGTTCAAAAAGTTTTAAGTAAACATTTGAGCTTGAAGATGCTGAGCATCTACATATCTGAATGGTAGTTTTTAACAACAGATGCATATACACATAATACACAGGATACATCAATGAGTGTAGCTGCACATTCCACAAAATGAGAGTACGTGTGGTTTGTGTTTATTTGTATAACACTATAAAGATGCATTTTTTTAAAATACTTTCCGTGTCCTTAAGAAACATAAAAACTCACAGTCAAAAATAGTATGAGTATTATGGCTCAGTATGAAAGTAAAAAATGATGAGATCTCTGAGGTGAAGAATGAGAAGTGTACTTGATGTATACTGAGATTTTTTTTGAGATTTTCCTTCTGATATATATGTAACTGAGGGTATTACGACCTCTGTTTTATTGTAGATATAGTGCTTGTAAGAAGAGCACTTTCAGACATAAACCTTTCTTTCGTAAACATCTTTAAAAATACAAACAGACATTATTCCTTTCTGAAGATCCTAAAATTAAAACTTCATATGAAAAGAAAAGAGAAATTTTAGTGGTTAGTGTCTCTGAGCACAGTATGAAAATGCTGCAGTTAACAACTTATTATTATTGATATCACAGATGAGAGGTACTTTCAGTATTATTTGTTATGGGTCTGATCCAGAACTGCTCTAACATGTTTGTAATCAAAGCTCTTCTGCCTTAGCGGATGAGGTTGGGGTGTGGGTTTGTAAGAAGCTGCCTGACATTGTGTCAGAACCATGAAGATAGGATTTTACATGACATGCTTTATTAGAACTTTTCTATATGTGCAGTATTAAACATTACATTATGGTAATATTGTGTATAAATTTTAATAGAATATTTTTTAAATCTTTTTTCATTGATCTTTTGTTATGCAAAAGTAATATCTGTGTTTGTCTAAGCACAATCATTGATTTCAAAGAACCTTGAGGTTTTGAGATCAGGATTTGCTGTTTCATTTATTTCTATGACAAGTGTTAGCAAAAAGAAATCCTTTGAAACATACTCTTAACAGTATCAAGTCTAGGGAATTAATAAGTTTCTTTCTTCTTGTCATTGCATATATGATGCTGATGACCATTAAAATTGAACATAGCTTCTCTTGCAAGTAATAAAGCTGTCATTTTTAATTAAAAAGGAAATTTGGAGGGAATGTACCAAAATGTTAGAGCAGCTAATAAGTTCTGAAGATTGTGTACAGCTATTTACTTCACTGTTCAATAAAATACTGTTACTATAGCAACTACTAAACCACATGATTTATGTGCTACTTGAAAGCGATCGGCTTTTCTTTACAGCAGAGATACTTGCCAATATGTTCTCTGAGATTAAGAGCTTGTCTGTTTAAAACACTAAAAACAAAATACTAACAACAGGTTACCTTCAATTTTAAGAAAAGGGCGTTGTTTACTTGAAAGAAATAACAGCAAGCTATTTTTCATGCTGCGATTTTTGTCATAGTTTTTTCTTTAAAGCTCTTGGATTCCTAAAGTTTTTACTAGAAACTTCATCTTATAATAGAATATATGCTAGTGTCTAAACTTTAAAAACTAGAATAAAGAAAAAAGTAATTGATTTTCTGTTCCTAATGAGTTCTCTGTAGTTTTATGACACTCAGCTTTAAAGGGGGATGATTAGAAAAGGAACCAGGAAGGCAGAAGTTAGGTAATCAGAATAATTTTCTCAGTGCAAGAAATTTAAATATAAGGGAATTGAATGACAAAAGGCTACATATCAAAATAAAAAAGCAAGAAAGGATGTTCAAAAAGAAACATCCACAAGATTGAACAGAAGTTTGAAAGTTTATTCAAGTCAAACTAGTACTTTTCAGAAACTAGGGACCCAAGAGAAACTTGCATGAGGGGTAATGAGGACAGCTAGTTAAAGATTTGCAATCTGATCTGAAGCCAGTGTAGGTTCATTAGGATCCATGGAACAATTCTAAAATGTCTTTGGATCAGGCCTCCGAGCAGACCCTTAAATGACCACTGACATTCATACAGCCAGTACAAACTGCCAGCATTCCTGCCCTCAGTATGGCTAGCCACCTTTCTCTGACCACGCTGCCAAATAGGTAATGCCATTAAACAGCTAGCATAATCCTACTTGTTCCTAGCTGTCCTAATGAGCTTGATTGTGAAAGTCGTTTTATACTTCGCAGCATGCATAGACATGCAATCTTCACTGCACAGCACCCATCAAAATTACTTTTGCCATCAGTCATTTCTAAAGTCACAAGCTTCCTCTCTGCTTTTTCAAAAACTTTATTGCCGCTTTTAAGATATGCTTTCCTTGTTAACCTCTTTTTCTTTTTTCTCGTAATTTTTTGACTAGTGGGCTGGAGAGGTACCTGATAGTACCAGGAAAAGTTGGTGAAGCTATTGTTTGAATGGAAATTACAATAGCACCATAAAAAATGGGATAAAAACAAATACATATATACATACCACACATTTCAGTGGCATCCTTCTGTGTACTCTTCCCTTTTAATACTGAGAATTATGTAAATATCTTAAAAATGATCTGCCTTTTGCTATTCTGCAATTAAACAAATCTGTGTGAATATTGTACTCTGGAATGTAAGTTTTAAATATTTGTTACCCCATTACAGTTGAATGTTATATTTGCTTCAAAGACAAAGTATAGGAGGATGATAAATATATGTTTTTATTATTATTGTATGTAGATGCCTCAAAAGTTGTAGTTTGTGAAGACATAACGAGTAGGTATCATGATAAGTGAAATGCTGATATGAAAGATTTTTTTTTAAACACCTTGGATATCATCTACCCTTTTGACATACTGACGAAGCAGTTCCCAGCTTGTGTTCTTCCTCTCTGCCTGCAAAGGACTTGCTTGACATGTCCGTTTAGTCATACTCTAAACTTACTCATAGACTGTTAGCTCTTAATTAATTTTCTAGGTATATTTGAAGATGAAGTATAGCAAGTTCCTTTTTTGATTAAATCTTCTTTTTCGGTTAAAGTTATCTTCTGAACGGAATTGCCTTTATAAATGTTTTCATATGCAATGTATAGTATTTTGATCTCATGTTATGAATGTGCCGTTTGTTGATTAGAGATTATTACAATAAATCACTTTTATTAATACAGGCACAAAACCAACATATTCTCATTAGATTACAATAATTTTGCAGAATGACATTTAACTCAGATCTTCATTAAAACTACTTTTTAATTATTTTATTTCTTCTATTTCAAATAGGGGGGAAAAAAAGCTTTTCCATCTGTTGTTCTTATCTATTCGCTTTCTCCCTTCAAATGCTTTTGCCCTTCTGTTTTTTCCAAAAATAGTTGTACTTAACTAGCTAAAGAATGAAGCTACTGTGCAGCTTGCCACATCTCATATAAGACCGGTTACTGTTCTCACCTATTGTTGTATTATCAAGTGGCAAAGGAAACACTGAGCTTTGCTTCCTGCCTTCAAGCAGTAGATGCTGTTTTGTATGTTTCAGGTGTGAGTATTTGTTGATAAAAAAGATAATACTTTAACAGAATAGAAAATCAGATCATTTGAATTAAAATCAGCTTTTTACTGAAATACGTATTCATGATTTTAAACAGTTTCAATACTTTTTAAACTTCTCTTTGAAACAGAGATGCTTGCAATGGCCTGAGTCATGAGTAATGCAATATAATGATTACAGGACAAAACTTAAAAACTCATTCCTAAAGTCAGTGGCTTTTTTTTTTCTTTTTTTTTTTTTTTTGTGAAGTCTGATGGAGAATAAGCTCATTATCAAAGATTCACAGGAGCAATTTCAAACTCCAATTGATTTTTGAGGGGGAGTAAGGGAGGAGTATTGAGCTTAATCTTTTTTTTTTTCAAAAGCTCATCTAATTTCTTTAATAAAACAGAAAACAACAATCCAATAATAGATATCATTAGATATATTCAATATGATATGAATCTTGACAAAATAAAAGTTTTGAGTATGTCCTAATTGTACAATTTTTAAGAAGCTAAGGTGATTAAGTAAAAATTTGAAAAAGTATACAAACAGTATTTGTTAAAGGTTTACTGCCCTACTCATGAGATATTTCAGGTGATTTCTTTTATAAATCTGTCTGGAGTCCAGTCCAATTCAGTATTTTCATGGATGATTAGGATGGTGGGATAGGGAGGATGCAAATATCCAAGACACAAATCAAGGAGAGTGAGTTACCTCATGTGGGGGCAACAAGAATGCTTAGGGATGGAGTTGTGAGTCAGCTGAGAGCTTGTGGTTCAGGATTAATGGACAAGGTGAGTGATGTGTTGTCTGCTTGATCAGGAAATAAGGTGACACCTTCTTCCAACAACTGGAAGAAGTTCTTAATTTCATTCTTCATTCATTCATTCATTTTTCTCTTCATTTAAAGCCTTATATGAGTAGCCAACACCATGCTATCCTGTAATTCACAAATTGCCTTTTTGTGCTGTATGTTGTTATTGGAAACTATTTTCCTTCCTCAAAATCTCTGATATGCTCTCCTGTAATATATTACAGCATAGTTACAAAATTTGGTTGTCGTGTTATATATTTTGAGCGTGCCTGAAGCTACACCGTTGTTAACCTGAAAAATCTCTTTAGCAGTTGTAAGCAAACTTGTCCTTGTTTTCATAGGCTCTGTGCCCTTCTGCAGCGTGCCTACATGATACAGTGGGTTTTCAGCAATGCACAATCCATGTTTTCCTTTAGCCGTCTTTTTTTTGCTATACCTGGCCTAGGCATTTATGGCTGTTCCTGGAGTGAACTGAGTCCTGGAACAGGCTGCCCAGAAAGGTTGTGGAGTCTCCTTCTCTGGAGGTCTTCAAAACCTGCCTGGATGTCACCCAGTGCCATGTGCTCTGGCAATCCCTGCTGGAGCAGGGGGATTGGACTAGATATCTCTAGAGGTTCCTTTCAACCTCAACCATTCTGTGATTCTTGGGTTCTTGGATTCTCAGGCTCTGGTCCTCTGGGGTGATTTTAACTATCCCAATATGGGATGGCTGCTGGAGAGGCTACACAGCAGAGTACCAGCTGTCCAGTTTTTGGTTATGTGTCATGATGGAACACTACCACTTGTAAGATTGGTACTGGTGAAAGAAATGTACCAGGCTAATTTTATGAGATCATGGTTAGATTTTGTCAAGAAAAACTCTTTGAGGCTAATCCAGTTTTAATATTGTATCAATTATGTTGACAGAAAAAGTAGTCTGCTTTTGAAATTTGTTGATTAGAATCCATTATTAATGTAGATAGTTGTCAAAATAATGATGAACAGCAAAAAGAAGAAGAACTAAGAACTTACATTGTCTGGCATTGGTTAGAAACATCTGAGCAGTGTGAGTGTATATGGGGTGGCTGCATGATGACTAGTAGCCATGAATGTGGTGTGGTTGTGAAAAAGACAACATGTGGCCCTAGAACATCTCAGTCCCACTTTGTAAGATATTGCTGAAGCTGTGTGGGGAGTAGTGTCAGAGTTTGACCACTTCTAAGAAAACTACTGTATATAAACTTTGAGGAGAGTAAAACAGGAAGGCGAAGAGTTACTTTGTCTAAGAATGTTGGCAGAACAACAAATTCACAAAAAGAGGCCATAGTTCAGTACAGTCTGAAAATTAGAAAATGTATTCATGTTACAGTTGTGAAGTTCTAGAATAGCTTTCCAATCATAGCAACAGGAGGAAATAAAAAGATAACTAATTTTGAAACAGAATTCAGGAAACTTGCCAAGGGAATTGGAAGATGTAAACCTCCATGAGAAGGCAGACTAGGGCCCATAGCCTGGCAATTTACTTCTGTCCTCATTTGGCAACACTGTGGTGTTTGCATAAGGCTTAGATAAGAGCAAGTGTCATGCAGCTTTGTACAACACAGATTGCATTAAATTGGGAAAAACAACCACCAGAAAAGCTCTGAATTTAGGACTTCTTTTCCAAATTTAGTTTCTCTCATTAAAGGATGGAATTGACCACATCTATATATATACAAACCATTTTTAATGTGCTTTTATCTAGAAAAGATACTTGGAAATAGTTGCAATTAACTCAATGTCTCTTCTCATTGTATCCACAACCTTACTGCTGAATTCTCTAAAACTGTATTAGTGCTCATGCTAGTAAGTCTATATTGCCTAGATAGGACAGAATCTATTATCTTTCCAGAAAAATATCTGGCAATTTTGAGAAGAAATTGATAATGATAATTGAAAGTCTGACTTTGAGAAGACAGCATCTGCTGGTTGAAACAGATATGTCTGCTTACAAAGTATTTGAAAATGTGAAAATTTTAAAGAGTATTCTCAACAGTGTGAAGCTCTGCTGGTAGTTGTGTCTTCATTCTCAATCAGTAGTCTGGAATATGCTGGCCAGCTGGCCATTCTATATATTAGAATATATTCTTTTCAATCACAAATATAGGAAATTTAAGCATGGAGTTAAAGAGAAAATAAAGATGGGAGCTGGGAAATGTCACTTACGTGTAACTTTTGGACTCTAGTTGTACTTTGATATGAAAAGTGCAAGCTATGTAAAGCAAAAAAAGACAAGAATAACACTACTTATTTAGTTCTTATTTAGTTCTTTTTACTTTCAGAATGTTCTCTGTGCATGTAGGAAAACTGCTCAGAAGGTTGTGCAGTGCAAAAGAAATCCTACTTTCCAAGTTCACTTCAGAATAATCTGTGTGGTTAATGTCAAGGCAGAATTTTTGTTAATCAAATTTGATTATCGTGTATAAAACGTGGAACATATAAACATCATCTTTATTTAAGGCAAAAATTTCAACTTTATCTGAAATTCGGGAGCTCACTGACTTTTCATAATTCTTTTCTCCCAAGTTTCTTTAAGATGTCATCTTGATTTCAGTGGAGTCAGGACCAACGTATTTACTGATATCACAAAAAAAACCCCAAACCACATCAATCATGCACCTATTACATTAATGTGCAACTTTCAGGGCAAATTTTAAGTTTGCTGCAAAAGGCACTAGATTGAAGACAGAACTCTAAACTATAGCCTTGGTCTTTTTAAAGTATTTTCAACTGTATCCTGATACTTTTAATTTTAATATTTTTGCTTTAGAACAGATATTTCACAGTCTGCTCTAAGGGCTCCTATATTTCATCAAAGCAGGCGGGACTGTATGATGTATGTTTATTAGCTTCAGAAGCACATCTGTGAGCTCAGATTGGATGAAAGGTCATAAACACAATGAATGTTGCTAGGTAACGGTGCCTTTTAGTCAATTTAGTTGTGAAAATGAAAGGTTTTTTTGTACAAAGATAGGCTATTTGGATAGTACAATGAACAGTCACTTTATTTTGATCTTCAGATGTGTAATTTTAAAATAACAAACCTTTTTTCCTTGAGGAAAAAAATCACATTTTCTCTATTTACAGTGTATTTTACTGTAAAAAAGCCATAATAAAAATGAAACCTTGAGGGGAGAGAAAATTATGATTGTAACTGATTAATGAAAGAATCATTTTGGCTACTTTAACTTGCTTTTATATTCAAAGTGACAAATACTAATCATTACGAAGTGTAAAATATCTAGTAAAAGCCTGCAAAATTTAGAGCAGTGCAAAAGACTTATTAAACAATCCTTTTCCTTTTGGAAAACATTTTATTTTCTCACCAAAACCTTGAAAGCGGTTACTGCAGTGTTAGGAGATCTTGATTGTTGCATTCTTTAAAAGGATTGGCCTAAAAGAAAACATATTACTAATACAGTAGGACCAAGAGTCTATGTTCATATGTTGGATGAGCGAAACAGTATTGAATTTTGCAGATTAGCATAACCAAATGTAAGTTTATTGTCATATTGCATTTTTTAAAAATACTATATTATATTGTAAATTGTAATTTTCTGCCATGACTACTTAATCAAAAACAAACAAAAAATATGCTCTGAGAGGAGTATCTTAAGCCACTAGTCTCACTTTTCAAGTGAGAATATGATTTTTGTCTTACTTTTAGACATTGACTTTCATTACAGCTTCAAAGCAGGAAATGGCAAAACCAAATTCAAGATATTTAAAATTATATTCTCCAATTTGTTTCTTGATATGGCAGTTTTCATGGGCTAAAAAATAAGAAATTATACACCTCAATTAGTATGTTTAGTTAGTGTCAGAGTACTTAAGGACAAATCCTGTTGAGGTATTTGGTGAACATCCAAATAAGTGAAAGCCATGTAGATGTTCTGAGTTATGGATCAACTGCGTTCTTGATACAACCTGATGTGCTGAGAAAGCTATTACACCTTTAAATTGTAAACAGTAGGAAAATCAAACAAAAACAGTTGATCATACCCAGCAATACTCATTAGCAGTTCAAGTAATGGAAGATATTTTAGATGTTTCTGAAAGCAAGATGATGAAAAGCTGAATGCTTAGTAGCTGCCCAGTGGAGCTGCATGTAGTTCACTGTCTTGTTACGAACTCATCTGCTATTTTATAAAAACTTTGTTTCAGCAAATTATTGGTTTGACCAAGGATGATATACTAACTGCAGCAAATCAAGTCAATGGAAGAATGAGAGTAATGTTATCTCTGTAAGAGATAAGAGGCAAAGAAATGTCCAGCGATACTTATCACTGTGTTTTTTTTTCCTCCAGCGTTTCCCACATTATTGATAAATTCTGCAATTAGTGTGAAATTTGTATCTTCATACTAAATTCTGTTAAAAAATGATTTCAGTATGATGAAATCTTGATCTCATTATCTTTAATTCTAGAGTTAGTTAATATCCAAATAGTCGTTATCAAAATACATGTCCTTGGGGCGTAAGTTTAACCTTTGAATTTCAGTACTATTATAGCTTGTTCAGCTAAAGACAAATTTAAGTATAATATAATGTATGTATGTATGTATGATATGAAGAGGGGGTGAGAAGGGAGGATGAAATCCTGAGGAACATTCCTAGCAATGAAAGCCTACCCTAAAAAACATCTACTCCGGAAACCTGTTTTGGCAGATAATATTCCTCTAATTTAAGGTTAAAATATACATTTTATTCCTAGGTTGTCTTACACTTTCTGGTAAATTTGAGCTTCACAATATACTTTCCACCCATAATGCTCTAAAATGCATCCAAAATGCTCTAATAATTGAAATATATGGATAAAGTAAAATTTTAGTAGTAGAAAAATAATTTTCTATTTAGGTTCTACAGAAGATCATATATTTAATGAAAATCATTTATTCAGAAAATGAATGAATTAACTAGAAAAAGGATATAAGGTTAACAAATGTACTGAATGTTTATCAGAACAGATTGATAGAATGACAAATTGTAAGGCCAGAAAAACCAGTCATCTTAAAATAATCTGATATTTTACACAAGAGACCATAGCATTTTCTTGAATGAATCCTTGATATATAAATGCAGTGATTATAGTTAGACTCATGAGTTCTAGAAGAAAAAATTTCCTTATTTCAAAATGTCCTGTACTTGTAAATTGGCCATTCTAAAGGTTGGTTATCTTCACTGCTACTTTTTCAGTTGGAGCGGGTTTAAATTTTCTAAATACTTCTACTTGATATATTTGAGCCAATTCAGCCTCCAGTTAGGTATCTGGCAATGTTTCTGTTCAGATCATACTCACCTCTCATCCTCATGCCACTCCTGTCATGCCAGGAAAAGTGTTTGTGCAGTTGTGTAGTAATCTGGGCTGGGGAACTGCCTTGGCAGAAGAGCAGTTAAAAGGAGGGGAAAAAATGTGTTAGTGGAAGAGGAAGGAAGATGACAAAGTGGTGAGATAAGGAATGTTTTCTCCCTGTAGCACAAATTTGAACTAATAGTTAACAGGAGGCTTAGCTTGCACTCAGGTGATTGTTTATTCCAATACTTACAAATCTGTATCAAATTCAGTGCTTCTAAGGAGAAGGTCATTCCTTCCAGAAGTGGAGTCTGTGTTCTTTGTCACTCTATGATTTGTGCTATATCAGCTATAGGGTCTTTTGCTATAGAGCTATTTTAGATGCTAAGAATCTTTACTGGTGAAAATATAGACAACTGTGGGTAACTGGATTGTCAACCAGTTAGACAGAAATTTTGTAAACAGGATTTAGCAAAATACGTCGGCAATAAATTTGAAAGAAGTGCTTTTCTCATAATGATATGCAGCTAAGGTTAAATATAGTTAAGCAGAGTTTACCTCTTAAGTTACAGAAGTATCACTTTGTTCTACTGTCCTAGGATGCACCTGGCTGTAGCTGTAACTGGAGATAGTGACAATGGATTTGATGAACGATGGGTCTGCTCAGTGTTAGGTGAGTCTAAAACTGTTCCATGCGTGGATGGTTGTCCTGTCTTTATTGAGCTCACAAGGCACTTAGAGTGCCCATTCCTAATTTTTAAAGTTAGGATTTTTCTTCTATTTGTACAGTACTTTTTCAGACAATAGCACCTTTTCAGACATTAGCACAAAAATAAGATTCTTCACTTTCAGTAAGATGTTATCATGCAATGTAAATTCTACTGCTTTGCTGATTGATGGTTTCAACATTGCCTTCTAATCCCATCTTTCAGCCAAAGAATGGCTGTAACATATTAGCATTGACTTTCAACTCTTACTAGCCTCAGAGGAATACTGCAAAACATAGATACTACTAAGGATTGACATTTAACATGCCAACAGTTAAAAGCTAAAAATATGGCTTCTTTTTTTATTTTTTTCATCAAGACAAATAATACTTGAAAACAGGAGTTTTATATATTAGATCAATAGTTTTTGAGGCTGAAAAATAAATTCTTACTCAGATATATTAAGACTAATGTCTTAATTCAAAAGATAATGACTTTACAGTATGAAAAGAAACACAAAATTGTACTTTGTTCTCTGCTTCTTCATACTTTATTGATTATAAAAAAGACTTTAAATTAACTTTTCAGGATGAACAAAAGGCAACATTAAATTATTATTCAAATTTGTTACTTTGTTTTTAAAGTCATGACTACATTTCTCTAGTTCTCCTACTGATTGTACCAATGTATGGTTTTAGTATCTAGTTCTGTTACTGTGGTCTGTAAATAAAAACTAGCCAGAACTGTCATAGCTAAGAAAAAATAAAAGATTATTCATCTACCATATCACCTTTTTTTTTCTGCTATGAGTAAGAAGTTGCTGCCATTGCAACAATTTTTGACTGTACTTTTGCTCTGAGATTTTTTAAAGCTGAAACCAATGGAAATTTTGTGGACTTTAAGAAAGGCAATCTTTCACCAATGCATCTAAAATGATCCAGCAAATACATGGAGCTATTGCTGTTTTAACACCTTTAAAACAAAACACTGAATGACCATTCTGAGAATCCTGATATGCATTGTACTTACATAACTCACTGATTTCAAATAGAACCACAATAATCTCCTTATTGCCTTATTGACACTGCCTATGGGTACAACTCTTTCCAGAACTAGATGTTAAACATTTATTCAAATACCAGTTTGCTGTTTTCAATATGGAGCTGGTATCCGCACCAAATTTTTGATAGATGGTCTTGAGATTAAAATAAGCCTTTTCAGTATTTGCAGTCTAGATGGAGAGAGGCAGAAATTCTGTAATGATTGCTAGGCCTGGGCTTTGATAAGACGGTGGTGTCATTGATACTGCTGTCCTGTATGCCAAATATTTCAACAATACACAGGAAGCAGATAATACTTGAAAAAGTGAAGGAAAAAGGTTGAAAAATAAAGTGCTAACACTCAATGAAATCATGTGTCACCTTATTTATTTTATTTTCTTCAAATGTGCTAAGTATGTTTTAAGGTTCATTTTTGAAACCAAATTCTCGTGCTATGAGTCGTGCAAAACAGTATCTTGAAATAGAGACATTACATAACCTGAGTAAGAGTACAAGAATCAGGCCTACTGCGAGTTATGTTTGATAAATCTTCAAATTCTTTCTATAGAGCCATCTCAGTAGCCAGATGTTGATTGTGTACACATTGTTTATGCAAGCAACACAAAACATTATAATC